>JBCFXI010000061.1:0-385788 GCA_038496175.1 Ampulex compressa | reverse complement strand
GTATTTCCGAGCGGCCACTGCTTTCGATTCGTTGACTTCGGTTTGTTTTAAAAGCGGACTAAAAAGATCGTTTTGATATTATATATATATATTTAAATGTCTCGCGTTTTATCGCGCGGCCAAGAAAAGTGCAGGATCGACTAAAAGGCTCTATGAACCGTGTACTTTCTCACAATCGTGCGCCGCGTTACTAATCGAATGAGCCGGCTATTATTCCTCTTTACGTTAAATCCTTCCCTCCAGTTTTCTCCCGAAAAGGAATTTGCATTCGACTTCTCCGAGAAAAGGGGAGAAAAAAATAATCGATCCTTGACTATGGCAAAAATATTTCGGAAGACCGTCGATAATACCTGTCATCGTCGTATGCATGCGGCATCGATATGCGGTATAATGTCGAATTGTTCTCCACGCAGGTTATCTTTCTTTGCGCGGAATTTGCGGGGACGTAGCTATGGTAGAGAAAGAGAATTAAGTGTAATTTACGTCCATTGGCCGGTGGCGGCAGAAGTTACCAGGGGCGTCCTCGCAGCGTCTCACGCGGTGGTAGGTGACTGCTTGACGGAAAACATATTGTCGCGAGAACATCGTAGCCCCAGGAGGAGCAGGACAGGCCAAGGTACGAGCTCGGCGCGTACGTACGTACGAGTAGTGTTGGGACTGATACCGCATCGATATCGTATCGACGCAGGCTACGAGTTTCCATCCGATATCGAATGGTAGCAAAGATGTCGATACCAAAACGAATGGATACTCCTTATAAATTACCAATACGAGTTTGCAAGTTTCCATTTGATATCGAGTGGTATCGAGGATGTATCCACGCGAATATCTATCGGGTTGACAACAAAGTAATTTCGGTTCTGCAGCCTGAAATAAAACTCAAACTTTTATACGAAGAATAAAGTTTAATGGACGATGTATTTTCCATTTTGTTCGATGACCTTTTGCCGTCTTTCTGGCAACTTCATAATTCCGAGCTCCTAAAACTTCTGGTCTTGATCGGGAAAAAACTGAACCGAGCGTGATTTGGAAATCGAAAATACATTTTTACCAACGCGATATTTGATGCATTTCCAAAATATCAACGCTCATCTTACAGCGAATACTTTTAGATATTTTATTATAGAATTCTTCGGACCGTGAGTCTCCCTTTTGTTGCAGGATGATGCAACGTTTAAATACTGATTTTTCGCTATCGCTTTGGGAAGAGTCGAGAAACTTGGACGCTCATGGTGGAGCAAAGGGGCATCGAATTGTTTGAGTAGAGCCAATGTGCATCGTATTAGATCCCATCACTACCGGTGCGAGCTTGAATATTCACGCACACGACGCGCCGAGAGGAGATTCAGCGCGATGGCAGTCGATAGGCCGCGGCTCCCGATTATCGAGACGCCCCGAAGCCCCCGTAATTAATAGTTTATGGACTGGGGCGAAGAATTATCATTCATATAAGCTACCCGAGACGCGTGAGTGGAATAGACGACGCTGTTTCTTGCGTCCTACCTTCGACGCGCTTCAAGAAAGCGTTACGATTCCTACGCGAATTCGCGCTACTGATTTTCTGATACTACTAAAAAATGTGTCGCTGCCTTGTTACCAAAAATCAGAAAATCAATAACAATCTACAATGATAATTAGAATATTCTACGCGTGGAACGTTTAAAAATTGTACGCGTCATCCTTGCGCAGAGGCCATGCCGATCTACTCCGAATCGTTTCAATTATAGTTTATGTACCGCACATCGAGGAATTTGTTGGATAAAATTTTAATTCGATACACAGCCTGAGAATAATACTGGAGATAAGGTGAGAAAGGCAGGGAGTATTGTAGCGTTGTACACCTCCTGTATCGTAATGAGGGATCGGAAGATCTGTACGGGTCGTTGTTCGAGAGGTCCAATGACCGGTTACCCAACCTCGGGCTGCGTAACCTGAAAATCGGGATGAGACGGGGGAATTTTGGCCACAACGTATCCGTACCTGTCATACGCAAGGTGAAGGCATGACTATGGAGATATAACATTATGTAAATCATTCTCGACGTCCGATTGCAGTTCACCGTCGTCCATTTTCAAAGTGAAAAAAGTTTAAATTATACGAGGAGTAATAAAAATAATGCGAAACTAGCCATCGAAGAGAATAATACGGTGCTATGCGCAAAAGCTGGAATCTTAAAATTTACGACTATAATTTTGATCCGAGAAACACTCGTCTATCCAGGAATCCGGTCTCCAAAGGTCAACGATCGACGTTGGAATCGATCGGGCAAAGAACGGACTAGCTCGAATCGGCGATAAGTCAAAGATCCTGTCAAATCGTTAAACAAAGTTACTTGGACCGAAAATTGCTCGTCGATAGGATCGATCCATAAAATTTCCGTGTCTCGAAAGCATTACTAGGAAAATTACGTACAAACTGAGAGCACCAAATATTGACGGACCACTCTGTTTCCAGTATTATTTCATGGTATAATGCGCGTCTACTTTGCAAAGTTATATAAAGTTCTCCAACAATAGGACAACTCGCAAATCACTTCTCCGCTTCGATCTTACGTAACTCGTAACCAAGAATGCAAATTATTCCGTATACAAAACAATATTTCAAAACGCTGAAAGTTCGCAAAACAATTCCATAAAGAGGATTGCGTGCAATTTTTTTTTATGACGTAAGTAGACAGATCCAGCGCCTTAATAAACGGCCAATAGTATAAAAGTGGAGCCATCGAGGTCTCTCCTTCGCAAACTCCCCTCGCATTCCAGCGGGGCCGTTTAGCTCATCGATGCGCCTTCGAGCGGCAGATGCTTAGTCGTCCAGGAAAAAAGCACAGCCGGTGTTATTACCGAGGTGTTGGTACCGCTATTTGAATAATGCATACACCGCGCCCTGGAGATCGGAGCAGGTTTCATTCGGTGGAATAGGCCGCGCGACACCGTCCCCGCTTTCCAGCCCTCCTTTCAGTTCCCTTTTCCTATTAGCCGCGATAAAAGAAGGCGGCAGATCCGCGCGTAATTACCGCCGGATTTACGCCAAACGATGAATAGCGTTTTCGATCGGACTTATTTACGCCGCGCACGGCTGCGATCCATCATCGATTATCGCGTTATCTCAGCAGAACCAACTTTGCGCGACGACCTTTCGCGGCTCCCTGCCCGAGCAAATTTACATTGGAATTGTATTGTCACGATCGACCTTACCTTACGACTTACGCGCAATCTTCCCAGTCGTCTGGAGATGTCTACGAAGCGTTACTTGCTCCTCGTTACAAACTTCGAACGCTCGAGCTTGCGTACGCTCTTTTCCAAAAGATCAAGATTACGCAACTATTTCGATATTATCTAAACCAGTTTGCGTTACGTTCGAACAATTTCGTGACTTTTACCTTATTTATTTTTTAAAGGTGAGGAACGTATATATTAAAAAAGGAACGATCCGTCCGTTGTAACTTATTTCGTTATTAAGGCATCAAAGATTTTAATTGTAACGATCGAGTATCGAGAGAGCGTGGCTTATTCGACAATGATTCTGTCCACCTAGAAACAAAGCTTTTTCTCACTGTGCACCGATAACGACGAAGCAGCTGTCGCCGTTATGGCTACCGTCGAGTAATTAGCAACGTATTAATATCCTCGATATAAACGAGCGGCCACGTCCCGCGTATGGTACCAACCGGACCACCCAACGAGCACACGCGCTAATTAACGACTTTCTTCGAGACGATACGTCGTTAACCATTGTGCTACCCCCCTTGCTTTCCACTCGGTCGGTTATTGCATTCCGCTCGAGCCTTCGTTACTTCCCCGATATTTGCATTCGGCATTTAACCTTCTTCGACGCCATGGACACGCGCGTATCTTCTGGCGATTTATGAAAGATACGGTCGCGAGAGGGTGAAACGATCACCCGGCTACGATTAAGGCTCACCCGTAAATCGATGTTGATCGGTATCGCTCGAAGAGGGACTCGGAAATTTGGGCGCCTTTTGTCGAGTACGTGGCTGTGCAGTTATTTAGGGATGGTATGGATACGCGCGTATCCTCTGGTGATTCGTAAGAAGCACAATAGCGAGAGGCTAAAACCATTAAACGGACGATGCACAAATCTCTTTTGCCAATACATACGTCAAACTCTCCCATTTGTGGTCTTCTCGATAACTTTCGATAACTTTGATCGTCGGTGGCGAAATTGAAATTTTCAGCGATCGATCAATACCTAAATTCACCGGTCAATATATTATAATCGTATCAAAAAATATTATAGAAATTAGTGCGACTTACGATTACCTCGTACCATGATAAAGATTCTCACGGATAGGCGCGTCCGAGCGATACGTAGTCGCTTAGCCCTCAAAGGATTAACAAACAATCTCGGCGTTGCGGTTCCGGCAGAGAAAGAGAGGAAGAACGAGAGATCCACGCAAGGGCGAAGGGGGGTGCGGGAGAGAATAGGGCTGGCGAGTGGAGCAGAAAATAGATTCCAGCGCCGGCAGGAAAGGAGATATCAAAAGTAACAGTTCATCTGGCGGATACGGCGTTCAATCCATGGGAGATTAATACACCCGAGGTGGGTTTCATCATCCGGCCGACGCCTCGCGAGCGCCGCGCTAAGATTCTATTTAGACAGCATGGGAACGTGCCTGAACGATCGTCGATCGACGAGGCAGGAGAGCTGGGAGAGAGCCAGGAGAGGATGGAGAGGAAGGGGAGGGAGGAGAGGCAGGCACCTTCGGCCGGGTGCCAATGTACAATCAATCGACGGCATTCCCGTAATTGATACCCATTCGCCGTGTAACAAACGACGCCGGCTACGCCGTGCGAAGGCACCATCATGACTAAGTCGATCGACGAGCACCGGGATAATGTAGTTCCCGCTGTGCCGTACGCTGCCGGCGATTAGGAGGCCGATGCTTCTTTCTTTATCCCGTTTCCTCGATCCCTCGGGCCGGTACTTCCCAAACTGCGCTACGCGTACCCCCTAGGGGACGGGAAGAGTTTGGCGGGGCTACGCGCTGCACCGGGCTTTGCTCGCGTCTCGTGCGACGAGCGGTCAACGCTACGCTTTTCGTTTATTATTATGTCCCTTATGGGGTGAAGAAGGAAAGAATAAATATATTTTGATCGTTATTAAAGTATATGCGGGTTTTTTTTTGACAAGGGGTACACCGAGTGGCGTCCACGTTCAACGCATCCGCGGTTTATCGTCTCTCGGAGGTATTGAAAAATGCGCGTCGAAACGAAATATTAACGAACATTGACGCCCGAAGTTCTAGCCTTTCAGTTTCGTTACGAAGAACCACTTGCTCATCCGTTGGATTTATTCACGACTCGTAGCAAATCCGAGAAATAGCGAGGGAAGAATGGCGGATAAAGAGATTCGTGCAAAGAAAAGCCCTCGGGGTTTATCGCGAGGGATAGAAGAAGGACGACCGAAGTGCAAAATTATACGTGCCGCGAAAACTGTACTCGTAATTAGGGACGCGTCGCCTCGTTTTCCTCGTGTCTTATTATGCGGTAGCATGCGCCGCTATATTAGGGCCTTTGTTTCGCCGTTCCTGGTCGTTTGACGAGCGTAGGAGCTCGAGGAACGTGTCGGAGATCGTTAAGTATTCCTATTTATCGGCGCTAATTGCTTCGCGTCGCGCGGTATCGTGTTAGACCGATGTTGGGGAAAGTAATTGAGGAGTGCACGAGATATTAGGATTCTCCGGATTATTCGATGGCGAATTAAGCCGTGGGCGTTGATCGTTAAATATTCACCGGCACCGCGCGTCGTTTCTCAACTGTTGAATAGGCGCGATAAGAAATCCCGGGTAAACGTGCGCGGGATTTAATTTACAAGGCAACGTGCCAAGATATACTACGTAATCGGTGCTAAATTCATACGGTAGTTCTAGCATCCGATCAACCGTGAATATGTTGTCTTGCGTACAGTTCTCGCGTACCACTTGTACGTACATACGTTTGTGTGGAATTATATTAAAATTATTTTACGCGCAATTATAATACGCGGAACTTACATGTGATGTAAAATAACAAAAATAGGAGATACGACATCGGTCCACTGCGCGTAGTCCTCTAAAGGCCGTCGTAGTATCAGCGCGAGTACTCGCGGAAGTCTCAACCCTGTGGGAACTCTATTATCTATTGCTGCGCAAAAGGGGAGCGCAAGAAACGGAATAGGGTGTAAAGAGAATCGTCTGCTTTCGTTTGAAATCCCACAGCACACGCGCTTTCAACCGTGTTCATTCACCGCGCACACATTCGAACCGCTAATCGTTCCTATTAGATTAATAGCGTATTCGCTCTTCTCTCTTCGCCTCTCCTTCCTTCGTTCCGTCATCCTTCTCGCGTATATTTTCTTTAAATCGCATTCCTAGCTGAAATGGATGCAAATAGAAAGTAAGAACCGTAAATGTAAAGTTAATGATCGAGGAAGCCCGATAGAAGAGAGAGAGTATCGATTCCTTGAAAACCAAGGAAGGAATTATAAAGGACTTTCGAAACGATCATTTCTATTCGCATAAAAATTTGACTACAGATCATCGTTGCTCGACATCATTGTTGCTCTAAAGTGTTAACGATCACACGGCCATTCTCAAGTGGTAAATGCGACCCCAGTCTAATTCCACTACCTCAGCGACGTTTTCTCGCACGATCGAGGAGTCCGAGAGGATCGCGAGCAAAATCAGCTTTGGTCTCCAATCTTCGCGGAGTGATTCGATCGTCAGTGCGGAGATATCGGCCGCCATAAGGTGTTCAAGTTCATTAAGCATCATTCAGAAGCGAGGCATTATGTATGGCCGAGGTGCGCGCAATTTCAGCCGACCTTGACCACCGACTCGAACTCCGTCGTCACTCGGTGCCTGTATTTACGAGATTGAATTCTCGGAATACGACGACATTAGCGGGAAACGCCTATTCCTCGCTCGCACCGTCGGGCGACAAGACGCACCGTTTAAATGCGTATGAGCGAGGAAGGGTGAAACACCGGGTGGAAAAGTGTACGAGCGCCCGACTACAGGTTTTGCGATTAAAATTCAATTTCTTGGAGATCGGACTGACCCTCTTGCAAATCGCGTGCACACCGATGATACTGACACTTGGTGTTTTTTGCGGATAAAAGCGTTGGCTTTTGGTCGAATCCATGCTTGCAGCTTTTCCGTCCGTAATTTTGCTCGTTTATCAAGGGTCTACGGATAATCGCTGTAACAATGGGATACTTGAGTCAAAAAGAAATGATGCATACATTATTATAGAAGATAAGGACGGGATCGCAAAAATGAAGCTTTCTTCGCTTTTTGGACTTGTTTGAGCAAATATTGAGAAAAGTTCCCCGATTCTGTGATCGTATTGCAAGCATCTTCATCGCGGGGAATTGGGCTGGGCAAAAATACGTCGGATAAAATTCCTGCTCGTGGTTTAATCGAGGGCAAAATTGAAATCGGCCGCACGAGTTTATCGGCCGTCGGTCGGCCTTTTAATGTCTAGGGTCGTTAATGAAAACGTACGAGGGGGGCATCGGGGTAGCTGGGATTATCGTAAGGTTCGTAATTAAGAGTGCTTTCAGTACGCGCAGGTACTTCTTTGATTTAGGGTCGATTCGGTTAAAAGCGAGCGCAGGATGAAATTCAGGGGCCGTCGGTGGCGAATTATGCTTGTACGCGTCGCATCCCGTATATTATCGCCGTCGTAAAACATACCCGCGATGCTCTCGGCTTGCTGTAATACAGTTTATATAATATTTTAACGACCCACTGGTCGACAGCGTGACTCGAAATTTTTTTTAGAGAACAAACGTGCGCCCCGTTGTTCGTTTTTCGAATAATCGTCCCGGAGGGCCAATGTAGTTTTGAAAATCGTCCAGGAAAATTTAAACGATTTAACGATGGTAATATGAAAATTTGCTCAAAAGTGGAATTAACGAAGAGATCGATACGATCGTCGGGAATTTTTCATAAGTGTTGTTGAAAATTTTGAGAATGCGTTTTTTCACGATTTGCCACGACTTTGTTGTACGCGATCGAATTGATTTGTTTCTTTTTTGTTTCTTTCCCGTTGACAACCTGACGAATAATAGATGAATTTTATTCCTTCTGGAGAAATATTTCGTTTCTTTATCGAAACGAATGGTGTTAAAATGAAATTTTATACGCAAATTTATTGTTCGGTGCGGAAATCCAATTTTCACGTTGGAGATCCTTTTGCAAAAAGACGTTGAGAGTCTCACCGGGTGCTTTTGTGGTTAGCCTCGTACGCGAGCCTCGAGTCGGACTCGTTCTACGATCACAATGAGCTTAGATTAGCATTCATACTCCGGCGATGCTCCAGAGGCGAGATGGACAATGAACGTAAAGGCTTATCCCCCAAGGGCGTGTGAAAGTGCAGTGTTAATTTTAGAACTACCCGACTTATCTCCGAGCATACTGTGTACACGCGTCGTCTAAAAGTAACCGAACGCTCGCACGTTTGCGAATATCACGGAAATATTTTACGAATCAAATCCTCTTCGTTGTCGCATATTACATTAATATAAACATACGGAGTTTCCGAATAGGTACACGCGATATTTTATAATTTACGACGAAAAAGGGACAAAGAGAGAAAATACATCGACCCATTCAGTAATCGATGTAGCTTTCTAAATTGCCAAATAAAATCTGTGAAAATCTATCGTTATAAATCGTAGTAATTTTGATAAGAAATTAATGACCAGTCCTTTTGACCGGTCCGGTAGTTCCTGGTATTAATGAAAATCTATGTCTGGTGGCAGTCGCGGTGGGCAACTAGCGACGAGGTTTATCGAGCATTTCTCGATTATGCGTCGAGCGTGTTTAGAGCGTCCGCCTGCCGCTGATTTTTCTCGTAATCAATTGCGAGTGTGCATCTGCATAAAGTATCGATTCATAGATCGATATGCGGTAGCTCCCCCACCAAACCGGTCTCCTATAAGATCCCAGAGGGTAATTTCGCCAAGACAGACACGAGAAGGTAGATTTAAGAGGATGGGATCGATAAGTAAAAATTGGAGAGAGAGGTCGGCGGAAGGCGAAGAAGGAAAGGGAAGAAGTAGAGTTTATCAGCTTTCATATGTTTTCCACCATCCACGAATTTTAGAATATTTCTTACTCTCGATTTTTCATAGATTCAACAATATTTATTGCTCTATCTCGCATTACTACGAATGATCGTCTATAATAATTTGATAATAATATCCAATGTTAATAATTTCTAAAAGGGCCGCGAGGGAACGATCGATATTTTTCTCTGAGACAGAGCGTGATTAACGTACATCGGTCAAAGTTATCCGAATTGGAAGAAGGATATCCGCAAATACGCTGGTAGGTAAAGACTAGAAAGAGAGAGGCAAAGGCGAGTGGTAAAAAGCGGGATGAAAAAGTGGTCGCGAGGGTAGGAAGCTGGCATAAGAGGTGCGGAAAATATGACGAAGAAGAGAGCGGAAACGGCGAAGTGGTCGGGGAAGGTTGGGAGAGGAGGGAAAATAGAGTAAGAAAGGGTTATTCGAGAAGGAAGAGTGATCAAATGCCGGCGAGGCACCGTCGTTTTAATCATCGCCACTTTAGCCGCCCGTTGATTTTACGACCGTTTATACAGATTATACTGTCCGCGTCGTTAGAAATGCGGGGTGTATCGGGAACAGTCGGCTTAACATCGGATCCAAGGTTTCCAGGCAGTGACGTGCGGTATCTGGGATGCCGAGGTAGGCTCTATGCAATTTGCCGATGTTATATTTACCACTTCAAAATGCCCCTGCACTTTTCAACATTTCCGTATCATCAGCCGGAGCAGATGCTATTTTTACAACCACTTATCCCATTCTTTTTCCGGCATCGAGACGAGATGTTTCGAGTGCCAGCGATGCTCCATCCACTCAAACGTTCATGAAAATGTGAGGAAGTTTTAACGATAATTCAGAATATTATATCGGTATTTACACGTGATAAGGAATATTTTACTAAAGTTGCGACATGAAATTATTTTAAAAGAACGATATAATTATTTATATTTCAGGAAGCGCAACTAGGTGGACGATGGACGGACTACGAGACGCTGATAGGACGTACCCACGGCGTTAAAGCGAATCATATAATCTATTTATAGTTAATTTAATTCTCAAAATAACCGCGCGATTATTAACGTCCGATCGAACTTTGCACACCGATCCAACTCTCCGTATGTAACGCGCAAAATAAGTTAACGAGGAAATAATTCGTAGGTTGCCCCGAACCATCCGAAAATCACCGGTTAATATAGGCGTAGGAAAACGAAGCCAAATCGTTCAAATAGTTTAAACGTCTGAAAATGAGCAGTTGAGATAAGAGCGGGAAAATCGATCGGGGTGGTGGATACGCATTTGACGCACCTCGGGGTGGTTTAAGTGTCAGTCTCTGAATCGGCCGTGTCTTTAGCAGGAAGGAACTCCGAGCGAACAAACGTCCGAAAATGACCGGTTGAGATAAGAGCAGGAAAATCGATCAGGGTGGTGAATAAGCATTTCGTGCCACTCGAGATACGAGGTGCTTTAAGTGTTACTTTCTGAATCGAAGGTGTCTTTAGCAGGAAGGAACTCGTTCTCCCGCCCGGTATCAGAAATGAATGCTTCGTTTGATCCATCGCAGTGCGCCGCAACCGATCATTAACGACGAAAGTGGTCTTTCTCCTTCTCGATTTCCGGGGCTTTACGATCCTGCGCAGCATCGCACGATACGAATCGATCCGCGTTACTTTGCCGCTCATCGCCGCTGGTGGAGCGTTTTAAGATCTGCCGCGAAAGGCCTGCGCATCGCGTTCTTGGAAAAACATTTTTTAACCATCGCTCCAAACGGAAAATCTTATTATCCGCCGAGCTAGTGCGAGCACGCTCTCGATGCGATCGTTTCGAAGTTGGGATGTGCGATGCGTAGAGTACAATGAGAAATGATTTTACACGATAGACTTTGACGCTAAACGGTCGAATTGTAATTCCAACGATTAACGGACGATGTCAAAAATGAAAGAAAGAGAATGAGAGCCGTCGGAGTATCAGAGTCGAACGAGGAGCCTTCAGAGATTTACGCTTTTATCAAATATTACATACGGATGCTTTTAACATTAGCAGCGGGATATCGTTCGTCGTTCACCATCCAAGAACACCCTATCTGCCTTACGAGCAACGAAAATTCCTGCAAATTTTCTGCGAAAGGATGGCGATGATCGGATAAAAGAAGGGCTACCAAGAGACATCGGTGCCCGATCGCGTTTCGTTTCATCGGGGTAGGCACGCCCCTCGGCGTTCGTTCTCCCCCGCGAAGAATTTTCGACGCGTACCTCCTGGAACAACGGCGTTGCACCGGCATAAAGGCGGTTTTGCACGTAGGCGGGACAGGTTGCGCATGTATTCATTACCCGCGATGCGTTGCCATCATTAATATCGGGAACGACGCCTTATAAAGCGGCCTCATGCGCGCGATAGATACCGCCTGCCCGCGCCGGATGCATGTCTCGAACGCAAATTCGAATGGCAATCGGTTTAATTAACGCATCGTGCCGTAGGCCGGTTGCCGATCAATTCATCCATACCGACGTACACGGTCCAGATTATAATTTAATCAGCGCTCAGGAACGTAAGCGGACACACGGTAAACTCTCGTAAAGATCTCTAGAAAGCGACCGATGCAAAGTTTGCGCTCCAAGTTCACCCGTTTGCGCCTTAAATTCGCGCACACACTTACGTTTCTTACGATTCGTAAAATAATCGTTGCAATCCGCAGGAGTAGTGATTGTACCGGAAAGATCGATCGCGTCAAAATATCTCGTGCAAAAAATGTAATTTTTGAGAACACTCCATCGATGAAGGAAAAAAACCTCGATTTCCAGGACTGCCGAGAGAAAACGGTTTTCACCATATTTCATCCGACGGATAACGTGCATCCCGCAAGGAGCGTCCACGAAGTTCGATCTTCGCGATGCGTCGAACCAACGTGCCAAACCTATTGGCGCTTTAGACAAATCTAGATTTAAATCCCAAACCCCGTAACGTCAAACTATCACGGCTCATTTACATTCCCACATATTCCCGAGCGAAATGCAGAGTGGTGAAATAATCTTTGTACGGAGTCACTCATCATCGGCGAGCAATAATGAGACGAGCTGTTCCTGCATTCCGCGCCTTTGTTGGAGAGCAGCTTTGTTGGATACAGTAGTAGGGCATCGCGTCGGGTCTCGATTCATCGGGGCAGAGACGTACGTCACGGCATTCGTATGGACGGAGGGACGTTCCAAGTGTCCCGGGGCCGTGGGTATGCCGAGCAGCGGCAGGACAGGTCCGGCGAGTGCTCCGGGGTAAAAGTATCGTTGCATTTTGATCGCGGAAGATCGTTACTCCCGATCGGGCCTCGGTTGTCCGGACATATGTAGGTATATATGCTCGCATGTACGTACCTACGTACTCTGGCTCAAAGTTAATCTGGATTAACCGGTCCTGAGTTTTCTGCGCGGGGCGCGGTTCGAGCGAGGGGGGTGGACAAAAATCGAGAGCAAAGAATTATGCCCTCTGGAGAGGGACACCGGCTGCGGAGCCTCGTGCTCCGGAGTCCTCGCGGTAGGCGCGTCGAAAGAGACGCATTGTCGTGCCGCGCAACACGTCACGCATGTGGGCCCAACTTTATCCACGACTGGTTTCTTCCTCTGCTCGCTCGTAATTACGAGAAAGTACCCCCGCGGTGGATGCGTTTCTCTCGGGCCGCGTGCGAGAGATTCAAACGCTACTTTTTCCCTACGAAAGTTTGCGCGTCGAATTTTCTAGTTTCTGCATCTCCGTTCGTTGTTATCCTTGCGTTTCTTACGTTGGGAGCAATTTCTTTGATACCATTAAGAGGCCAAATCAAAAGGATTCTGCGAGATCATTTTTCTGAATCGAAGATTTTATATTCCGAGGGAAGACGACGTGTGAGATATGAGGATCGTTAAATTACTTGCTCATAGTCAAGATTATTGGTAAAAATCGAGATCACCGCCAAGAGTACTACCGATAAGCTACGGTTTACGGGTGATTCAAAAACATTCGCGATGGACACTCTCTCTACTCTCTACTATTATTGTATATCATGGACGCATACGTATAACCGACTAATATTATTCGCGCAGACTGTACACTGGAATATACATACGTTCGACTAATGCATTCACCTCGTACTCCCTAAACTGGTAAAAAGCGCGAGGTACGCAAAAAGTGCTTCTTCCACGGCGATCGTTTCGAGCGGCAGAACCGGGCACCGAAAGGGTTAACCGAGCGTTTGCCGATAGCGTTTCTCACGGCGGCGGCACGCGCTACTGCGTGACTTACGAGCCGAGCACAATCAGGTTAATTTAATTGGCTCGATTAAAATTCGTTTGCGCGAGCCCGGGGATCTTTGCGCTGCGCCGCTAGCCGTGGGCGAGGTTATGCATGCTAAGAGCACAATTACGGGATGGCTCAAAATTGAATCGATCGCCGGACAACGAGACGTGGAGATACGTATCTATCTTGATTCATTTGCATTACACGCTAATGCTCCTTGTTTTACAGCCGACGGTAAATCGAAGACTCATAAGTACTTCACTCCGTGGCACGCCGAGTTATTAATGCCTTTGCTCGCCCGACGATTTCATCCACGGTCGTAGGCCTAAATGTATAGAGGTTGCGCGATCGAACGAAGGGGAAAAATCGAGGATTTGATTTCCACGAGCGATGGGTCGAATCGATGGCCGTTTACTGTCTTATAATATTAAATAATATATAAACAGAGACGTCTATGAAGTCCTATATCTTCTCTATACTCCACCTACGAGTTCGATCGGTAATTGCTCGTCTTCCATTAATGTTCTCGTTATCTTCCTCAATGCGCTGCTTTTATTAACGACGAGTTAACTCGTCTTCCTCGGTTAACGGATCAAAATTCACCCACGCAGTGATCCCTGGAGTATTGATTTTTGGGGTAAATTCGGCAAAGTCACCTCGAGGACGGAACTGGGAAATTCTGGGCATCGATCGGGCCGTCATAGCGGTTCCCCGTACAACAGACACGCGTGACGCTTTAAGAAAGGAGCTGCACATTCAGGTTAATTTAATTGGCTCGATCAGAATTCGTTCGCGTGCTCGTACCTCGGCGATACAGAGGATAGTCGTCGCGCATGTAAAGGGGCAATTATAAGCGCCTATGAATATATCTACATACGCTAATACGAGGCTGCCGATTCCCCTTCGTCCCGCGTTCTGGGATTTTATTGCGGACCAGGCGATTGGAGCGGATCGAAAGAAGGGCCGAAAGAAGGGCAATCTACGGAGGACGATAAAGTTTACACCGGATACGGCGGGGTTTGGAGTTTGCGACAATCCCACGAGCGCTTCGCATGAGATATTACGTCGACTCTCGGGACGAGGGGGGAAAAAGAGCGGGAATGAGCTAGGATTTATCGAAGCGCAGTGTGATGGAAACGTACTAACTAACCGGTACGGATTTGCGTGCCGACTCTTAATTCACCTGCCGTATGGCGCGCATGCGTGTACCCGCGTAAGATATCGCGTGAACGATATTAAAGAACCGCTTCCATATGCTTGATTTCCAATAACTTCTTTCCTGAGTAATTGCCCGTGTCTTCGAGCCAATACCGAAGAATGATCCGAGATAATATATTACTATTACGACGATAATTTAATACTTAAACACGTTACGCTACGTCGGTTAAGAAACGAAGAAATAATCGCGGACTTTTACCCGCGATGCTTCGTTATTTTCCTTTATACCTACGCAGGTTACTACGCGAGTCAATTTTACTATTTCTCAACAAATCTCGCTCGTTAAGCGCTCGTAACGAAAGACATCTGTCGTCGGTATCAAATCAAGCGTTACATATAGAATATATATTTTTATATATAGTCTATAAAACATAGACTATAGACTAGAAAATGGTTATATATACCATATATATTTTTAGAAAATCGGTTCGTACGGTAAATCTTAAACAGCGATTCGTTTGGAACTCATAATCCATCGTATAGTTAACCTTCTCTATATATATATGGTAACCTCCAAGCAGCCATTCGATTTCCTAGTCTCGGTCGCCTATATTTTTACCCAAAATTTACGGATCATCAAATCCAAACTATTATCCCATAATTCTCACAAACTGTTAGAACGGGATAATTACTATATCCCGATACACGCCTCTTTCTCCCATCGGATCGTAACGTTAGGCAGGGGTTAAAGTACGAACCGGACGTTAAAATCCCAAGCGGATTCGGCTTGCCGGGGGTTAATATAATCGGCTCGATTAGAATTCGTTTGCGTGCGCCGTGCCCCGGCTTTCAATTTCGTTCGGCCGCTTTGAGGGCCGGGCTTTAATTTGCCGCCAATGATACTAAAGCCGGGGAAGAACGTCCGGTCGCTCCTCGGACGCTCCAAACCTCCCCCTCTTCCCCGCTCCTCCCCTGCTTCGTTCGCGCGCCACTTTCAACGCCGCGTATCCCATTACGGGGCCTTTATTTCGAGCTGCTCGCGATTAAACGCGAGTAGTGCGAATTAAAATTACACAGTCGAACGACCCTCGCGCGCTGGCACGTATCTCCCTTTCTTCGGCCCGCCCCGGGGCACCTTAAGCAGAGCCCAACCTTAACCCCGGTCCATCTTAACCGGAGACCTCTGCTCGCCTCTGCGCCCACTTTTTTCACGAGCAAGTCTGCTGCTGCTGCTGCTACCGCTTCGTCTTCTCCTCCTCTTAGTCCCTGACCGACGTTTCTCTCACCGCGATGATTTTGTTGCGATTGGCGAGTAGACGATGCGAGGAGAGGCTTGCTTACCGCATTCGCCGATTTCAGTGCAATTTACGTAAGACCATAGGTTTGGATCTGTGCTCGGAAAGGTTGGTAGGCTGCTAAGTATCTTGCCGGGTTGATGCGTGATTGCGTTTAACTACGTTAACCAGGAGAGCCTGGGCCGTGACATTCACGGAATTTAACCAAATTGCGTATATCGCGTATATATATATTGTGTGGTATAGCATTATATATTGTATATATGTATTCGACGATAAATAAGTAGAGTAAAAAAATGTGGTACGCCAATACGCGTAATTTTTTTAGTATTGGGATTGCGGAAAACCTTCGGAAATCGCATCGTCAAATATTCGATTATTCTTTCTATGAAATCACAGTAGCCTGCAGATCGAGTAACTTCCGTAGTTCTGGCTTTGGCGTCGAGTGACCGAGATCGTGGATAAGTACGTGGAATGTTGCCAGCGACGGATAGGGAGGCTCGAGACGGCGGAGATGCCAGAGCGGCGTTCGTATTAATTATTTATGTTGGGGCACGTTCGATATGAAATTATAATCGCACGGCCGTGCGTCACTCGACCAAATCGGTCCGCGAATGCCATCCAGACGTATGCGCACTAAACGAACGGAAGTGCCATTTATAACATCCAGACGCAGGAAACGTGGAAGCCGATAATGAAGCGGTAGCTTGAGTTCGCATCAAGAATTGGAGAATTTTATTTTCTGCCCCTGGATCGCGATTAATCCTCTATAATCGACGTTTCTAAACTTTGACTCTTTGACTACGCTCATTTAATTTTTTAATCGACCGACCGACCTGGCGCGTAGACCCAAACTATTTACCTTCTGTTGGGTCTAAAGTCGCGAGTATCTCTTTAAAAAATTGTTCCGCAAGATGCAAAAAAGTTTAGCTAGAATCCAGATCGAAATATAATCAAAGGGCTGGAGCGATCGTGCGGTAGAAAAAAATTGCATTACGGAGGATCGATTGAGAAGCGAGAATTTCTCGTGCGCATTCATTTCGCTAGGTAGAGGTACGAGACGATACGACGGAGGGTTAAGGAACGTTCGATGTGGCGTCAATCGATTCATAATGGCGGAGACGCGGTGGCGTGGGTCGACGAGCCCAGTCCTGTTTGAATTTGCAATCCTGCGAACGCCTGCACTTGCTTACCCGTGGTAGTCTTGCGCATCGAATAAGCAATGGCATCCGACGCAGGTTCAGAAATGCTTGTAATACCGAAGGTCGCCTAGGTATTTATTTCGGTTGATCGGTTTCCAACGAGTCTTTCATCGTCGAAGTTTTCTCCTCCGCCGATCGGCTTCAAACCGGGACTTTTAATGTCGAAAGCATTGTTTGAAGTATTCGCGTTACATCGCTAATAGCTCGAAATAAGAAAAACTTAAGATCGGGTTGTTGTATCGAACGCTTCTTAAAGGTATACACATAGAGGAATAATAACGCATCCTAAGGATCATGCGCTGCCCTCCGATCTTTGACTTTCGCGACTCCGCGTCCTGTTTGTACTGCTTAATTTGTGAACCGATTAGCATCGCCTGTAGCGACATTTGTGGATTAATCGCCTGGACTTTAACCGGTATTGTCTCCAGTAAAGGACGATCTGGCGTTCGTTGTGAAGCAGAAAGTACCAGCGCTGAAAATACACGTTTATCGTTATACTCGTGATCTTCTTACGATATCGTAATAAAAACAAACTTAGATTCTTACGTATTTTCCGGCATTAAATCACCGTAGTAAACTGTCTCCCTCATCTCTAACGAATTAGACGTCCGTGTTACGTTAGAACATTTGGTCGCCAAGAATGCCTTGGGATGGTTTATCGATTCAGCGTGATAGTCTACCGATCGTTGATGACTGCATGGATCTTGTCACGAAACGAAAGAAACACCATTTATTACGCGAAGATCGATAAAATGATTTGTCCATAGGAAAAATAACGTATAAGGCACTGGCAAACGTAAAAACGTAAATCTCGATCAAGAGGAATTCTACGGTTAATACGCTAGTAGTTAGAGCTTTTGAAAATCAATTAATATAAAATTACAGTTGCCTATCAATGCACAACCAGGTTGTGGTCTGGAACCCTTATTGGCGTAAAAATCCACTGTTCCAGTGTCGTAAGGAGTGCCATAGATACCCGCGTCTGTATGTAGCGCAACGACTATTTTCGCATCGGTTGGCATCAAATGACAATTCGAAGGATAAAACGGGGGATAAGCTGGATCCAATCCTGCAACGATATACTTTATCCGTATTCATTTAATACCAACAAATAGTACACTTTAAAATGGTAAAAGCAGAAACTTAAAAAATAAAACTGGCAATCGGTTTAACGATTCACGGAAAGCATTTTCTCGAATAACTCTTATATCTCATTTTGAGAAAATCTCTAAAACGTACAATCAGTTACCTCCGTTCTCGATCAATTAACATTATCCAGAGTCACGTGCGAAAATCTCGACCTCGATCAACGCGATCTCAATCGATTACCATCAAGCCGAGTCAGGTGTGAAAATCGATTGACCACGCATGGCGATGGCAATTATCGCGACGATATACATCACAAAAATAATAGTAGTTTCGATAAAAACTCACCCGTGATACGACCCAAGGGAGCGGCCAGGTACCTCCCAATGTTCCCGGCAATATGAGCGCCCAACGAGTGGCCGATCACGTGGAAGTTGCGGAAATCGAGTTTCTTGGAGAACCCATTTAGAATTCCCGCGATCATTTTGCCGATGGGTATGTGACGTCGGGCAACCATGAAATAATTAATACTGGACGCTAATTGGCTCCAGTCGACCGCAATTACGTTCACATCTCCCCTCTTCATGTATTCTGTACGCAAGAAGGCACATATCGTATATGCTCTTCGTATATCGATTGAACGATAATTCTTATTCAACACATTGTGAACACCTTGATCTTCCGTGCATTCGTTTAGTTATTGCCGTTAGATACGCTGTGCAACGATTAGTTTTCGTACGAATTGGCGAGGAAAGTTTGTAAAATGCCAAGCGATTTACCAAGAATTACCGCTTGAGAAGTGCGAGCATAAGCGGACTCCAAGTAACCGTGTATGTACATCACTGTGGGTTTCCTCAGGTCTATATACTCAAGAATTTCTTCGGAATTTTTGGCCGCATAATCGTGCAAAATGAAATTGGTGCCATCCCTAAATAAACCGATACGATGAACGAAAGATAAAACGGTCGTTGCATTTCCGCAGGATTAAATTTACAATAAGTGTAAGATATATATGTGGATGATCGACTGATATGACGTTAATTACAAACCTCTGGTAAACTATTAAATGCACCTTCGTTGAGAAAGTGGGATCAATTTTCTGATTACCTGTGAGATCGATAAGCGTGAGTCAAATATTTTTAAAAATCTAACGCAAAATATTATTGTTACACGTACACAGGAGCAAGTCGACGATCGCAGAACTTTCCATAACGAAGAACGATATAAACAAACATAGCTTCCTTATGGAAACGATCATGGTGAAGATATAATTAAAATGAAGAGAAAAAAATTCTTGAACGTGAAATAAACGAGGAAAACTGCCGTCGAAGCCAAGGTACCTTGTTCACTCCAATAGACATACTTACGTACTCTGACATTGAGCCAACTTTATATAGGTATCCGTACCCACGGTAAATGCGTTTTACGTAAGAAGTGTAAGCAACAAACAACGATCCAAGTATATCGATACTTGCCTATTTTTTTTCGGAAATACTATCGTGGTCGTGATTGTACATCTCGCAGAATAGTAAAAGGCCACTACGCATAATATTTGTATGCAGTAACACAATCAAGGATACCTTCCACATTTATATCTAGTTTTTACCACGCTCAAATGAAATTGCACCTTTTGCCACGCATATTTATCGAATTTATTGATCATTCACTTTCCGTCAGCTTAGAAAAGAGCAAGAAGTAACGGACAAAAAATCAAACAAGAAATATGAAACAAAAAAAAATTCATGATTTTATAGTTTGATGCAGCCGACTGGGAAGTCGTCAACGGAAAGATCACGCAAGGTCTTTTCCGTCGTCGTATTTCACGAAGCATTTTTCAGGTTTCGTGGTTCGATCAACATTATCTTGGTAATCTCGATGCAAATATATATCGTTCGTAGATCGTTGACAAAGGTAATGATCATATTATTTCGCAATCACCGAAGAGTCCCAGGAAATTCGTTTTGCATTATCAGTGTTATTTTGGTTTACTCTTCAAACCACTAAAGTTACATACAAAAGAAATCGTTTGTTTTTCAAAGCGATAGTTTGGCAAAGCAATTAGTAACTTAACAGAGTCGTTTAAAAGTTCTTCTCTATCGAGCAGCTACATTAAAGAATGCGTGGATATAGACATACCGCTTATTTCTTATTTTCCATGCAGGAGAGTGGGATAAATAGGAAAGAGAGAGAGAAAAAGAGGGGGGGGGGGCGGAAAGAAACAAGGAAAACGTTCTTTTTTCTCTTTTAATACTCCCGATGCCGCAAGAATTCCACAATACAGCATTTTTTTTTTATTACACAACTTCGTTACTTTTGCAGGATTCTTCTCTCCTTCTCTCAGCGCTATGCTTCCCACTTCGGAAGAGCTCGCATACCTGTACCATCCGCGGAATCATCCTCGTCCACGAGTACCCCATCGCGCAAGTGCGCTGCTCGCCAGCCATCCCTATTTTACCCGCGGCTTTTTCCTTCATTAACTTTTCATTAACTTTCATTAACACGATTCCGCAGGCGGTTTTCTCGTGGGCGTCGGTAGGTTAAACCAACGCATCAGTACCGACGAATATGTACGAGCTTAGCGCGAAACATCGGCCATTAATAACGCCGTGTAACGAGTATAGTTTAAGCGCGGGTACCGGCGTGTCTTCCTCCTACCAACTTATGCTCTCGTAGGTTTAAACATCTGCATCCCGATGTCATGATATCACGCCAGTCTCGTCTCTCTTTCTCTCTCTCTCGAAGTATGGCTATGCGAAGATATACATACACGCAGGTACGTACGGCTCTGCCTACGTAGATAGGTGGGTCGGTGGGTAGGCCGTGTGCGTATTAAGTGCGTTTCCAAGCGCAGAATACGCTCGCCCGCCAGCCGGACGGCCGCCCTTTTCCCTTGGGAATTTCACCGGCGTCAAAACCTCTCGGGAATTGCTTCGCAGTTGCCGGAGGATGTCGGCGGAGGTGGAGGCCGTGTCCGTTGGCGAATCTGCGCACGTGGATCTCGAGCCTACATAAACGTCCGTGGACGGTTGGCGTGGTTTTCATTAAAAACCGATCGAAGAGCGATGCTCGAATATAGAACGATATGAAATATCATCGAATATCGTACACAGAAATTCATTCGTAGCGCTTCTCCCGTTGCTTCACGGGGTTACTTTGTGTACGAATTCGTGAAACAATTATAGCGATCCGTAGCGGTAATATTTAACTACGGCGAGTAAAAGTCCGTCGACGAATTAACGTACGTCGGTTAAAATATCCCGGACACAAAACGAGAAACGCCGATGGAGGATTTCGCGCGACTAGCATTCAAATCGATCCTAGCCGCGGGGCCGTCGAAAATCGAAGAAAGCGGAATCGTTTACGCGGGGGACCACACGCTACGGAGCGGACATCGTGCCTGGCTTACCGAGAGGTTCTTACCGGGGAACGACAAAATTAGGCTACCGTAGATAATGCGCGTCGAGACACACGGGCGGTCGGCCTCCTGCGCCATCGGCTCTCCCCGCATTATCCCCGCGGTAATTCCCGGGTACGCCAAACGCATTAGTCATTTTCGTCGGGGGCTGACTTATATTCATCCACGTAATCCCTGTCCGATGATCAAAGATCCCCGACCGTTGTCGGGAGGAGGAATGGCGCGCGGCAACGGCGGCGGCAGCAACGACGGCGCGGTGCCGCGACTTCTTCTTCTTCTGCCGCGGTAATACAGAAACGATCCGTGCACTTCCGACGAGCAATTCACGTTTTCCGCGCGGCGACTACTTGGGAGGCGAGCCGGTTGAATTAACTTAACCCAACGCCTCGTTTGCCACGTGCACCTACACGGTGGCGGCTCGATCGGCTTGGTAGCCCCGTGCCGGAACGAGCGAGACAGATCGGGATACGCGCCGAGGGGTGGGAAGGGGGCGGGGGGGGCGGGGGGCGGAGGAGAGGCGCGAGATAATAAAGCAACAAGACAATGACGGTGATTTACGCGGTCCTACGGCAAATGGGCTTACCTAGATTTTTCTCCCGGCAGCACGCGTCGCGGCGAGGAGAGAGAAAGAGTCGAGGGAGCGATTTATTAGTCCCCCGTGCGACACGTACGCAGATGCGATGAGACCAGATGCCGGGGATTATTTATTTAGTTTGGAAAGCGCGAGGCTCGAAACTACGAATGGCTTGGAGACACGGCTTTATTCTACGGGACGTTAAGCGATGGGAGCTTTGACGCCGATTTGGGATATGCGGGTTGATCCTCTGGAATGTTTTTTATTTTCAGAGAGTTTTCGGTGACGTGGTGTCGTTCCGCTTCTCCACTCCTGTGTCTGGAAAACAAGATTTTATAAAATTCCTTGTATTTTATACTACGTATTTTGGAGTCGATTTAGGTACGAATCGTTGCGCAAGTCGATCGAAATAAAATTTATGAAGCGTCGCGAACTGCAAAGCGTAAAGCGAACGCGGAAAATGGCCCGGCCGACCGGGGGCGGTCGAAGTAGAATGATGCCGAAAGGATGCGGACGGAACTGCCTCGTCTTTCGTAATCCCGCAAGTCGAATCTGGATTACTTCGTTTACAATGCGCATAATTTCTCGCTCAAAAAATACCGCTTGCCCCGGTGATGGAGCCTTTGTACGTTGCGCATGCTGTAAAACACGTTGCAACATTGTACGTCGTAACGTACGTAATAATTATCTGGTGCCATATTAAGCTTAGGCAACGAGTAAAATATAAGAATTAGCGCGAAGAAAGAAACGGCGTGTTCCGTTCGTAATATAAAATTGCCGCACTCACGGGCGACAGTGGGAATCGACGGATTCGCGATCGCTCGCCGTGTAGAGCGACGGCGCGGAAAGATAAAAACTCTAATCCTAGCCGTGCAAAAAGAACATTTTTCGGTCGTTCCAAAATACATTTGATAAAAAAAACTACATCGATAAACATATCGAAACAAAACGATTTTAAAAAATATACCAAACGTTCAAGTATTTAAGTACTCGAGTATTCGTGTTATTCGCCAATAACTCGATCCCCCTAGAAGCAAAACCTCGAGCACCGTGCGCTTGTACGCCGCACGAGCGTTCGTAGCTCTCGCTACCTACAGCAAACCCTTTAACGATTTTTGCTCAGCGCGAGTGTGCTACGCGAACGTAGATCACATTAGCCACGGCTACACGCTATCCGCAGATGCTACCAGAAAGCCATCGTCGAATGGCCGCGGCGCGATTGCGCGGCCCAAAGACAGCTTCAAAAGCCCCGTGCCCGCGGGGCACGGTAACTCGTCTTTGTCCGGTAACGCATCGCTCCGCCGGCACTTCCAGTCACCACAGTCTCAATCCAGATGGTTTTAGGCCCGGCTTATCGCGCCGCACGCTCCCTCTCCTGTCGACCGTTAATCCCCTCGCCGTGGATCGTTACGCCGGGATCGTGCAGTAAGTAATAACCGGTCGACGGGATCGGTACCGTGAAGAGTACGTCGGATTAACGAATAGCGTCTGGATATCCCGATTTTTTCCCTCGAAAATATCGAGAGCGCAGAGCGCGGCTCCTGATATACGCGAATCGTATGTTTTTTCCCGAGGTTTTGGAACGAGTATGTGACGCGAATGGGTAATAATCGAGGGTGGGAGATCGAATCCATGCGCAATGCACGAAGCACGGTACGAGACAAGACGAACCTCCTCCGATAAGCGTCCGACAAAAAGCTCTCCTCTTCCCGAACAAATTCCTATTCGGGGGAAAGCGTTAGGAAATTACGCACCGACCAAATACATCCGTAATCACGTTTATGGGGCATATCGCGCGCGTTGATACGAAATATGCGCATTGTTCGGATGAATTCCGCGTTCCCCCGTGGCGCATCCCTTTCCAGCGAGGTTTCCTACAAGCGTATCTTCCAGCGCGGACCACATAACGGACTGTTACGTTACACACGAATCTGTTTTGCACGAAGGTGCGCTGCACGGTGCATCTTGCATGGCAATGAGCGCCTCGTTCCACCGCCTTGTACGCCAGCCCCCGGCCCCTCCGCCCCCTCCGCCCCCTTCGCCGGTGTTAAATCGGCGTGTCGTATGCCTCCCGATTGGTACATATTCCGACGATTTACCGTCATCGCCTTAAATGGCGCCGATGTTTTTTCTCCTCTCCGCGAAGAACGGAGAATCAGAATCCACGGGTCCTCCGCGCGAACCGTTAGGTAAACCCGACGCCTCACTCGAACCACTCGGAAATCCGAGCTTCTGCAGAGCCGGCCGTTCGGCTATTTCGAGGTCCGATACCTCCCGGGGCTCTACTACTAACGCATTTTTGCCAGGCCTCGGTGCTTCGTCTTCCCCTTCTTTACGCCGATGCGTGCCGTAGCCTTACCCAGGATATCACTTTTTAAAGAGAGATCCTTTGCGCGGCATCGAGATATCTCCGATCGAACGCAACCTCGGACTCGCACGCGCCTCGTCACTTCCAGAGGAATCCTCGCGATCGGACCAATTTAATTCCAGAGGATCTCTCCGGCCTTCCACCGAATGGTACACATTCTGACGATTTCCTCTCCGTGCCGTAAAAGGCCCTGCATCCTTACCGCGCGGAGAAGCGAAGAAACAGCACCGACACGGTCCCCGAGGTACACCGTTAACCCAACCCAAGAGTGGCCGCTCACCGTGGAGGAAGGTCGCGGACGATATCTACGACATGCCGATTCCGCATGAACGGGCAGAAAATACGACGCTGGTATCGTTCCCCGGCGGCCAGCCCTTCCAACCTCGAACCCCTCGCCCCTCCCCTGCCCTCCCTCCTTCGCAACCTTCCCCGATTGGGGGCCGTATTTATTACCCAGGAAACAAAGTGGCAAGTGCACGGTGGTGGAGGCTCATTTGCAAGGCCTACCTAAATCTAACCGGTGCCCGAGGAAACCGGGGCTTAATGGCCAAACGGAAGGTATCCGTCTTCGTTAACTCTCCCCTCCCTCTCCCCGCCATCTCGTTTCGTGGTCCAACTTGGCAATGGATTCTCGAGACTCTGACCTTTTACTCCTTGCCGGCCGAAAGCGCGATAATAGACCCTTTAACGCCTTCGCTGTCGGGAAAATTGAGGACGTTTTGCAATGTTTCCTTCGACTCGATATTGGCTGGCTGCTATTTTGCGGTGCGATTTACAATGTTTTGAAGAAGGAAAGACTAGGAGACGTATCTCGTGGATAGCCATGAACGTTTTAATCTGAATAATCCATGGATTAGGAAAGCTGCTAGTAATGTCGTTAATAATGGAGCACGGTATTTTATCGGTATACGATGCAAACGTTTATAACTGGTTGGTCGAGCATACTTCGTTTACGTCGATAAAGGTTCTTTGAATACACTTGAGCGAGGAGGAAGAATAAATTCGGTTATACCGCGTTTAACGCGAAATTATTGAAATTCTCGTTCGAGGAATCACTTAGCCGCGCATTATTTCGAACGGTGATGTTTAAGTTCACTCGAACCACGACCTACCGTTTGCCGCGGCTTCCGGCACGCCGAGAATGCCGCGCGTTTGTCATATAGCAGTCCGAACATAATGGATGGCGCGTCCCGCGAGTAGACACCGGGGTTTTCAGAGGCTAAGTCGCTGCCAACGTGACGAATGATTTTCCAAACGAAGATGTATACATTTCCGATAGACTTTATAAGGAATACGCGATAAAGATACACTTACCTAAATGCATTCGCGTACGGGAGATAGCGTGGGAAATAAAAAGGAGCGCGTACTTTACGACGCTCGATATCGAAGCGTGTCTCTCGATGCCAAAGCTGTGGGAACCGATGAAACGGACGATTTAGACACAGAGTTTATTCGTATATCCTTTTTCTTGGGTAATAACGCAGGTTCGTTATTAAAGTGAGAAGGCCTCGAGTGCATAATCGCAAATTGCGGGATTTACCTAATGCCAGAACTCGAGGCGCGTAGCGGAAAGTGCGCGAGAGAGCCTAATGCACGGCCCGGGCAAAACTTTATCCTCGTTGAGCTACCGCAATTATACCGCGTTCAGCTACGAGCCTTTCTTCAATAAACCTAATAAGCGAGTTTCGGTGAAATACCGTGGTTGCGTCCGCAAAACCGAGGCTCGTCTACCTTTCCCTTCCTATCGCAGCGCCGCTTTCGGAAGTGGCGGACCGATCGAGAATACGCACATCTCGGAAAACGGATCGTCGATATGGACTCTCGCCGAAAACGGTCGTCTCGTGCGAAAATAAACGCGGCTCCCTACGCTTAGGAGAAAGACTCTCTCGGTCGCACCTTCCAGGAAAGCGCGCAAAACGCGGGCTCGCGATCTATCCTACTTCTACCGCAATGTCGCGTCAAAAATCGTCGAATCGACTAAAAATCTCGACGAACCTTGAGCCATAGCGAAATTCCCTTCAAATCTCATTCCTCGCCCGCCAAGAAGGCTCTCCGAGGAAAGAAAGCCGTTCGTTAAGCTCGGCTCGTTCCCTGGCGCGGAGTCACCCCTTTACCGAGGAACCGAGGAGGTGCAACGAGGCCATGTGGGTGCGCCTCTCGCGTATGGTAAGGACGTTCGTTCGGCCTGGCGGCGGGCGCGGACCGGAGAGGGGGAGGGGGGCGGAGGGGAGGAGAGCGAGGAGGCAGGGAGAGTCGAAGAGAAAACGAAGGTGGATCGGCACCGTCGTTGTCGGCGGCGGTGCGGCTTAGGCTCTGGCTCTGGCTCTGGCTCCGACTCTGGCTCCGGCTCTGGCTCTGGCCCCGGCTGGCGAGAGGAAGAGAGCGAGAGGGGGAGAGAGGGGGAGAGAGAGAGAGGGCTTGCGAGAGGGGGAGAGAAAGACGGGGCTGGAAGGAGCGGTTGGGAGAGTGGGAAGAGGGAGAGAGTGATCCGGGTGGAATGGTATTAGTAGTGGTCGCGCTAGTAGTGGTACCGGGAGCACCGCCGGTCGCGGTGGTGAAGTAGTAGGGTGTACCTTACTCCGGCGAGCGGAGGCCGCTGTCAGTTCTCCCGAGACCATAGCCTCGTACCATCGCGAGATCTCCCTCTGACGATTATACCGCTGCAGGAGGATCCGTACCGACGCCCCGCCGAGGTGGCACCTTCGTCCTCGCCGAGACGCTCCCTGGAGACGCGCGGAGGAGCCGAGGGGCGCCAACGACGAGGTCACCGGCTCCACGCCCCTCCGGACTTCCGGAACATCCCGAGCCTTTCCCCCATCGAGCTCGAGGGGACTTTTGGCGACTCCCGCTGGAGAGGCGCGAGCCGGCTTTGGGGAGCGCTCCCATCGTGAGACCCTCCGCTGGATTTTCCTGGAGCCGCTCGAGTGCCGACGACCGCCTCGAGATCGATCGAAGCTCGACGCGGAGATGAGAGGAAGGACTCCTCGGAGTTTTCGAAACGTCGGAGGCCTTGCCCTCTGCGATCTATGAAATTGAGAAATCTTTAGAGGCTCCTCGAGAGCTTTGCGATTCTTAACTGGATTCTCTTCGAGCCGCTAGAACGCCGAGGACCGTCTCGAAATCGATCGAAGCTCGATATTCGGGGAAAAAGGCGGACTCGACCGATCGGACTCGACGATCGAAGGCGATTTATGATATCGAGGGATTTTTGGGAAATCCCTCGAGGGAATTAGGATCTGGTGGAAGGAAGTATTTCCTCGGCGATCCGTGAACCCGAGAAATCTTTACGAGATTCCTCGAGAGAATTACGAGCCAACGGGAGGAATCTAGGCTCTTAGGGAAAGCTTCGATCGTGTAATCCTTAACTGGATTCTCGCGAAGCTGCTCGAATGCTAACGGGTGCCTCGAGATCGATCGAAGGTCGATATAGAGAAGAGAAGAGCGACTAGAGCCAATACGGACGTCCGAAATATCGGAGAACTCTAGCTTCGACCAATCCGAGAAATATTTAGGAGATTCTTCGAGAACTCTTTTACCACGATCAGGGCGGAAAAAACTACTGATATTAAATTTCAAAAGCTCTCGGACGGTCCGAGGGGGAACTTTGAGCACCTTCGATCGTATCGTCCCATTTGGATGCTCTTGAAATTTCTCGATCGACGGGCTAGATCAAAGATCCATCAAAGATCGATACAGCGGCGAGAAAAGCTAGTCTTGCCGATCCAAACTTCCGACAGCTCCGGCATCCACCGCCGGAGAAGCTGCATCCCTGCAAAACCATGAGCCCCGTAACCTCGAGTCTCCCATAGGTTCGCTTTCGTCAAAAACGGAGAGTCGTATCGAGATCGAGACTCTCCGTATCCGATCGAACGCTGTTCAAACGTTAAACGTACTTTCGTATCTCGGACACTTTCGAGGACTTTAACGCGAGAGGTGTCACTTTTAGGTCCTACAAACGCCTCCAATCTCGAGTTCTTTGTACGTTGATCTTAAATAAGAATGGACGATCGTTCGAGGAACGAAGATCTCTAGATCGGGTCGAAAAGAGGCCGAATCAACGTTCTTCCGGATCTCGAAAATTTTGAGGAGCTTTGGCACGAGAGGCGTTACTCCTCGACCCCGCGAAAAAGCTTCGGGGCTCACGATCCCGGTTACTCGATTCTTCCCGAGTTCCTTGACTATCCTAGGCCGCCTCACGATCGACGGCCTCTCGATCGATCGAACGTCGATCCGGCGGTGCTCGAAAGCCCGAGAGAACCGGCGAACGGACGATCGAGCCGTGCCGTACGCCTGGTTATCGCCTCGTATCTCCGGTTGTGACAGTGAAATTTCTTACGTAGGCGGAAGCGAGTGACTACCGATTATTACCCGTGGAGAAGTGCAAAGTGGTGGCCATCCTCCTCGAGCTACCCGCTGGTCAAGGCTGGCTGAACGCGGCCAATAAGGTAGGAATCGTTTCTTCTTTTTTTTTTTCTTACCGTAGGACGTACCATTATAGCACCTAGGCGTCCATTGTCTTCGGTCAAGGACACCACTTTTTGCGCTCCAATACTCGGCTCTCTCGGCGTGGAACCGAATTTTATCGAGAGGCGGACTTCGAGGAGAGATTATCTAGGGTATAACGCAACATCCGCCACCCGCGTCAGGAATCGGTTTGGCTCTAGAGAACAAACGAAGTTCGTACCAGTTATGTGTTCCGTCATTTGTTATCCGAACATTTGGGGAACGATCGAAACGAGTACTTTGCGTTTCGAGACAAGCCCCTGGACGCCCGTTCGGGCGCCGGTTACTCTCTCGATCGGTCCTCACTTCTCGTATAAAGATTCTTCACGGGTATTATAAATAAATTAATTTTCGTTTAATTTTTTATCGCGAAATTGCGGCTCGAAAACAACGACAACCGCGTTCCTCTCGAACCGAGACCCTCGAACCGGTAATCCAGACTCGTTAAATATCCATTTGTAAATTTCTAGCGACTCCTTTTCTACGCGGAGGAACGCGGTATGCCGGCGGGATCTGGCAAACTTTCGTTAGATCCGCGAAAAGAAATGCGCTAATGATCGAGGAACGCGCTTGGGTACGGAGGAATGACGGGGCACCATCTGACATTAAGGTTTACTCTCTCTTTCTGCCGGCCTGACGTCAACCGGCGATAATACGCAGCGGCACAGGTGTGTGGGTGCATTCACCCACGGTGGAGAACGGGGCGATTTGTCAGTCAATTTCTTATCGGATTACGAACATCTAATGGACGATTATGCTTATACCTTCCTGAACACACAGGTGCACAGCTTCTAATCTTCTCTCCTTTAAACGTGCACGCGCACATGTACGTATATGCGTATACGTATACATCCGCCTTTTTCCCTCGCTCCTTCTTAGCAGACGTTTAAGCATTGTACATATGTGCATATTACTCGTCAGAGTCTATATGCGAAAATGAAGTTTTTAAACGGTCGCGTCCGAGGACGAATAAATTTTCCTTTTCGCTTTAGGTTTGCGAGCTCTCTTCGGGTGTATTATAAGTCACAGATTTAAACGGTACGTTCAACCGAGTAAGAGGATAACTAGGAATCGTGCCGCCTTATTTTTTAATCGAATCTTCGATCTTCGCTTCGAATCACCGTAAGTACAGCATCGAGATTCCACGAGTTCCTTCGAACATTTCAACGCGATATCGTCGACGCGCGTTGCCGAATGAGGAAAGCGAGGGAAATCGCGAGGGAATTCAAGACGACGATCGGGCGAGTTTTCGATAGACGCGTTCCTAGTGGTAAGTCGCGCTGGCAAAGCGGACTTCCGCGGCCGCTGACGAAGGAACGATCAACTTGAGTAACGAACTATTTCTCGGCTGTCACCGAGCGAGTCTACGACCGTACTTAACGCGGTAATTGTCGCAATGTTACGACCCGTACGTTCAGCCGAGTAATCCGGTGACACCTTTGCGGCGATGTTACCGCAACGCCGCCAACTTTCATCGCCTCTACGCGCGCACGTGCCCTGCCGCCGACTATTTACGTAAGCGACCTCAACCTTAGCGTCATCGCGACCGTTAACGCTTCGTAACCTACGGTAGCTTAAACGATATTTCCGTTTACGGCCCAGTCCGAAATCGATCCTCCTTTCCTTCGAATTTTGAATAATATTTTCATTTCCAACTGTACAGTCCCCGGTGACTCATAAAGTCGTAAGTCAAGCATCGTCGATAAACACGCGCGATCGATTAAAGTCCGTCTCGTACGTTGGATACTTTCCAGATGTATAAATTGCCGAATAATTAGCGCTTATCCTGCGATATCCATATGGACGCGGCATTCCTACACGAACGAGATCTTCGTCCCGAATCGAATCTTCGATTCCGAACGAGCGCCAGATTTTTATTAGACGCCTACAGTAGAGTCTTAACGAATTCTTACGCAAATCGGTAGGCAATTTGTTCCCGTTGCGCGCCATCCACGGAGAAACTCAATTACCGGCCGAACGAAATTCTCGACTGGAATCAAAGTCGCTCTTCTCGATACTCATCGCCCTCTCTAGGGAACACGCGGTTGAACACAATGCCGCGCGTTAGGTAACTTCATCGAGGCATCTCTCCGCGCTATACGCCACACCGAGTTCCCTCTCGACGGGCGATACTTTCTCGTCGGTCTCCTTATCGTAGAACATCCTCCGCCCGGAGTAAAAGATTCGCGAATCATTAGGCGCGACCTTAATCCGAGAGATCGATCTTCTCGCGAGATTCTCGAGGACTGTTCGCGCATTGCTCGCACGGTAGGGCAATGAATGACAACGATTTACGAGGCTGACCTTCGTAACACCGGCGCATTGTAACACGTACGGCGTTTAGCCGCCGAACCAGCTCTACTGGTTTCTGGGTAATGCCAGCTTCAGGAAAACCGACTCGACTGTTCTAATCGCGTTTTCTTGTCACTCCTCTCTTCCACCGCGGAACACGTATCCACATTCCACGGATGGCGGCGCAGACCGAGGATCGAGGAAACGACCTTTATGGTCCGCTCGGATTCTGAAAACAACCCATGCTTCTTCTGCGAGCCCCTGGAAATGATGCGCGCATTTCCATTTGTAGGATACCCGCGGGTACCGGGCCTCGCGTGGAACGTTCCTTCATAGATCAAAGTGATCCTCGGCTCTCGCCATCGATCGTCGCTTCCTCGCTCGTCGCTGCTATATCGCCGAGCCAAAACGAGCCGTACGCCCTCATTATGCCCGTATACCGCTCGGTTTAAACGAGGAATAAACTTCCTTGGCAAACTCTGCTTATGGTCGAAAGATTCTCTTTCGCGTGGTCGAGTGCTTATAGAAATTCTGACGGAAATAATGCACGTTCAGCTAAAACCAGAAGTACGATTGATCCAGACGTTGGACCTCGAAAACTCTGGGATTACCGATAGTGCCACGCGATTCTTTCCGTTCCATTACGATCGTTTTCGAATTTTATCCACCGAACATCTCGAGGAATATGAAAAAGTAGAGGATAAGCGGAAGGTATCCGTTCGATCATGAGCTATAATATACATTTCCTCCTGGCATTTGAAGCGCGCCCCATATATAATCCGCCAGCGCGATACGAAGCGATGCTTTCGAAGCAAAGTTTAATCATCGACATTAACCGTGATCTTTCTTCCCGTACTTTGACTCCTGAACGGTGGGATGCTCTACGAAGGATATATAAAAAAAATTGTTATCCGACGTAGCCCACTTTGGAGAGCATTGGCGCGGAGGAAAAAAGCGATCGCGAAACCGAATACGCTATCGCTTTCAAGGATGTCTCGGCCTTCTCGCGCGACTCGCATCGTCGGGGAAGAATGACGTGGTGGAATAGCGTTTTCTCGCTCGACCGGGCAAACTCGGCGACTTTGTCGGTGCGGCTGCATCTTTTGCGGTCGTCGCTGTCACGGAGGCAATAATGGTTTAGCTTCTCGGTAAAAACTCGCGAGGTGTCCTTCCAGCCGTCTCGCATTCCTGCCCCGGAGCCGATCGGCTTCGATAATACGGGCTGGATCTAAAAGGGCTTTACCGTTTCGAGAGAGCGTACGCGTTCATGCAGAGAAGATACGCGGTGCTTGGAGAGAGTCGGGACGTAGCGAAGTACTCCGACTTTTTTCCCCCGTATCGTTATGCTTCGATGTGACTTACATCGGTAATGCGCCAGATATTCCGCGTACAGTCGAGTTCCACCCACGTTGCGCGTCGCATCTCTGCCATCGTCCACGATCGTCCCGATTATTTCACTTCTCGGCTCGGCAAACTCGCTAATTCCAAGACGGTACACGAATGCTCGACTTTCGACGAATCTTCGCGAGAAAGAACGGAGAAGAGATCCGCGATCGACGACGTCCGCCGATTTGAGAAGTAAGAATAAACGCTCGCGGGGAAACTATTTTATAAGCCGTGCAGCGATGTTTTTCTTCGAATAAAATACACCACGCCTCCGAACAGAGCCATCCCCGCCCCGCAGCGTCGCTATTGCAAAATCGAAGCGTATCGCCGCGTTTAAACGCTTCGAAGTATCTGGCGTGCCGTGCGAATAAATATCCACGCCGTTCGAGTATACGAGCGGCGTAGAAAATCGCAAGCTCCTTTTGGATACTCCCTAGGATTTCACCGGCGGTTATCGCGTCGTCTAGTAAGGGGGATACTTTAACGATCGTGCGGTTCGATAGAAAACCACCAGCGTCCGGATGTCGATGCCTTTTTGCCCGGCGACAAGTTTATTGGCGACGCGCCAGGTCGGCCGATCTAATATTTACATAACTCGAAACGTAGATTTGATCGGCGCACGCCGAAAGTATGAAAGGCAGATAAGAAATCCGGAGTCGGTCGGAAATGTTGGAGAAAACGCCGGGGCACCCCGGCTCGTTCCTACGGAGATGGTCGATTATTGAACCGGCCGGGGCTGCTATCCGATCGAGTTAATCCAAGGTTTCTCAACTCTTTTTCCACTTCGCCTTACTCCACGACGATTTCTTTCGCGATCGACCCCCAATTTTTTTTTACATCGTAACTCACGAATATCAACGAGGGTCCGGCTGCCATCGGTGATTGGTCAATTTCATAATGAGGAGCACACTACTATTATATATATAATATATATAACAAAACTGTACGAACGCAAACCGAACCTGCTGCGTCGCGACGTACGGCGACGAGTCTGAATCGTCCTATCGCAGCATACGCTACGGCCGACGGAACGCGAAGCAAATCGTAATCGACGAAGGCATTGACGGAGCTACGCGAGATTGCGCGGAAACAGAAGCGAGATAACGTTCAATTAGAAAGAAATAGATACACCGCGCGGCTCACACCATCCCATGCGTATCCGCATTACGCTTGTACCCATTCGAGCTATCATTATTATCCAATAGTTCTACGCGCATCGATCGGATTGCAGATGAGATGAAATCGAGAGACGGATCGTTTTTTGATCGATCCCCCGTACATCGCCCCAATTCCCCTCGAAAACTCCATCGAGCCTAAACGGCTGCGCGTGGACCTCGTTGAGAATCCCTGCGTTAATCTGCCATCTCGCCGAGAGTCGTCCTGCCAAATGGCGTGAGCATCGCGATTTCAAAATCGCGTCACATCGTCAAGTAGTTTCCAGGAAACGGCGGATTCCTCGGCTTAATGCGAACCTGTTCCCTCGGAACGACCTTCCTACGCTTAACAATGGGTGTAGGCATAGGCGTGGGTGATCAACGTAGGATACCAACGAGATCTGACCTTATACGATCCGGGGAATGAGATACGGTTAGGCCGCGGCCAGAAACGCGCCGAACGAGCCGCGTCCAATCGTTTTTCCTTTTAACCCGTTAACCCTTTGACGCACGGGATTTCGCGTAGAAAGGTATATCCGTCCTTTATTTCGCGAGTGTCCGTTTAAGAGGATATTTTAAACGATCGGCCACGAGCATCGGTTCATATCCGTGCTCGACGTCGATCCATCGACCTCGGTACGACGAAGAAATTCGATCGGATCCTCGAGAAACTTCTTCGTCTTTATATAGCTTCGCGCACGAAGAACCGCATTTACGAAGTTTACGCCAAGTATTTTCACGTACGAAGCACGACGAATTATGGGGTTTAAGAGAACGTAGCTCGAGCGTAATCTTCGCCACGGGGACGAAGTAAGCGATCCTCCCCTCCCCGTCGCGATTAAAAAACTCGCGATACAAGTTCGTACCTTTAAACGCGTAAACTTCGATGCATCTCTTAAACCGCCTTTTCAAAACCAGCAAATCTCTTTCGATATTCTCCAAGCCGCGCGCGGGCGAATGAGCGGCCGAGGGCCCGCGTAGGATCGTAAGCAAAATTGAAGGACGTAAAGCCGCTTTTACGGATTATTCGCACCTACGAACGTGCCCCGAACGCCACCGGCCATAACGACGTGGCCTCCCGTGCCGGTGGCGGGCTTAATTTCGATCGTAGAGGCGAACCGGCCGATTCCCTTTTTGCGTCGGGCACGGTTAAGGGTCGTAATTTAACGTCGTGTTAGGGTGATTTTACAGCCCGACAAGGAGGCTCCTGCGCGAAAACGGTCCACCGGTTTGCGCGCGTTGCCCGTCGTTCGCTTACCGGGTGAACGCCTCCGAGAAATGGGGGTAGGGATTAACAGGTTACCGCGTGCGAGAGCCTACCTCGCGTAATTACGTTCGTTACATCGCGTTACGTACCTTCGCCACGGCCAGCATCGAGACTCGGCTGGAGAAAGAAAACTCGGCTGCGGAGCCGAGCCGAACGACGAGGATCGCGAGGAAGGAGGCCGGAGCCTGGGACCTCTGCCGGAAGCCTGGGACCGACCGGTCTTCCATATCCACGGTGTTCCTCGGTGTTGAGAGTATTCGCGAAAACCAATTACGCCATCGACTGGAAGAAGGAAAGTGTTCGACGATACACGTTCGCCCGTCCTCTTTTTAATCTCGCGTATCCCCTTTTCCTTCTCCCCTAAGTATGACCCGAACGATCGTAAGGATCGAGTATAGCGTCCAATTTCTCTCGGGCGAGTCTAGGGTTCGATCTCTTTCGGACGAGTCCAGAGTCTGGTTTCTCCCGCCAGTGGCAGAAAACTCGGATGCGGGGCTAAGCCCGAGAACGAGGACCGTGGGCGAGGAGGCCGAAGGGAGAGCCCTGGTGGAAACCTGGGACCGCGTGGAGCGTCCACCGAGCGGTCTTCCATATCCACGGTGTTTCTCAGGAATTTTTACGACTCCCCGCAGCGCCTTCGGCCCTAGAACGGGGCTCTTAGGCGAGTCTACGGCCGAGAAGGGAGGCCAGGAACCACTCGTGGCTTTACTACTTTCGCGTTTAAGCGGCTATTAGCGGTGATTCCCCTAACGGTAGGCTCCTCCTACTCGCCGATTCCCTTCGCCTTCCCGCCACCCTCGGCGAGACGTGCCTTCTTTGTTCGCACGTCGGCCCAGTGCAAATATGTGCCACTTTTAATCTCGGCCTTCCTCCCCTCTTCCTCCTGTTAACCTCGCTCCCTCCTTCTCCCTCCCCCTCTCACTCTCCCTCTCCCTCTGCAGACCTATCCTACCCGCGGCCTATTAGGCTAATAGCGCGGATCAGGCCCCTACCGAGGAGCACGGGGATCGCGCCTTTGAAGACGCCGATTTGGCCCTTTAGGGACGCTCGTTTCATTCCGTGATGATCCGTGTAATCGCGGTTAACAAGTAACGCGGGACAGGACTTTTATTATCCGCGAATGATTTACGCGCCTGGAGTTCTATTATCCGGCCACGAATGGACACCGGTGCCCCCTTCGCGGGAATCTTCCGGACATTCCTCGGGAATGTCTCTTTCTCGGAGCCCCTTAACGCGCAAAATGCCGAGAGAGCGGTTTAGACTCGTGTGAAATTTCCTCGGACGTTTCGACCATTCCCGCGTAATATCGTTTCGATGCGCGCGAGGAGGCATTGTTTTTGTAAAACGAGTTTTTACGATAGAAGGTAGTGGATACGGCGGGCGGGGATTCTACGCGCCTCTCGAAACTATTTTTACTTTTGGTCCTTGATTCTCATACTTCCAAGAACGCGTATTTTACGAGGTGATCGATTCTCTCCGACGTCGTTCCGTTCGAGTAAAACGACGATTCTTCGTACTTCGTCGAGGCGTGAAAAATACAATCCGAATCCTGTCGGGCGCGCCATCGAGCAAAACGGACGAGATGGCACATCGGTAGGAGTTTTAACGGACCAGGAGTCTATAACTTTCCTCCATCCGTGGTCCCGCTCAGTGGCCAGCAGGCGCAGGGGCGCGGTTACGATTGAATCGTCCCGTAAGCCGTCCGACATCGAAGCCGGACTCCTCTCGCATCGATATTCCGGCGGATTCGATGCACGTTTCTCGGCCGGTGCACGCTCGTTGGCTCACGGCGCATCGGCAGGTTCGACGTTCTCCCCGGCAAGGCTATCTTCCACCGGAGGATCTCTCGTGATTCCAGCGCGCTATCATAATGCATCGGCAATAGCGGCCGGGGCTGGAAGAGCCGCGTAGATGGAAATGAAGTTGGTGCTAATTGCAAAACGCCTTTATTGGGCGGAGTGGAATCTACCATTTAGGTGGATCGTAATTGAGCCGAGGAAGCCCTCCGGGGCCCGGCCGCGAGATTGGAATTCCCCGACGTGCTATCGTTTGTTAAAGCCCTCGCCACTTGTTACGTCGGAATAAAACTACCGATTAACCGTGTATACGACCGCGAATCCCTGCCCCTCCGCCCCTCGACCCCTCCTACTTACTAGCAGCCTTTACCTCGAGCGCCTCGCGAGACTCCGTCGCTTTATGCGCCATTGTTTTTCCTTTTCTGGCCGATCGAGGAGCGGATAGACGGATCTACGAGCGGTACGAACGTGTGACCAATTGTTTTACCGGGATTGCATAATTCCCGTAGAAAGCATACGCGAGCGAAATACGGGATTCTACAGGGCCGATCCCTCCGGGGCTATAAATTTCACGGCGTTCCTGCTGCTGCACGCGGCCTACCGTGGAATCCACGATGTATATCCATAATGTAAACTTATGCCGTGCTATCTTTAAATATAGCGACGCGTCTGAAACGCGGAGGGAATATACAGGTTGTAGCCGCAGTCCCGACGAACCTCGACGCGCCTGACGCGCGTTACTTTTCACCCGGAGGTACGCGTCGCACGGAAAAACTCCTTTCCTTATTTTTCTCTTCGCTTTTAGCTCGTCTCTTCCTAAATTACGGCGAGAGTACCTTCTCGGGAGATCGATCCTGGAGATCCTCGGTGCTTTTTTTTTTGAGAAATGCGATGTTTATTTTCTATTCCAAAAAAAAGGAAAAAGAATTACATATTTTTTGTGAATCTTCTCAGTAAACTTTTGCGATTTTAGATGAGCGTTCAACGCGTTAATCTCGTTCCTTACCGTAATACGAATGGAGGAGAAAAATGCTCCCGCTTTCCCTCTCTCGCGCATGTACGCGTAGCGCGACTCGCGCATCGGTGCACATTTTGTCCATTATTATCGGCGCGCCGCCTAGCTTGTACCCTAAGTTCCCACAAGATAATATTAATCTCGCAGCTCGTGCAGTTTCTCAGCCGGTGACAATATCGCCGTAAATTCGTGGCAAATCGAATTCAGATTTATTCTCCCCGCGCGGGCTTGTTTATGCGCGGGCTCGGGCCACGGGTATACAGGTGTCTACTTTCAAATCGCGGGGCCGCGCTACCTCGTTTGAATGTCAAGTCGCCACGACTCGCTTAGGGAGCGGCACCCTTCAAGGGGACCGAGGAAACCTTCCTCTCTTTTCCTTCGATCCGCTCCGATTTATTTTCGGCATCGACCGCGAGGGCGATTTGGCCTAGGCCCTACCCGTTTAATCCGTCAATGCCACGTCGGTCATCGGTGACCGACGGTCTATTTTTCGTGCAGGCCGAATCATTGTACATTGGCGGACGAGATAAAATTTCAAAAATTCCGTCGATACATTTTTATCGCGAGATTATACCACGAACGTAGATAAATATTACTTTACGAATAGATTCTTTTAGGAATCGATTTCACTAGAATCACGTTTACGCACTTTTTCCATAGACTTTATTCTATAAACGCTATTCGGGGCTTTCGAAGTTCGCAAACTATTCTCGAGGAAAACGGGCACATCCGCCGATTTTCTACGGACGGCTCGGTCAAAAAGTTCGAAGATTTCGTAGATCCCTCCCTACTTTCGCTTTCCTCTCCACTTACGTCGGCGTACGTGAGAATCGTCCTCGTCCCTCCTCTCGAAGCTGGGCGCGTGCATCCGCCACGAGGAAGTGCGCGAAACGAGGGAGTCGGTTCGGCGACCCCGGAGCACGAATCGATTTTTAACGGCGATCCGCGCCCGCGGATGATCGAGGGTAACGATAGACACATCCTGCTGGTCGGTCGCGTGCACATGCAACCTGCGCGTGCTCCTGCGCTCCTCGAACGCCGGCCTCTCCTCCCCACCAGGGCCGATCGCTTACGCGCGGAAATCCACTTTCGATTCCCCCTCCCGATAGTCGCTTCGATCGGCGCACGGCAAACGGTCTTAGCTCGTCCTTCGCTTTTCGTCGTTCACCCTTTTTTAAGATGCGAGAGAGATCCAAAATTACGCCCCCTGCCTAAAGATGGCTTTGGAAGGGACGTCGCTCGTCGTGACTCTCGCGGCTCCTCGTAACGGATGTGGAGCACGCTTTGACGGAGAAGAGTCTAATGAAAATCCGAGGACCGCGCTCGAGGTCGAGGCCAACGTTAGAGGACCCACCGTGGCGAGAAGACGTATAGCGCCTTTGGACGTGTAACAAGATCAGCACGACCGCGCCGCGTGCCTCTCGGATGATTAAGATACACCAAGCCTCTTGAACTTTAATCCTGCATAACTCACCTTTTTATCGCATTTTTTTTCGAGCGATAGGCGACTTAATTGCGTGGAAAAGATACATATTGGATACAAACCGTAGATAGCAACCTTCGCAACCTACGAGCGGTCTATCGATTGACAACGCTCTAGAAATGTACGAAAAAAAAAACAAAAGTCGACGTAAGACAAAACGCGCAAGCGAACTGTCGCACCGAGATGACAGTGAATTATATGCGATCAATGCAGAAGGAGGTATGCGATCCGAGGGAGCGCCACTATTCGATCGTTTCGACGCGCGCCTCTTAACCTGCCATAAATAGAAGTTTAGCCCGGGCCGTGGGCGAAGAAAACAAAGGATAAGGACACGAGCTGCGATAAAAATAGCGATTTTCATGCCAATTGTCATTCCCGGCGCGGCTCGATTTTCTCCGTACGCCAGCAGCGCCCTTTGGGGATTATGCCGTGGCGAGGACTTAATCTTCACGGCGCGTCTACCTCTGTTAGGATTTCTTCGAGGCATAATGCACGCACGTCAGGGCCGTAGGGTGATTTAAACGGCGAGCTCGGAGTATCGGAGATTTGCACGGGTGCGAAGTCGGCGGTGTTTATAAAATATGGGATGCACGCACTTCGGGCTGACAATGGCCAAATTTCGTATGCCACTCGGCCGGCCATCGCTGCTCGAGGTGCGGCACATAATGGGAGGATTTCGAGGGCCTTGCCTGGGCTTTTTATCGACGATCTTACGACGTCGTTCGAATCGATACGATCGACGGCCCGTCACTTTTTCTCGATCGAGGAATCGCCCTTCGCGAGGGACCAATCGCCGCGGCATTTGGGCCACGTGTGCCATCGGCGGTTTCCGTACTTTCATATTCCGCAAGGGAGGAGTGGAGAACGAGAGGAATGAGGAATGACGCCGTGGAAAACAATTTTTTATCGTACGCTCGTATCTTTCCGTGGCTCTCGCGACCAGCGCCAGACCCATTTTTACGCGCGAACATATCATCAAACCGACCCTACCCGCGACTGCAACCGGGGCCGCCATTATCGTATCGATAGAGCGAAACATTGTAACGATAATTCCTGCCGGCACGTCGCTACGTGTCAGCGAGCGTAGAACGTCTTCCTCGAGCCTCGATGATAATGACGCTAATTTAGTGGGAAGGATTGACCTGGACGAATGCCGGCACCTAGAGGTAGGCGATTATTAACGAGAGCGTGTTTCTCTGGATGGCGAGAAGCGCTCGCAGAAGCGGCAGCACTATGTTCCGTACGAGGTGCTCCGAACGAATGGGATTACGAAATCGGAGGATCGACGCCTCGGGCTCGCGTTTAACGTGGATAATAATGGTAACGGCGGATAATAATTCCATAAAGTTTATAAAAATAAGCCCCTTTACGCGGCGACAGCGAGTGTTGATTTTGCGCGCAATAGCGAGACATCCTTTACGTAGCCATCGAGCATCTCAATTTCAGGCTGTCGCGATAAAATCCGTTACTGTCTTCCGACATTGTACCTCGACGCGCAAACGGCTCTCTTTAGATTCGTAAAGATACACCTTGATTTTCGGACAAACACGAATGGGTGCACCAGTTTCCACGCGCTCATTCCGCGACCCGTACCTCGCAATTTAATCGCGAGGGAGCCTGCGTTGGTAGACGCGCGTACTCGCGGCTTTGCGAAGAAACACCGGGACGAGAAAGTGGCTGGAAGAGAGAAAAAGCGGGAAGGAGCGAGGAAGGAGAGCGGAGGAGGGAGCGAAAAGGGGCCAGCGAGGGAGACGGTGTTCGTGTGTCGTGCGTCCGAAGGAGAGGAGGAGAGAGAAGGAAGGAAGGAGCGAGAGAGCGAGGGAGGTCGATGTTGGAGAGGTGTGCGCCGAGAGGAAGGAGAAGACGAGTAGCGGAGGGTCGGTGGCGGGCGCCAGGCCTCTGATGTTTCGAGAGTCATCCCGGGCCGAGTTTTTGCTCCATGAAAGCGTAGGCTAAGTAAAGGTCGCCCCGCGTCGGGGAAGAGGAAGAGGGCGCGCTCGGAGGAGGGTGCGGATGAGGGTGCGGAGTAGGGCGCGGAGGAGGGCGCGGAGGAGGGCAGGGGCCAATGGGTCGGAGCGAGGCGCTGGCCGCTGGCCAACTGTGTGGTCCTCCGTCGGCTCCGCGGTGTGGGTGTGACCGCAACGAACGCCGTGAACGGGCAGTTTCGACGCTTCCGAGAAGGAGAGCAGACGGCATGCCGAAGAAAACGCGAAACGTGACGAGCACTCCATTTTTTTCGCCATCCCCACGCCTCGCCCCTTTCCTCCCTCGCGCCCCGGCCAACCCCCGAGCCCCCAGCGATCGCCGCGCCGAGCGACAACATTGTTCCGATGCGCCGAACCGAACCGTGAAAGCATCGCGTTCGTTCCGCCCGGCATAGAACTGCCCGCGAGCTTTGCACCTTTGCTAAGTGAATCTAAACCCTGAAACGCGATCGAGTCTTTTTGCATCGCGCCACGCCGGACCTTCGATTTCCCTCGCGTCCTCCGTCCTCGCTCGGAAGCCCCCACGTCTCGCCCCTCCCCCCTCCCGCCGCTCAACGCGAGATCTTACCCTTGGAAACCTTTGATTCCTCTTCGATCGATTCATCACCGCCGATCGTTAAGATCGTTTCGCCCAAAACCCGCTTCTTTTCTAAGCTGGATTCCAAACTGCTAGGTCTGCGTGCTTTACGTGTCGCGTAAAGGATTCACGGTGGACGGGATTCGAACTCTGATATGTCGCGTTCGTAGCTCTCGAAACATTCGCTCTCGATACGTTCACGGATTGATTTTCTTTTTACCTTATTATTTTCAAAACCCAAAAGATCTCTCCGAGCCTGGAAGGTTCCGTTCGACGTACCGCACAGGAAGAAACATCGCGAGGATCGAGACAAAGTGTCCCGCGAATTCCTCGAACGTCCAAATTGCAAGGTGTATTCGAGAGCGTCCCCTTTCCGCGGTGTTTTCCGCGGAATCGGTTTGAGGCCGCCGACAAATCTCGGCGGGTTGTGCCGGCTATTTCTCCGCGGAGGGCGGCAGGGGGGAGGGGCGGCGAGGAGAGAATGGGTTCGTGGGAAGGGCGGAGAAGAGGCCGGCCCCCGGCTACCGACGATTTCCGTGCGGCGAGGATCGATCGCTGGCAAAAACCAGCCGTCCGCTCGACTTTGCATCGCGCTGGAATTTTTTACCGTGACGATTCATCGATCGCCGGACTGCATCCCCCGTGGTCACGCTCGATTTCGTCGGGCCGCGCGGGTGCCTTGCTCTCGTATCACCTCCAGCTCAGTGTTCAAAATTGTGATTCTAGCTGGACCAAAATGATAGTCTTCCATCGTTCGAAAGGAAAATTTAATTGCATACGTATATTGGTAAATACTGCGAGATAAAGCGTTCTTACAATTACGCCATGCGTTTCCATCTTTATCCATCGCTTATGCGTTGGCGAGTAGAGACGCGTCGCGAAACTTCGATACGCGCCAAAGTTTGATTTTTGAAATTCTCCGTCGCTTGTTCGAGGATAATATTTTGTCCACCTAGAATCGAGGCTTTTACCACTGTACTTCGCTTCTCTCGGCCTCTCAACCTCTCGGCCTCTCGGCCTCTCGGCCTCTCCGCCTCTCCGCCCCTCTGCCTCTCAGCCACGCCGACTAGCCCCGGGCCGGAATTCCGCCTGCACCTTGAGTCACCGCCAATTACCTATTGGCGCGCAAATCGGTTTGCGGATACCTAATTGGCCCGCGCCAACCTCGGCGCCGTTTGCGCGCGAACAACATCGTTGACCAAAGGTGCAACGGCTCGCGTTCGAGGATCGAAAAATTGGACGCTCAGCTTCTCCACGAACTTGCAAAATTTGTCCAAAAACCAAGGAGTCTTATAAAGGTTTGCGCTTAATTTCAAAGTCACGTTTGGACAGGGAGTTTCAAATTTTTCCCATCGTTATAAATTAGGCAGCTAAGAGTTGGTTAAGAAAAAGATAGGTCGAGTAGTTCGACGCTGAGCGTCGAAGGCTGGCGATCGATTATCGATTAAAGCGATGTATAATTACCCTTTCACGATATCGGCTTTTGCTCGGAGGTCAACCATCTCGAGTGTACGCGAAACGGTAGACCCTGCTGCTCCACGAAGTGCCTCTATCGATTAACCCCGAAATCGTGAAATACGGACAATAAAAGGAACGAAAACTGCCCTCTTGCGATCGTCGAATCGAATCAAGGGCCACGAATCGTGCCGGATAATTATCGAGCAAAGCGGACGAGAGGATTTCCAGGAGGACGAACCGGGGAGAATCTCTGTTACAGGAATGTCACGGTCCGTATTTAGCCGGGGTATCTCGGCGGATTACGGGGAAGGAAATAATCGGGTGTGCGCCGCGGAGATTTATGGAGGGCTCGAGGGAGGGGGCGCTTAATTCGCGAAGCGTGTTAGGAGATTAAGTAGCAATTAATCAGATTTACGGGCCGAAAGGTCTCCGCCTGTCGGCGGACCCGCGAACGCGTACTTTTCCTCTCGCCGAGTGCCGATGGCCTGCTCGTGATATCTCAATGGATTATCCTTACGAAATATACTCTGCGTGCGGGATACGCTCGAAATACGCGCAAGATTATCCCCGCGATCTCCGATCGGCCGATTAAATCTCGCGAGCTGCTTCTCGAGGGTTCGCTGGATTACGTTGCAGGGTGTTATTGCTGATACGCGCGCGAGGCTTGCGCGAGCTTACCATTCATCGCGAAGGATGATGATTGAATCGGTAAACCGATGTCGATCGTGCTTTGTGCGCGAAGAGTTTACGCATCGGAGACCAAAAATTATAATATAAAATTGCGAGTGATATATAAGGTATAAGGAGTATGGTCGAGATAATGTTAGACGTGGAAGTAGATTTTTAGGATGAAATTTATTTAACGATAATATCAGGTATCGCGAATCTTAACGTTTGTTTGACTTCCGAACTATCGTGATTATTATTCGCGTTCAATGGTATACCGTGTCTCGACGATTTAAGGTATAACGTTCTACGTGCCCATTAGTCGCGATGGACGTATCTTTTCCCTTGGAATGAAATCTTCCAGGGGAAATTGGAGGAAACCCATTTATTCTCAATACGCGTATTAATCCGTCGTAAAAAGTAGCTATTTTGCTCAGCTCCGTTAGGATACGCCCTCGCGCGAAATGTTCCGTTACGATTCGCGAGTTATATAGTGGCTTGAACCATAAAAGGCCGGGGCCTGCGTCAACGCAAATATCCTTCTTTGTTGGTTTCTAACCGACGATTACGTCTACGCGGCTGGAATCCAAATCCCACGCCCATAGGATTCCCAGTTCGAAATTAGCATGAGCGCCCGAACCTCGACTGGGCTGTAATTAAACGATCTTACATTATACGTTATTTACAGTTACGCAGTTAGCAAGGGCCCGCGTTGCGGTACGTCCTCGATATCGAGTTAATAGCGCGTCAGCACTGATCCGGACGGATAATTAAACCTTCGCCGTCTAATGCGTTTTTTCTATCTCTCACCGGCCGATCTATGCCCCGGTCCAAGTGCGCGATTCCATCCTACGACGCACGACGATCGCGCTCGAGGTTTTTTCCGATCATACCTTATATAAAATTGCGAGCGTAGCGAATCATTTCGAATGTCTCGACAAATATTTATAATTAGCTTTGCTATGCGGATGTATGCGTTCGTATCCCGACGCAAAAGAACGGATGCAGTTGCATATTCGCCAGCAGTCACGCCACGGACAGTCGACCTTCTCGCTTAAGGCGGGACGCAAATCCTGACTTATGAAGATTAAAATTTTCGCGAGCAAAACGCCCCGGTTTATCGATGCTCGTACGGCTTTCGATATCGACGAGTTATTATCGCCTCCCCCTCCCCCCTCGCTCTTATTCCCTCTCAAAATTCCCTTTGGATCGACCGTCACGGTGGAAAAGGACCGGGCAACGCGCGAACGAGCCGTAAGAACCTGTTAAGCCGCTTTGAGCGGCTCGGTCTGCACACGCAGAGGCGTGTGCGATCGATCGCCTCGCGAGGAACGAAAGAAAGGGCGAAAAAGTGGGGAGGCGAGAAGGAGAGAGGCCGAGTTTTTGCGGAGGGAGTTTTTAGGCGAACGCTCGGTGCGAGGATGGATTTGGCCGGCGCTTCCGGCCGCCTCGCGCCTCTTCCGTAACGCGTTTCGGCGATGGGTCTTTCGCCTCCGCGAATGTCGACGGAAATCGGGTCTGGCCAACCCAAATCGCGCCACGGCTCGCATCGATGACCTAAAAATTGCCAAGGGTCGCGCATAAATAAGAACGACGGCAATTTTTTTCCAATATTTTTCTCTTCAATCTGGCTTCGGAAGTCCGACTTGGTTTATGAATCATCGCTCCACCGAATATGGTATCGCGGCGATTGCACGTTATCCCGCTTGGAATTCCACGAGCATACGAACGCATACGAAAATGCTATACGGAATTCCGCGATGAAATAAGATTTATCGTATAAACGAAGATGAGATCGATAACGTTACGCTCCACTTAAGTACTGGACGATGCGTAGGAGACGGCTCGAAATATATGGTGGAGTCGGCGTAAAAACTAGAGAAAGTCGGTTGAGAAGTAAGCGGTCGATCCAGAATAGTACAGAGTTGCTATTGAGAATTTCCAAAAGTAGTCATAAACATCCGATCGTCGAAACCTTCCGATCATTATAAAACAGAGTCGAATCGATCCGACGGGATCGTCCTAGTTTCATCGATCGGATGTCGAATTCGTAAATCTCATCGATAATCCGTGGTCCATGGCGACGGAGATGGAGAAGGTAAGAGATCCTAGAACGATTACGAGACAGAGGGATGCCGCCGTCCTCCGCTCGTCGTCGGCGCGTCGTTGGCCGCCTCGCTAGCCCTGGCAACCGCGCAACCAGTGTCACCGCTCCGCCGGCGATGAGGGCCTGTAAAAAAGGCCGGGGAAGAAAGCGCTAATGCCGGGAGATTCCTGTAGGAAGGAAGGCGAATCGGGAGGGGGAAGTTTCTTGCCGAGGGGAAGGCTCGCGTACCGGGACGGGCCTCGACGAAACTGGTATATCATCCTTGCATTCTTTGCGCGGGACAACGGAGCGGCCAGCGTAACCGGCGGCGAACGTAAATTTCTGCGCTTCTTCGTGCCCGCGGGACGTTTAAAATCCACTTTGGACCCTCCGCCCGTATCCCGCGATGGGACCACCCAGCGCACCGAGCTTTTCCGAGGCCTTTCGATGCCGAAACTCGATCTTACGCCATTCGGGGCCTCCATTGGCCCTTCGACGCGCTCGTTAACGCTCCCTTCCCGGCCCATGCGCGCTCACTTCCGGCTCCCTTCTCGACCAAGCTTTACCCTCGCGCGATAGTCTTTGGGCTGTCCTCCTTCAAAATCAACTCTTTCCGGCCCGGGACATTCTGCTCGTTTCGCGCGAGTTCAACCGTACCTCGTATTCGGGGTGTGCTTTGGGCTACGCGCTGGCGACGATCGGATGGATATTTTGACGAGCGCACTCGTGATATCCAGAAGTGGAAAAAAGAGAGGGCCCATTAAAGCTTCGGCGCGACGGTTAACGGTCGTTTCCCGGATCATGCGCGGTAATTTCCGGCTACTTTGTCGACCTAAGTCGTCCCCGCACGCGATATCCTCGCGGCTACTTTACCTTCACGGTGATCAAGATCCTGATATCGACCCTTTATATCTCCAGATATTTCGTCGCTCGCAAGATTCTTCTGATTGCTCTTCCTTCGAGACGATGCCCCTAACGAGTCCTAATGTCGACCCTTTGCGGCCAAAGGCGTTTTAATACCGCCTTTTTCGTATTCCTTTCCAGACGCGATCAAAGCTCGGAATTATTTGACCGCTGATTACCGAAAGAATGACGCGAACGTTCGAGTTTCGTGGAAGTAAATTTCAAGCGAGGCGCTCGATCCCGGTACTGTAATATCGTCGACTCGAGCCCGACGACAGCCGTAATTATCCGTTACGATAATATTCTTCGCCGCAAAGCGCACCTTTGGCTCCGACGATTTTGCCGGATTCTAGGAGCAGATGGCTGCATCCTCGAATCGTAATGCGCCTTTAATTATCCGCACGAAGACGACTTGACGAATGGAATCAATCTCGGCCGAGCGGCATTCGTCTCAATTTCTAGCCGGGTCGTTGCGCGTAACCGTGAATAAGCGATGATCCCGGTTTCTCTCTCTTCTCCTCTCTCTCCGTCGCTCCTTCCCTTCCTCTCGGTATTCCGCGATGCCGCAACCGTCGGATGTTTATAACATCGTTATCGTTTATTCCGGAGCACATAGAAATGACGTTAATAAATAGCGCGGCTAATTCGCCCCCGGCGCATCCTCTCATTCGGCTCGGCGTCCGTAATCCTCCTAAAGATTACGCCAAAGGCGCCAAGGAGAGCCGACCTATTTATCGTATCAACGTTCCGGAGGAAACCTTGAAAACGGATCCGAGGTAATTGCAGGCGCACTCGCCAAAAAAGGCGTGACGCCGCTTTATCGCCCGGAAGTCGTACGTTCTCCGAAATAAATTCAGTCCCGAAGGTAAGCGCCCGTGTCGGGATAGAAGCGGCGAGCGCTCCTTCAAGGCCCCCGATTTGCCTCCCCCCGCCGACCTTCGATCCTCGCGACTCCGCGCCGCTGTACGAGGCGCGAGTGATCTTCCGGTAATAAAATTACCGAGGTGCTTTTACGCGAAACGATCGCGATTAACGTTGGCTCGCGGCCACGGTTCTTTACTTTTCCATTGCGCGCGATCATTCCTTACGACTCTATACAGCCGAGCGTGTATTCGGAGAACGAGCCTTACGTGTATATACGCAATCTCTTGCACGACTAAGAAAAAAGGGATTGTCATATATGTTATAGGTTTTAAAATTTTCACGAATCAAAGTCCCATACTTTCGCGAGAGCCGATCATTATTTTGGCAGTAAAAAAGACCTGCTCGAATATCTCTTCGAATATTCAAAATTACCGCGCATCATCGGTCCCAAGGTATTACGTAAGAAGAACGCGTTTTAACAAAAACTATTTTGGCATCGAATTTGAAAGGTCACCGACGTGACCGTTAGAGAGACTATCGCAACGAGGCGAGATGCTCGAAGCGTATGGATCTGAAACGTATTAACGCTAACAGTAATTGACTTAATGGTTAGATATCCAAGTATGGCTCGGCGTGTTGGTCCGCGAGCCATATGGGCCCGTAATGTTCTTAGCGCAGCTCTTTTTCATACGTCCCTCCTCGATACGGCAGGTATCATCGGGCAATTACTCCTTTCTTCGAGGGTCGTGTGTTACTCGAACGGATTCCGACACGAAGGTATTCACGAGGAGACGCGGCCGTAAGCCCCGGCTCGCCTTCCACGGGTTAGCCGTTGCCCAACGGCTCATTTATAGTCCCTAATAGTCCTCCGTATTGTCGCTGCCGCGCATCATTCCGGCATTCATTCCCCGTCATTGTTGGTTATTCGAAGAATTTAATATCTTTATTCGTACAGCGAGGCTCTCAATGCCTTCGTACCGTAAGCCTATTTGTTCGGGTACTCAAGAATATCATCGCCGCTTTGGAACATCGCGACCGAACGAATCGACCTCTCGGCTGATGTTTCGGTGCAAGGAGCGTGATGAATTAATATGCCTTTATAGGCGGCTATTATTTCGGGAATCGATTCGAGATGTAAACGATATTTTTCCTTCAAAAGTTATCCCTAAAATAGTTTTCCTTAAAAAAACCCGATGGTTTCGTTTCGGACGAGGTTCTTAGACTCACGACGATCTACTTATCCGGGAGAAAACGATGGCGGTTACATTAAAGTCACCGTGTATTACGGAAGGTCAACGCATCTCGTCCGTAACGAATGCGAAATAAATGCTGCGCGAATGGACTAAACCGGGACCGGCCAGGAGGAAGTCTACCGTACGTTAAAGCGGGCGCGATGACGAGCCTTCGTCGAGGCATTTTCGCAAGACGCGTGCGTGGGCCCATTCTTCCGCGGTGCAGCTGCTATTCAACGTGGCACGAGTGGAGGACGATGAAGGCAGAAGCGGAAGGTTAACACGACGGCCACCGTCGAGGCAGTCCTACCGCACTTCAATATTTCAAGCTGTTCGCCGTTAACGTACTTTCCGACTTATAAAAATCGATCAAAACTCTGTTACTGGTTTTTGAACGCGCGCTCCGCTAAACTCGATATCTCCACGAATCGCAACGATCCATTCGCGTATCGCGCCCTAAATCGGTCACGTCTTTTCTCCAAATTCGCGAATCATCGTGGATCATAGGCCCATTGCTCGAACTCGATTACTTCGCTTTTCCTCCGAGCGCCTGAGATTATACGGAAAGCGAGATCGAGGTGCAGTCGGAGAGGCGGGATGAAAAAGCACGCGGGTTATGGAGGGTTAGGAGGGAAAAAAATGGCGGGAGAAGGAGGAAAAGGTGGAAGGAGGAGGGATATTCTTGCGACATCGAGACGCTCCCTCGGATAGCCGTAAGCTACTTAGGCCGCCGAGGTGGTACGGTCTCGCATGGGTGTGTACGTGGCTTTATTCCGTAACGACGTCCTTGCACCTTCCCACACGGAGGACGTTTTATAGACGCACGCTGTGCTCGCACACCGCGCCCGTTACGCTTTCGCTCGTGCACGATGCACCGTGCGGCGTTATGAGCTCGCCACCGAGTCGCTCGCCTCTTCTGCCGCTCGCTTCCCGGCTCGCCATTCTTACGACCGACCGATGTCTACATTTTGTCACAAAGGCCACGCGGCGCTAACGCCTCGCGAATCTCCCCTCGATTTCCACCTCACCGAGCGGAGCCACCTCCGCTTCGTGCTTAGTAGCGCTTGCCTCTATCGCGTCGCAGCTTTCGGCCCATTTCATATGCGCGCGCATGCTTTTCGTGGACGCGTATAGCGACACGATTCGTAACCATTGGTTTGCGGATACGAAGATGTATCGTTAGGATTCTTCGAGCGATCGTTCTCACTACCGACCGATGGAATTGTAAGAAAGGTCAACTGGAGGATTGATTCATTCCACGGTGGCTGCGGATCCTTCCTTTTCTCTTGGTCCGTTTTACTGTATATATTTTTTCCTACCGAGCAACTATAAATGGCGGATTACTGAAACTACGGCGGATGCTGATGCGCGGAAGAACTCTACAACTAGCTACTAGTGGAATTCGAATCGCGGGGCTTTTAGTTACAACCCGGTGTCCAACGCTGACGCCGAGCCATTGGACCATTACCTTAGAACCTACCGCCTAGGGTGAATACCAAAGCCATCGAAGCAGAAATGTACCTCCGCGCATAGAAATCTTGCGATAGACACCGAAGACCGTTTACTCTCCGGTTTTCCATTCGTAGATACAAAAAGGGTAATAAGAGGAAGAAAAGAACTATTTATGAACGTTTGCGGCACACAATGGGAGGATTTCTCAAACGTTTTTGGGCGTCGCGCGATGTTCCTTCCAGGTGGACACGTTTGTTATCGAATAAGCTGAAATCTCTCGATTCGGTCGTTACGATTGTTTCGTTCGAGAAATTTATATGGTAGGCGATTATAGCACGACGATTAGCTTTTTTATCTATACATTTCTCATCTTTAAAGGGTAGATGATGCGCAAGCGACGAAAGTATTGGAATATAAAACTTATATGGTTCAGGACATAAAAATTCAGAAACAAGTCATTGACGCGGATCTAAGTTTTAAAACGCATCTTTGCACACCAAGGCGTACTTATAAATAAAAACAAAAATAACGGGCACGATTTTTGAAATCGTTCCTTCCGGCACGAATGCCAACGTACTTTCATCATTAAATGCATTTTGGAGCGATCAAAGAATATTATTCCGCTCCGGTCAGAATTCGATATCGTGCGTCGATAGCGCGGTAAGCGTTGAGACGCGCGCTGAAATCCAAGGACTGAGTTTCACGCGTCGCGTGGAAAAATGCGAAAGGGAGGAAACGGGCTGCAGGGAAAACCGGGTATACCAGATGGAAATCGAATCCCAGTGGCACGCACGGTCCGGCCCGCGACGCGGTTCATTACGCGCCAAAGATACGCACCGATTCCTAAGTAACGACCCTGGGGTACCGGTCGTTGGTTTCTCGAAAAAAAGTGTCAGGCTCGGTTTACATAGCGCGAGGCGGTGCTACGAGAGCACGGCAAACATCCCGGCGTAACGATCCCGGGGCCTTCTTGTTTGTTCCGCGAAAGCCAGAAGCGCGAAACGTTACGCAAGCCGGCCACCTTGCGAGAACGCGAACTTGCCAGGCCCGCTCTCGGCCCACGGCTCTGTTTACGAGCGTATAGGCCAAGCGGACTCGCAGCAACCAGCGAAACAACCAGGCTTGCGATACGTCCTCTTTTCCCCAGATATGTCCCTTTTTCTAAACCTTATACTTTCATTAGAATTTTGTTATTTTCATCGGAAAAAATAGGATCCTTCTTTCTCGTTAGAAAGCGTAATTGAAGTTTAACGAACTGACATTTTATATATAAAAAAACAATCGGACCGCCGAGTGACTGGATCGGAGTCAGTTTTGTCCACGCTTTCGAGGTGATAATTACGTTCTCATACGAAACCGTGCTTGGCGGTAAGTGTAAAAATTGATCGCGTTGCTCCCGATCGATCGTTTAAAATATTTCCATAGATTATTCTTTGTTTTATGACGTTACCTTTTTCCTCGATCCGCACACACGTGCATACGTAGACTCTGCTCGAAGCTCGGTGGAAGAGGAGTTTCATTTAGACACGTGGGCGTCGTTTGCGCAGGTTAGATTCGAGTTTCTAGCCGGTTGTACGCCTTGGACGTTGAACCGTATACAGGCTGATGAAAAAAAAGCGTTCGTAACTTTGAGACCAGATATTATTTTTCAAACGACGAACGGAGATCGTAATAAATACGAGTCGAAAAATTCATACTTCCAACGTAACGAATAATCCTCGATTTCGATTTCCGATTGGAAAAGCCTATTATTGCGGAAGTTGATTTATAGGCGAGGCATTCCAACGATATTGGCTATCGTATATTTATCCGTCTGTTATTATGTAAATTACAGCTAGGAAAAAGAAGTCTCGAGAATCGAGTCTGCGCAAAAAAGAGCTGCGCGCATCCTAGGGGGATTAGCCGAACGGGGATTATTCATTATTTTACGACGTTACTCGCACTCTGCCCCCCCCGGTAGGTTTTGTGCCGGCTCCTAGGCAGCAGAATGGCGTAGATCTACGCGCGACATCCTTTTGCTCGGCCCCTGTATAAACTGCGCGCCGGTTGCGAGCCGCGGACATAGCCTATAAATATTTAGGTACCGATGGCTAACCGCCTTTAAGTGCCACCCTATAATTCGCGGAGGAAAATCGCCCGGTGGAATGACAAAGAGCCGGTGAGGCCGGTTTGTCGGCGCACGGTGATAAAAGTTTCGATTCTAGGTGGACACAATTATTATCGAACGAGCTACGCTCTCTCGGTATTCGCGAAGAAAGGATTCGGGACAAAAAGATCGTTTTTTTTTTAAACTAAATTCTTTAAATACGGTCCTCAAATGGTTTAGATTAACGTCGAGATAGTTGCGAGATCTTCATCTCCTACCTTCATTAACCATACGTGGAACGACTGTTTTTGGTGAAGAGTAGCCTTACGTAGCAGCGCTATGCATCGGGTCGTGGTCGTCGATTCTTGTTGGCGATCGTTAAGTGATTCGTATAGAAGAGGCGTGGAAAAAAATTGGCCGTGGTGCAATTTGGATTGGCCAGGCCTGCAGTAAAGTATCGTAATCTAGGGTTAAGGCGCTGGCATGGCGTGTGGTCGGCGTTGGTATTGTGCGGCGTAACAGTACGTCCAGGCCACGGTGCATTACGGTCTATCCACGGTATAAATTTCGCGGCATATCGCGGTGGCCGTACTGGGGCACACGCTCCTCGCAGTGCTGTCGGGCGACAATGGGCCAAACTCGGTTTTCTCCTCTCCAAGGCGATCACGCGCGGCACGCGTGGCGAAATAAATTCAATAGCACCGATACCTTACGATCGGAGAACTGTGTCACAGGTTGGAAGTTCCGCCGTGTTTACACGTAACCTGCCCATTGTGCTCGACGAGGACGAACCGACGATAAAAATCCCCGTGACAGATACGAGCGATTTATGCCCCGCCACGTGCAAGGTGTCGGCTACGAGTACGATCAAACGAGCGGCGAATCGCTCGAGCGAAAGCCCAGCGTTATACCTAAATATCGTATTATACGCTTAACCGAGGTTTGGTCGGTGTTGGGGCGAGAATATGATAAAAGAGTGGTTTCAATGTACCGACGTAGTATTTGCCGTGTTAAATATTCCGTCAATTTTGCCTATTCGACGATCGAGCGCAAGACTTTTTCTTCCTCTTATTTAATCGACGAAACGCGCGTCATGGAGCCACTGTATAGTGGAATATCTCGATTAGCGAAATTCTACGCGTACTCCTTACTCTGAAAGGCGTACGGATCACGATTATTTGCTTAATGGTTTATCTCACAGATGACGCGTAAGCAGTCATCGTAACTGCTCGTAATTAAAAGCCATCGCAGCGTTAATAATCGTGTTGTTATTTATAAGCGGTAGATGTAACGTAATTAAAATGTAGAGAGCTCGCCCTAACGTAGCCGGCACCGCGCGCCACTGCGAGTGCCGTAGGAGCACGGCTATCGAGAAGTGTCGAAGAACGGTATAAAATGTAGGTTGCGGCTGGTAAAGTACAAGGAGACGGCGATATCGACGCACGACGTAGAGACAAATCGGGTACTTTTACGAGGTAATGCGGTCATTACGGCTGTAAATTATTCCCCGATCGTGGCTCTTGCTCGGCACTGATTTGCACGATTGAATCGTACGAACGCAGATATTCTCGAGCTGTCGAAAAAATCATGACGCATTTTGGCAATGGATGGCTTTGAAAAATATAGAAAAAATGCATCGTGATTTTTTCCACAACCATCGCAGGTTCTTAAAGTTTGACAACTAGCCGCGGATTTTTTATGCGGGTTTACTCGTTTAAACTACTTAGAACTGCGCTTTAATGCACGTCTGATATCGCATCGTACGTAACTCAAGGATGGAGGAAGATTCTACGGTGAAAAACACCGAAGCAGTTTTATAATCACAATTTCGCCACGAGAAGAGTATTAGGCGTGTAAAAAAAAGAAACCGGTATGTCTCGTAAAGCTTGACAGATTCGTTTGGTTATAAATGAAACGGAATTTAGTGAAAACCGAGTATCGATAACGATAAATTAAGAGAATATGTTGAATAATAAATATTAAACGCTATGACCGTTGCGGTCGACGACAGAACAATAAGACGTCGATCAGAAATAGGTGTGCCTAGAAGCTGTAGGTTTCATAACCGATCTCATAAACATGCATATACGTGGCAAATACTCTCGCTGGTCGCATAAACCCGTGTATGACGGATTGGGCAAGGATAACTCGCTGGATCAACCGTGCATTTCTATCGCAATTTTGAATTTACATATAATTCACGCGTGAAAGACCCTGCTTCCCGTTTAATCCCTCTTCGATGTCACGCAACAGAGTCAAAACGGCCCTCGCGACCGGAAGGGTAAACGTGTTTCTATAATCATACGCCTATAAACGATTAGATTTAAAAACAAGGAATAAGAACAAACGAGAGAGACTGTAAACGCGAGTTCGCAAAATCGCTCTTTTCGCTTTGCACCTCGTACCTTGGCAACCGCTAAACGTCCGTCCCGCATCTTCGCGTCACACGCACGCAACTCGCATACCGCAAAATCGACTCGAGGTAAACGCACGTAATTGATTTGCCCGCGAAAAGTGTGAAGAAACTGCGCCGCGAAGGTGCCCGATTTTTGTCACCGAGGCTCCGATCTCGGGCAATTCTCGTCTCGGCCTACGAATCGCAATGTCGTAAAAACGATGATACGCTTCTGGTGCCGTGAGCGAGGATATTGAAACGCCCCTAAATTACCGGCCGACTGGCGCATCGGCGCTATTGACGGCTCTAAAATGTTGCTCTGATGACTTAACTGGAAACTCTAAAACCAGTTCCTAATGACTTTTTGCGGCGAGCCGAGCGACGCGACAAAGCGCAGAAAAACGCGCAGTCTCAAAGGGCAAAGAACGGGGATGCGTGTTTATTGCCACTCGAAACGTACCGGCAAGATGAATTATTAAGGACCGGCCTGAGTTTGAAGAGCGGATGGACCACCTTGGAGGATTTCACTTTACGGCGAATCTACTCGGTGTATTCCACTTTGCGGCCTCTCTGTCGCCATCGAGATTATCCTCTTCAGGGGCACGGGAGCGTACGGGTACCTTTCGTTTCAATTACCAATAATGCTCGGTGATTACGTACATAAACTTTATCTTCTTCCCGCGGTTCATCGTTCCTCGAGTTTTTCGTGCTTTTTTAACGGTTGTTTGCACAAAACGAATGAAAGATAGTCGAGTCAAATATTAAATCATTTATTTCTCGCCCTTCCAAAACTTGTCCCCGAAGAGATTATAAAACGCGCCATTCTTTCGTCCGTTGCGGCTTGCGTCTAAAATAATTTTGTAAGGACGTACGAAACGAGATGATTAGGCAAAAGAAAATTATGACTTTGATTTACGATGAGGACGGTTAAGATTACGTAGTGTAGACCGTGTTAATTCAATCGAGTCTTACGTCATCGGGTTTAGAGTAAAGGTGTGAGGTGGACACGGAGTTTTGCTTTGTTACGCAAAAACGAAGAATAAAATATGTAAATTGAGTAAGACGTACAAACGAATAAATAGTAATCGTGCCGTATGTCGGTAAAGGCGCAACGTAATCTTTACTACGATTAAATTGTCCTATAATACATTTAAGTGGAACGACCGAATAATAAATTCAAACGTACATTCGCGGAAGGCGTAATTAGGCCGGATAAGGTTACGTTCGTGTTTTATAAACAAAAAAAATATTTAATGGCCGTTCTTTGGTATCCAATTGGTCGAGAAAAAATTTCAAAGTCATTCAATTACCGAGCGCGCGCAACCCTGTATCCGCATTAATGCGAATGTGTTGTAAATTATGATAATTGACGCGCGCGTGGAGAAATTCTGGTGATCGTTTGAAATAATGTTGCTCGTTCAGTAAGTGCGCATGTGAGATAACGATTGTCGTTCTTTGGTGTTCCGAGTAGAGTGCACTCCGGTGAGGATAGTTTTTCGTTGTTTCGCGTGCTTTTAACATTTTTAGCCGCGCTGACCTTAGACCAGGAAGAGGAAGAGGACGATAGAAAGGAAGTAATTTACGGCATTAAAAAGGTCGGCGATGCAGGTTGGTTAATGCGGTGGGTCGTCGAAGTGAAACGACACCGTGGCAACCTTGTATGCAAGTTACCTTGTGGTGGAAAGGTCGAAGGTCGTCCCTCTCGCAAAAAGCCCTGAAATACTGTTAACGCAATAACATTCTTGCGCGAAGCGTCGAGGTTTGGATATACTTGTTTTCGTTGATGTACAGCGTGGCAAGATAATTGCATACTTCCTCGATAATTACGCGGATCGAGAAAAAAGATAAGCGCTCAATTTGTCTCGTAATAATATGCGGTTTACCAAGTCCCAAAATACCTCGTATAAATAGTAATGTCCATCAAACGTCCTCGCTTTTATCTTTGTACGTTTAAAGCACTAATCAAATTGACGACACAAGGCTCGCGAGGCTCGACAATCGGTAACCCGCGAGTCATTCTGCAGGATTGTATAAATCGAAGATACATCGGAGATAATCTCTTCGAATATACCTTGCGTCTTATTCCGATGGAACCTTTCTCTTTCGTTTTACGATTAAACATCTCACCGCGATAAACGCAAGGGACAAACGGAGATCCTTCGGAGATACACTTTTTTTCGCAATGCACGTTTCGAAGAGGGACCGAGTATTCTTATTACCCGCGTAATTGGTCCGGCGCGTCGATCATTCCGGGTAACAACCAGGAAGTTGAAATATATGGGAGGGCGAGAATTTATGCCATCAGAAAAGTCATCATCGAGTACCGGCTGACATGGCAGGCCATTGAAGTGGAACGACGTTATTGTACCGTTGTGTGCGCGTTACATTGCAACGAGAAGGTCGGGGGTCGTTCGTTCGGTAAAAAGTAAAGTGTACGTTGCAAATAAAGCGCCGTTTTCTAAAGCTACAGAAACGGTAGTGCTTTGAATACTACGTTGGGGTCAAGGATCAATTTAACTATAAAGTACGTACGCTTCCAGGTCTTTGCGTACTGACGCCACATTCCGCATTTCAATGCGAATATATCCCGTGCCGTAACACCTTCGGCTCCAGCTTCCTCCTCTATACGAGTGCTGTCCGTTTTTATCCTTGAACGTTAAACGACTTATTTTCGCGGCAACGGTCGCTTCGGCGATTGAAAAATCGCGCGGTTACTCTCGAACGTGGCGGCAAAAAGTTGAATGGAAAGAATACAATGTACGAAAGATCGTAATAGCGCGGTGATTTATCGATTTCTCTATTCTTATTTAACGCAGACTTTGTATCTTATGGCATCAAAACTACGCGCGAATAAATCTTTGTTCCGAATTTCTTTTTTAGTATCATCGCAAGAGATTTTACATTTTGTCCCGACAATTATCAAAATTTGCATTCTCTCTGAGCGGCAGTCCCATACAGCCGATATACTAGTACGGTGGATCGTTGGATGGAGCGACTTTGAATCGGCCTTGTATAGTTATTGCGCAAAAGCTTTGTTACACGCGGGACCTATTGTCTCGGCCCATAATTCCGTGCGTACTTTTCAGAAATTCAAAAATAGGGAATTACGTCGTTTACCAGTTTAGTCCACGATATACCACCGTTCATATGACGTACTCCGTTTTATCGTGCAACGCGCAGCCTGTTTTAGCGTGGCCTCTAAACCGTTCTGCACGAAAAGATTTCTAGGGTGCCCCAGATAAATCGTAATAACATATTTCACGAATAATTTGCTGCTCAGTCGCCAGAGCTGCATCGGCGTCCTTGCATTTCGTGTCGCGCGATAATAAATCGAGACCATTATCTCACTCGATCGGCGCCAAACAATGATTCGAGATAGCGGCTTAAAAAATGCCAAATCAAACCGCCCATGAGCGGTCGTGCACCGGTGGGAATAGGGGCGCGCAGCAAGGTCGAATCGTTCGAAGGTCGAACGCGCGAAATTTGTCCCGATAGCATCTTGGCGCACCGCTGGAAACATCGCAAAGAGCGCAACGTGTGCTTACGATAAAAGGGGGGAAAAACAAAGAGGCATTGTACGGTGATTAACGCGCGGAACCTGTGCCGCGGCAGCCTCGCATCTCGAAGGTCGCGTCCGAAAAAAATAAATCGATCCATCGTACCGGGACCCGTCGAAAGATGCAGAAACTGGTTCCGCGGCGGGCAGTGTCCGAGTTCAAAGATCATGTCGGTTGTAAAACACGCCCACTAGCAGCCGGCACGCTGTCTCCGTATTTAGTATCTCGGAGGCGATCGGAGTGCCGTAAAATTTTCGGCGGGGAAGAGGTTTACGACGTCGAAAGGTCGATTTATGCCCGGGCAGGTGAGGTGAGTCACCTCGACGAAATTCAGCGGCCACCTTGCGCGCGAGCCGACGCATCGGTCGTAGGAAGTGGACCGTTTCAACGGTGAGGAAACGAGGGACCGCGATCGTACTCCTCGAAGGCGTACAATCACCGATATCCGATGTACCGTGCACGAGGATAAGAAAGGAAGTTGACGTTGCAAAATGGTGTTTGTTGAAAATACACGGTTTATTAAGAAAGATCGAATATACGTAGAAACTATCGAAACTATTGTGCACGGTGGAGGGTTGGGGTTGGGTATGGAATTGGACGTGACACTCTTTAAGGGATGGATACAAAACTCAAGACTCTCTACAAAACTTCTCTCTCCAAAACCTCTAAAACTAAATTTCTCTAAAAAAAACAAACTCATGCCTACGTAATGGTCTTATATACCTAAACTCTCCGCCTCACTCCGTGGCTCTGTTCAGGGATCTTCTCTTCCTCTCTACGGAGCGAATGGGTTATCCTTATTCCAATTAAACACCGCGATTTAAAAACCTCGCGCACGACGTTAATATTTTCACGCGTAAACACCCCTTCGCCTCGGTTCCCGGTTACCTCGAATGCGCTATTACAGAGACCGAATCGTTCGGGCGATACCGGTTAACGTATAATCGTTCGTTCCAAATCTCGAGGAGCGGAGCCTCGGCTTCGACCTTGCCTTCGATAGCCTCTCGGTCGGCTAGAAAAAAGGTCCGAGCAGGATGACGAGTCCGATGCGACTAGGCGATGCGGCTCTTTCGATACGCAAGACCGAGGTGAAGGTTCACGTCGGCCGTGAGATACGCCTACTTCCAGGTTGCTCGAGGAAAATGTCAGAGATATGATTGATAGGTCGCCGCGGACGTTTCGTTTGTAGCCGGCGTCGGGTCAAGTATATACCTACTCTGGGTACAAAGAGAAAGAAGGCGAGGCGGGTCGGGGAGAAAGGGGGAGGAGGATTCCGCGGTGCAAAGTCATAGGTTAACCATTGTGGTGTGTACACACGGGAGACACGACTACCATCGGCGGGAGGGTGAAAGTTTACCCCGCACGCTCGTTTCTCTCCGGCGTTCGGTCGTGCGACTCGGCATGAGCGCCGACGTACCAGCTCCGAGGTTGCGCCTTCGGGCTAGTTTCTACGTGGGACTCGACGCGGCCGCGCTTCGCGGACGCTTTTCGCCGCCGGACACGCTTCGATTCCCGACACTTCCGTCGAACGAAAAGCCTCGACTGGTCCTTTACGGAGCGAGACCTCTCCTCGCACCTCTCGCGACCCTTTTACGAGAGATTCGTATTACGACGCGAACGAATAGTCGCGTACGTATCGCGCGGAAAATTCTTCGGAGTCGATGCGCCGCGCGCGAACTCGAATCCTCGTACGGGAGTCCTCCTTCGAGGACGGCGTTGGGCGGCCGAAAAACGGAAGGCCCGTTCCCAGGGAGGCGAGGCACCTGCGCGTCCCTCATTGTGTGGAAATGATTACGCGGAAGCCGATCGGCGCGTCCACGTCATAAAATCCGCCGGATCGCGCGCCCTCCTCGGAATGCCGCTCCCGAGGGGGGAGGAGGCCCCCGCTAAACGTTTTCTCGGTTAATTGACCCAGGTGCCTAATTAATTAAGTGCCATCGTCCCCGTGGCACATTTGCTTAATTGCGCCTCTCCGCCTCGCGGTTAACGAACGTTTCGTACACGCTCCTCTAATCACTCCTGCCCCGCCGGCACGGAGTATCACGCACGTGCACCGACGGTTGCGCCGTCCGGCGTGTCCCTTCGTGTCTCTCCTCGTGTATCCCTCGTGTACCCTTCTTGTACGACGCGTGACCTTGATTAGCAGCTTCCCTCTATCTCTCCCTCTATCTGCCCCCCTCCTCAACCCTCCTCCTCCGCCCCTCCCCCTCGCCGCCTCCTCCGCGTCGAGCGTGTTCCACGTCCCGCGGGTATCTCTCTATTCGCCTCTACCTCCTCCTCCCCCCTCCCGCCCTCCGCCCCTCCGCCCCTTTGGCCGGCCACTCCCTCTTCCGCCATGCGCGCGTTTAATTCGAACGCGAGCGCGAACGCCGGCCGGGCGCAATTAATACCGAGCCGACGGACATCTGGGCCGTGTTTCGAATAGCAGGGGAATGTACCGGCGAGGGATCGAGGCAAAAGGAGCAGGGAGAGAGGGCGGTCGGCTCGCGCACGGCCGACGCACCGCGCCGGGGCACGGTTTTAATCTCGCTTATACAGGGGGACTCGATGGGATTAATGGGCACGCCTAGGAGAGGCGCGCGCGATCCCCTCGATTTCCGGGACCACGGCCCCGGAAAGGATTCTTCCCCCGTCCCGGGGGCCCGGCCAGGCCCGACGCACTGCCGAGCGCGCCGACCGAGGCGATCGGAGGATCCCGGCCTGGAATGCGCCGTGGAAGGCAAATACCAGATGCGCGATCGAGCGGAAGGGCTGGGAGGGGAGGGAAGAAGGTCAGGGAAGTTAAGACCGAAGTTAATTACCGGCCGTCGGAACTACCGGCGTTCGCATGGCTCTGCCCGGCTGCCCAGGGCCCCGGGCCCCGGGGCCCGTCCGCTCGATTTTATGCGCGTGAACCTGGGTGGCTACCACCCTGACACTCGCCTGCGCTCGCGAACCGCGCCGCTGCATCCCGGCAGCCGCGGCCGACGCTGTCGTCCTAGCCGAGCTCGTGCTGCCTTTTTCGCCTACGCCCACCTTCGCGACCTTCCGCTATCCGAGCTCGTTTGTGCGCCGGTAAACGCGATTCTGATTTTTTTTTATCGCAACGAGAGCGACTGGACGGACGTAGGCTGCTCGACGTTTCCGCGTGAACGCTCGTCGGGTATCTCAAGAAGCGTATTTCGTTCGAGGTGAATGCCGGCGGTTGTACCGCATTGCGTTTTCCCTTTCCGAATACGCGACTTTCGTTGGAGACGGCCGTTCCAACGATCTGAGAATTTCAATGGAGCGATTACGCGGATCTTGAAATCCCGAAAGGTAAAGGTCGGCGATTCGTGGACTTCGATCGCCGATATGCAGGCTTAAACGGTGAAATGTCAAACTAGATTTTCGTGACCGTCGACGGGGCTCGTTACGCCGTTGGCGGAAACCTTTTCGAAATCTTAACGACTCGCCCGCCATAAATCCGCCGGTTCGTAACGCCAGAAATGTATTCCCAATTTCGTAATCGAGGCCGTATTTTCGCGTTAATAAGCCGATACCGCCGGAGAAAGTTGCAGTTTCGAGAAAGTGGGCGCGCAAATTATATCGCGCGGTCCAGCGCGAATCTCTTCGGTTTTATGACCACGGAGCGTAATATAGGTTTTGCGCTTCGAATTTACCTTCTTGTAAATCAAATTTACCCTCTCGCGATTCGACTTCGACGGCGCATTGACGATTTGATTTACGAAAGGGGACGATGGAAGTGCAAAAGTGTGAATTTGGTGCGCGGAACCTGTATCGACTCGCGCGAGGCGGACCGATCGTTTCGCGGTCGTTCGGCCGCATAATTTACGCCGCCTCTCCTATCGAAACGTTCAAATTGGAAAGCACCTTCGGTCGGGCCTCCGAGAAGCGTTGCTTAATCGTTTCAATAACGAACCTGCCCGGTGATGCAAAAGACACTCTGATATTTTCTCGTAACTCTATAACTGGTCCGACAATTCCATATGCCATTTGTCCTATCGAAAGTTCAGTCGGAGACTTTGTTCTCTTTTTTCGGTGTCCATAACACAATGCTCGTGTATCATTGGCAATGATCGTATTGATTCCGGACAGACCGCAGTTGCGTAAGAAGTCGTCCACTCGCCGTCGTCGATTACTCCGTAGTCGACGTTACCAGTGCGCCGTATCTGCCATCGATTATTTATTGCTCGATAATGAATAGACTTGAATTGATAAACGTATTCGATATGCGGCGAAGCTACCGTACAACGACGGTCGTTATGATTATCGCGTCACGCGCGATGCGGACCGAAATAGCACCTGGCTATCGACGGTTCTTTTTTCACGTTTACACGGATCCAACGCTTTCGATGTAATTCTGTATGCAAATTAGTCGCTTACGATGAGAAGCGATAAGTACGCGATTCGTTATAAGGTTAGACTCTAAAGAAGATATTGGAAAAGAATCCCATTATTATCATTTATGCGCGGCGCTCGTAAATTTTTGCGTCGTGGACGAGGTCCGTGGTGCACTTTGGGTTGGCCAGGCCTGCTTCGCGATGTGAGATCGCATAGCGAGGAAGAGATACATCGAGATCGGATGGGAAAATCTGAAGGGAATCTGAGTTACGGGGGTTAATGAGAGGCGCGCGAAGAGAAGGCTCGGGATGGACCAGAATTTCCTCTCCGGCGCGATCGTGGCCGCGCCAAAGGAGAGCTTACGTAAGATCTCCTCGTGTAAAAGCGTTCGAAGTCACCGTGGCTGGCATCCATCGGAGAGCCGGGCTTTCTCTCCGTGCCAATTGCTCGCGGCGTTTTAACGAGATCGACGAGACGTCTTCGGGCCTCGCATGCCGTCGAATCCATCGGCGGGCCACGATCGAGGGGCCCGAAAACACGAAGGTGCCGCAAATGGTACGCCGCGAACCTTCCATCGCGATTATCCGTTACTCCCTGCGACGTTTATACAACGTTTAACGACGTATCGTGCCAAAGAATACGCTTCGCGCTACCGCCTTATATCCGAGAGGTGCATTTATCGTTAGAACAATACCCATATCTTCGTTGGATAATCTCGCACCGACAACACTTTGACGTTCCTTATTTACAGTCGCCTTTACGATAGTTTACGAACGACGTTTCCGTACGAACGAGAAATTCTCGTTTCTCAAAAGTGAACAACGCGCGAAGGAAGAGATCGATGATACAAAACGACGAATCATCACTTCGAGCCGGTTGCATCGAGGAAGCAACGAGTCTCCCAACCAAAGTTCGATGCGAAACACGAGAATACTTCGGGCTTCTTTTATCGTAATTACGATTATCGCCTCTCGGTCCAATTAAAAGGAAGCGATTTCCAATTCATACCGGGAATGCTCCGAGAGATAAGGCTCGGTAACGATGGGAATAATAACGGCCTAGAAATTGTATTGGGAGATTAAATATAGCCGCGTTATGCATCGCCAGGGTAGAGCGGTGCACGTGCTGGCCGCGCCGTATCGTAATTTCCAGGATTTATGGAAACATAAGGCTCGAGTAGGCTATTCGAGAGCTTCAAGATTAAGGCCGCGGAGGAGAGTAGGTACGGAGATATGTGCGTACGTAATGCAAACGACGTCCTCGGTGCGCAACCGTCGGGCTCCCTCGCGAGCGGATTTTTCTCGGCGCGCATTAATTGCCAGCCGCGCGATTTCGCGATAAACCACGCGGGACAGCCGGGCATTGCGAAACTGTATGCGGATGACGGAGTTCGTTTCCGCATTGGAGGTCCGCTAATTGTCGCGCCGGTGTCGCGACGGGCTTTATGAAAACGCATTTCTGTCGTAATCGACGAAGGACGAGGCCTTCCGCGCTTCGTCATCGCCGCTGTCCTCGCCTTTTGCGCACGTTTATCCCACGATCGATCGCTCTTCCGCGCGACGCAATTTTATCGAGGAAGAGGATGTTTGTCCCTCGAAAGAGTATCGCGTAGTAGGTTAGATACGGGGAGACACGTGGAAGTGCGCGCTCTCGTTTCGACGTTTAGACGATGGAGAACAGTCACGCGAATATCGAGGTTTGCGCAGAAGTAAACTCGATGGACGTATTTAATGCTCGTTATTGAATCGATAAACGGTCGTATGATGGAAAGTTTAACGTGGCCTTCCGGGTATAAAATGGCTAATATTTACGGTTGGCATTGCACGCATCCGCTATACGTATACGCGTATTTGCTTTTCAAATTGGATAGCAGCCTATGTTTTACCGCAAAATCATCTCGTCCATTTATTTCTAGGAAACAGAGTCGCGCGCCATTTATGCGTGTTATACGAGGACTATCCGTAGTGTCGTAAATTTGTTCAGCCGAGACGAAGACTATAATTTACACGCATTACGCTACTTTTTAGTTCCTCGCAATACGCTTTGAGAAAACACGCTCCCGTTGCGCCTTATTATTTTTCACGCAAAAGGACATGTTCCGAGATATTTCTCGCGTACACCATTGTTCCCCGTGTAATAATGAGGTATTATGGACAATTTTGGCGGGTATGCAGTTCCCAGCGGTGAAATTACGGGAGGGTCTAAAACGAAATCGTTCATCGGAGCGCAGGACAAATTAGGAAACGCGCAACTTGGTTACGACGCTGACTTGGGCAACGCGTGTCGCAAAACGGGGCGATATTAACGAACAATGGCGAGGCCATTTCTCGGTGCACCGTTAGTAATTCTCTTTGAGAGACGATTCCTCGAACCGTCCTTTGTCATTGGCGGCGTACGGCAAGATCTTTCATCGATTCCACGAAGGTATCCGCGAGTCGGCCTCGGCAGTCGCAAAAAATCCAACTGACATCGGATTAACTTTTGCGTTATTACGCATCCTCGGTTTCTGCCGCAACTCCTTGGTTTCCTCGGATTCTCAGAGAAGGCGTAACGATGCAAAAATCCACTCGCAAGATTTCCGCGTAATTAACGTTGGTAATGGCAAAGTCACATCTTACGCTAAATCACATTGGCAAGCGTCGATGGAGTTAAAGATGCGATAAACGATTACCACGCGAGGAGAGATTTATGCATCGATTATGATTCTCGGATAAAAATTACCTTCCGTATTTTTATCAACTTGACGCAACTTCGCGTCTTGAAAATTTCAACAGATTTTCCGTATTTGTAACATCATCGCATCTTCCCAGATCGTCTCATCGTTCACATTATCGAAACCATTTTCCCGATCACCTCGACATTCGTATTCCCAATATTTCGTCGAAATTTCTACATACTCGAAATCGCCTTCGTCGTTACCCAATTTATCCTCAACGATACCGCAGCTTCGAAGTACCACAAATCCACGCGCACGGCTTTGCATCGTGCACGAGCGTACGATACTCCTTTGGTTAACCGTACGAGATATTCCCTCATACACCGTGACTTTTATGCCCATAATTGTCTCTTAAACAGCCGGTACACGCACGAGGCCCTCGTCTCTCGTCTCTCGTCTCTCGCGACGATTCACGCACCATTACCGATGGCGTTGCCGGTTCCAGGCATTATCCCCCACGTCATCGTGGCCCCATAGGAAGCCTATTATTTGCCCTGTTCCGCGATAACCAACCACACCCATCGTCCGAACGAAAACAAGGTTATCCCTTATTCAGCGTGCGGCGTAAAGAACTCGTTACCCTCGCGCCAACTCCCCCCCCTCGAAACCCTTCGCGAGCATTCGGTGCCATTTGTAGTCGCGTGACGAGGCCGGGCCGCGTGGGCCGCATTACTCGGCGCGTATATTAATTTGCGTTAGCCGCATTCAAGCGTCGTGGATGCATGAATATGGAAATGCCGCTCGTTGGCCGCACGGACGTCAATCCCGGTTGAGCCCCGGCTGAATCGGCGGTTAGGGTCGGGGCTAAATGCCGGCTTCGCGGCAGGGAGAATGATGCCCGTTGACAGAGACGTCATGAGCCACGGTTTCTTTCCGTCACGGCTTATAACAGATTATAACAGGGCCAGCGATGGCTACGAACCGTTCGTTTTCGCGCTTCTCCGGAAGGTCCGCCACGGCTCTCTCTATATCCATCGATCTCAAAGATGTTCGCTCGAGCGATGGATCTATGCCCCATCCTTTTTCCTCTTCGATTTACCTGTGGAACCGAACGCTTCTCGTGGTTCGGAAAACGCATTGTTTCTATATTTTGCTTTCGATTCTGAGGAATAGGGTTGTAAATAATTGGAATCCATGGTTCAAACTGTGTTTGCACGAAACGCTTCGATCCGGCGAGCAATTACGCGAAATCCGCTCGCGACGATACGCTTCTTCGGAGGGAATCGAAGAATTATTCTCACGATCGACTCGACTTTCTCCCTTTCTTGGGAACCTCTCGAGTATTTTTTCGATCCGCGATGCATCGCGTTTTATCCGGGATACGACGTACCGTAGCGCACATAAAATAAGGATAAATTTTTAGCATAACCACAGGGTAGGGACGCCCGATATATCGTGAGTCACGGTAGCATCGTTCTTCGGAAGACGTCTTCGCGTACCCACGGTTGTCCGACTTAAAAACGTGCCGACGAGACGCCCAAGGGATCGTCGATCACGATCTTGGTCCTCGATGGATTCTGCATGCGAAATTCCCGTTCTCACGGACACGGTGGTCTTGAAGAGCGCGCTACAATTAATACTGCAGGAAGTCATTGGTATGGGGGGTGGCGCGTACGTACGCGCACAGGTTGCCCACGGCCCTGGGCACCGCGGATAATGTGCGTTTCAGATAACGAGCACCATAACGCTTCGGATGGCTCAGCTCTATTTACATAAAGGCATTAATTAGAATATTATAGTTTGGCGTAACGCTGCTCGCTCTCTCTCTCTCTCTCTCTCTCTCCCTCTCCCTCTCTCTTCCTCTTTCTCTCCATCCGGAGGGTCGCTGTGGGACTTTAACGAGTTGCCTTCTTCGGACGCGACGCACGAGTTTACGTTCGATGTCCTTTCGCTTCGCTATTGCGCCCGCTGCTCCGATATTGCCGATTCGACGAACAATACCGCGACATAGACAGAGATCCGAAGTAGTTCGGATGAGCTCGCCCGTCGAGATCGACGTACGAAGTTTAGCTCCAACATCTGACAGTTTGTAAAACCAGCGATAAACGAAAAACCTGTTTCACCATTTCGCTGCGCTTTGCAAATCTGCAAGTAATACGCGCAAAGTATAGCGTAAAACTATCGCATGGAAGTTCGTGATCTTCACGATGATTTTTTCCTCTTTCTCCTTCAAATCATTTTCCGCACCGACGGTTACGCTCGTACGACCCAGGACTTACCGCTCAAAGTGTATTTCGCGCCACCAGAGTTGCGATATACATTTCACACGCGCACACGTGGCTATTTGTTTTTATCGATTTTGCATTCCAAGCACTAAGGTCGTTCGTTCTAGGACCTAGTCGTCGAAGGTGGATCCCGCATCGCGAAACGGAGCATTTCGAAGGCGACCGGTGGTGGCGAAGGCGTTAATTCACGGCGGGGATTCCGCGCGGCGAAGAAAAAGGCGAGCGTGAATGGGCCGAGGTTGGAGGGCCGGCCGGGGTTATCTCGGTTATTGTGCGTCGCGTACGCGAGACTAAATACCCGGTGGAATGATTCGAGTGGCGCGAATCGAGAGAGCGAGGCTGGGGTTCGACGACCCCGCCGGAACGGCGCTCTTCTCCGTTCGACGGTTACATCGTCCCGAGAGCACCCAACGAACTCTTGGTTGTTGCTTCTCGGTCGATCGCGAGGTCATTGGACCAAGGCCGGTCCTACCTGCCGCTTCTATATATCGCACGGTATCCACGCCCCTCCCTGCCGCCTTCGCAGGATAGCCAACGAGTATCCTCCGAGGACGTTCGACCCTTAACCCTTTCACCCCTCCAATTTCCGATGATTTTCTCAAAAGATACTTTTACGGCTCGCATCTCGAGACTTACCCTGCTCTAGGATCCTTCGACCGTTTTGCCGTCGGTTAATCTTCGATTTTAGCTCGTCGAAAACGTGATTTATCGCGAACCGAAAGGTAGATGTCCGTGTCTAGCTAAAACGAGCGTCGACCAATTTCTTTTAATCGGCTTAAAATTGGGTAATTCTTGTTGCTGGTTAATTTCTTATCGTTTAAAAAAAACGATTTGTACATTAGGTATATGGAATGTAAATCTTATGGTTTTGGCTCGTCTCGTCCTGTTATAAGGCGTACGCATTTTTATATTGTCGTAGGAATTGGTTTTAATTTCATCCCATCTTTCCGGCGTTATCGCCTCGATATAGACGATAATGATAGACGCGTTGTTAAAGCTATGAACAAATCGGCCATTGGTCGAACGAAAATAATTCCGACTAACGGGATATCCGTGCTCCTGAGTGCTGTGACGGGAGAGGGTTAACGCTTGAAGTGCCAAGCCGATTGCGCTTATCTTGCCGCGTGCGCCATGCAATACCACGCCAAATCGGGCGACGGGTTAATGATAAACGTCGGATGCAGCCGCGAAGAACACGAACCTCCGCGGTGTGGCAATTGCATACTTTGCGGAGAGTTGGATCGATTCGACGATACGCTTTGTTGCCCGTCAAAATAAAAGAGCGTCCTTGTGAGGGGAATGCGACGATTATTTATCGAACAACTTACGTTTTCGATGAGCCGAAGGAAGCCTCGATCGAGTTTTAGAGTCTCGATCGTCGAAGGATGATGGTTCGATCGACTCTTACGGATTAGAAAATTTTCATCGGCGATGTATCGCCTCTCACATCCGACATCGTTGGTCATCGATGACCGACGTGGTTCGAACGAGAAGTTTATCGTCGGTTATCGATCACAGCACGGCGCCTAGACTGTTAACCACTTGCTTTGGAATAGCGCACTCCAATGGACATTGTACTTTCTAAGGCTCTTAAATATCGTACGTCGAAGTGAGACAAAAGACGTCAGATCGTTAAGATTAAATACTGCGTTCGATCGATGTACACTCGTTGCGATAATTGTAAAAGATTTAAATGGCACGCGAAACACGGCGCGTGTAGATGTTTAATGTCATTGAATCGAGAAGTACTTGACATTTGTAGAAAAGTGAGACGATAGGATAGACGATAAAGTCCCGCATAAGTGCGAGAGATGCTCTCCGTTAAATCGCATCGAATCGTGGACCCATTTCGTTTCAATCGCGGGTAATCCTTTTCCTCGCAAGAACTTCTATATCGCTTTTGCGATGTAAAAAAGTGGCTCTTATTCGTAAACCGTGATCTCGCAGTCCAGTGATTCCACAAAGGTAAACTTAATCCGATATCGATACAAGATGAACGGCGAGATATTAATAATACGATGCATCGAGACGTGAACGCGTTATCCGTAGTAAGCACTACACGTTCTTTTTCCGGCGCTAAACATTTTTTATTCGACGCGCTATTTTTAAACGAATCGATAAAGATTTTAAATACGCATCGATCGGTTCATTATAGCAATTCCCTGAAGAATTTTAAACGAAGGTTTCATAATGCGTATCTCAACCGTCGCTCTGCAGGTGCGCGTTTGTCGCATTTAAAATCAGATTAGCAGGTGTGCAAATACATTGGCGCTGCGCAATATTCGTAACCCTTGAGACTTCAAACGAGCCAGAAGACCATACTGCGGCTCTTCGATCCTAAATAATTTGCGCATCGAGTTAACGAATGGTACAACGATATACCGACGTACTTAATAACGTAAAATATACCGCGCTTCCTGCGTAACATCGGTGATTCTGGTACGGGAACTTGATCGACGTGCTCGAAACTGTATAATTATGTATTAATAACACGTCGCCGTTGGCAATTAGGCGTTAGGATATTTGTCATTGCGACGCGCGGAACCGAGGCCTCTCCGGTGACCGTGGCTCGTTACCTTGTACCTCCTCGGTGGTCCCTCGATTCATCTTTCTCGCCCAGGCCTTGCGTCCTTCCACTTTATTCTATTATCTAACGTCCACAGCCTCGAGGACCGCCGAAAGAATGCAGGGTGGGCCACGGAAACGCGATGATTTTTTAAGTGGAATCATTCTGCATAAAGACTCCCATCGAAGGATAAACGATATACCCAGAATCGTTTGTAGTCGCGAAAGAAATCGAAACCATGGAGGGTCGAACAACGCGTTGGTAAACGATATTTAAGCTCGTCCTCTACATCATCCTCGGCGCGCGACTGCGCGAGGAACGACGCCGATTGAAACCGAACCTCGATCGCAGCTTCCTAGAGCGCGAGCGTGCGGCGTTATAAATAATCGACATCCGTTTGCAATAAACTCGTTGTAATCGCGACCGGACGGTCGTGTTGGCTCCCTGTGGGAGCCCATAGGCTCGAGCGTGCACGCGGCTTACGTGGCAACTAATCGATTCTAAGGCGCTTTAAGTGTCGGCCAAAGGGCCTCTATAAAGGCGCTCGTTGCAGCGTCGGTCGCGAAACTGTTACCCGCGACCATTTAACCCTTTGCTGACGATCGACGCGCATATGCCTCCGCCCTCGATCGCCAATGTACACGATAAACTCGCGTGAGCGCTCGATGGGATCGAGAGACGCGAATGCGCCTGGGACAAAGTACGATTAAATACATCTTCATTTTTCGTGATTTTAAATTACGAAGGAGATTCTTAATCCGATGAGAATCGGAGTAGGGATTTTGCGTCGGCGCGTTCACTCGTCAGCGAATTATCGAATAAATCGGAAAATATTCCGCGGAGATCGTATATCGATATTCTCCCACGTTATCGAAACATCTCGACCGATCCAACGATGGATAGCGCGAAGAAGCGAGCGACTTCCGCAAATCTTTCGCGAAAGGAGCGCAGTACCCTTACCCCCTTAATTTCGAGTGTAAGCTCGCAGGTGCGTTGCCTTTCGCGGTATAAAAAGAAGCGAGCGAAGGTAACAGTACCGAGGGTCAGACCTCGGCGGATCCTCGGAACGACGATGGCCCTAATGAAGATCTCGTTACGGTCGACCGTGCGATCCGGATTCCAGGCGACGGGCGTTAAACCTAACGTTGATGCGAACGCACGTCCGCGATGATGGCTGATTGGCACACTGGCAGATCGCGGGATTCGATTAGGGGCCACCGATAAGCCGATTAGGCAAACGGCGGCGCAGGTGTTTCCATCCCGCCAGGAAGGATGCGGCCGCGTTTAACCAGTTGGATTACGGTGATTCTTTTCCAATTATTTGCCGATCACCGAGAATTCACGATAATCCCGAAGTTAATCGATCGAGACTTCGAGTACGCCGTATGCACGCTCCGCCGTCTGGTATTTGATTATCTCCAGGCCGCGCCGATAAATTCCGCGCGGACGAGCCGTAACGATCCTCCTCGGTTCTAAGCGCAGGTCGTTTTGGCGAATTAAACCCTCCTCCTCCTCTTCTTTTTTCATTCGTTTTGGCACCGACCGCTGGTGTCGTTTGGCCTCGGACATACTCTATAAGATGGATTCGGAGCTCGACTCTCCTATGGTCGAACTTCGAGTCTCCATCTATCAAACTAACACCGCCGTAATTCCCCGATAAAAAAAACTTGTGTTTTGCCCATATTTAAAATGTCCGATCGTATCTTGGATTCTCATCGTGCTTTATATTATGCCTCTAAGAGGGATGGAAAAAGTTGGTAAGCAATAGTTTGGTTGATTAACGACGGGCGGCCTTTTGATTTACGGTTCACGTACGAATCTGGAAAAAAAACAAGCGCCGATCCGCGATAAAGGGCGTAAAGGGAGGGCTTGTTTTTCGATAGATCGATGCTCTTCGAGCGAAAGGAAATACTTGGGTATAAATAATATTCTGGAATGTTTACGATGAAACGGTGTACGGAAATAATGCGTCATCCTTGAACTTTTCGAACGTACTCGAGGGCGGGATGTGTACCGCGAGTTACGTCATATTCGCCCCCCTCCCCATGATTTCAGCATTTGCCCAAACGCTCGTGTCGGATTCTAAATGGAAGAAAGATAATAACCGTGGAAGGCGTCGCGGATAATGAGCTCGTCGTGCCGGCATTAAAGAAAATGTTCCGTTGAATACCACGGGTTAAACGTGCACATTATACGCTCCTAGGCTAACGCAACGTGCCTCGATTTTTTTTTTCGTTTTCAACACTGCTCGCGAGGGTCATTTGGTCGAGCACCTACCGTTTTGAAAGTAGATTTCCAACAACCGAAACAGAAACGCGCGTCAAAAACCGATCGACTTATTCGTTAATTTATTTATGGAAGAATTTCGGTGACATGGCAAAGAAAAAAATTACACATCCGATCGCAACATCGCGATATCCTTAAAAATCTCGTAAGATCCTTCGCCTGTGCTCACGTTTCCAAGATTTTTTCCTTACGGCCAAGGACGCTTCTAAATCGGTCTTGACCGTGTTTATTCGTCAGCTTAATTTTTGACATCGACCACTAAGATCGTTTGGTACAAGACATATTTTCCAGAAGCTAAATTCCGTATCACCGGATCCGCGATACGTATATCGCGTGGAAAATTCAGTACCGGCGATGGGCGAGCTTCGAGCCTCGAATCTTCCGCGTGGAAGTCCGAGCCTATATCCAGCGCTCCGGCGTAGCTCCTTATGCCGTGGCTCGATTTAATGCGGAGCCAGTGCGGAAGGGTCAACCGATAATTCTTCCGCCGCGAATGAAATCCCTCTTTCCAAGATACCGGCCGTGGTAGGCTTCGAGCATGAGCCGGGGCTCTATTCAATTATCGGGAGAATGGGAGATAGGTTCGAACAATGTTCGATTTAATTGGAGCAAGAATTTATAGGGCGCACCAGAAGTCACCGCTTTATTAGATGCTTATTACGGCGCGCGGCTTATCCGCGTTATACGGATTCCTTTTTTTCTCCCCCTATCCCCGTGATTTATACCAGGAAACTCTTGGCGGCTATACGTTAGATACCCAGCAGGGTAGACGGACACGCCTCGCCTTGGTTTACGCTCGAACGCGATTAGGGATCGATAAAGGGACCAGCCGGCTTATCTCGGGGATCAGTACGGTGCACCAGGAACGGTTGTGTCGCGAGTCTTCGGCAATCTATCTTTGTATTTATCGTTTGCCGATTCTCACGACGTCCCGTTACTTCGTCTCGTGACCTCTTCTTCCTTTTCTATCAAATTAATCGTGCCCCGGAGTTGCGTTTGGCACACTGTAGCGAGAGAGGGACTTCGTGGCAAGTTGGTGAGGACACGAGTACTTCGAAAGCTCGGCGTCCTTCCGTCACACCGTTCACTTCGCGTCGCCTTTCTTCGTATCGAAAATAAGAAATCACGTGTCCGATATCCGATAATTGGATATTTGTATCGGGACGAATTTTCGAAAGAATTTTTCTAGCCATAAATAATCTTTCGAAGAAGTTCATCGTATTAAATTTGTATTCCGAGCGCGAGTAACGTACGTACGTTATACGATGTAAGGCTGTAAAAAGATGAATTCGAAGGAACCTTCGAGCAGGGCCTTCCCTCGCTCTCCATTATCGTAGGATTCGAAGCATCGACAATTGGGCCGTATGCGCATTATTAAGAGCCATCTTCTTAATACGCACGATCCATCGCGTTTAGATCGGCTCGACAAAAGCGCGGGCATTAGGTGGCTGGCCTCCTGGAAATATCCAGGAAGCTCCGTATTACCGCACCACATATTTTCCATAATCGGCACGCGCGGTGTGCGTCGGATTCTAAACGGCAAAGCACGCCGTAATACCGGGTGATCGAGAGGTTTGCCGGATGAACTACGACGTGGTTATGGAGGGTGTGTGCGCCGCACGTGCGGTTGCGGCTCGGTATCGTGTGACGTGCGGTATGGTCGCCTCTGGCCACTCGTACGCTGCCACTGGACGAAGTACTTCCGGATCGCGGATACCTCCCATACAAATTCGAGGCGAAATCCCGCCCTCTTTCTTCCCTCTTTTATTCCTCTTCGACGCCAACCTCTAAGCTCATCCGACCGAGGACCAATACGTTCGAGCTGGATCCCGCACCAGCGAAGAGAAGGAATCGCCTTTAAAATATTCCACGCGTTTAAACGAAGAACAACGGGACATATTCGATTTTCGGTTCTTCTCTCCGAATTTATAACAACCACCAGGTCCAGGTATCGGATGTATTCGCACGCTTATCCCCCAGAAACTCCGGAGGCTCTTGAAGGACGCGGCTCGCGGAATGACCGCGTCGCACGGCAGACGCATCGACTACCACGGATGCGGCTGCATGCACGGCTTGTACCAGCTCCGACATATTTATGAGCACTTCGTCAAGGTTCGAGTTTTCCTAGACCGGTCTTTCTCCCTCGTTGCGCCGTCGCCGGTCTCGCTCCTCCTCTCGCGCCACTCGCACGCGATTGTTCATTTATCCGACGCGTACGAAAGAGGAATGCGCCTTGGGTCGCCCGGAAAATACATAAACCGTGAAATCCCGGCGGTACGCCCGTCAGGAAGATAGAGTGGGACGTTGCGGAAGGACGATGGCCCAATGGAGCCTTGAGACGTATCGAGGGCTATCCTTCTTTTTTAACATCGATCACGTCCATTCTTCGTCGAACCCCGGGACGGATGATGGCCCTCATTTTTTGGTTATTCGGTAAGAAATTGTGAGAGGATCGATTAATTTTTTCGAGGCGAGTTACAGCATTGGGTGGTATAAGGAACAACGATGTCGAAGAATTTTTCGAAACACCGATTATCTTCTTCTCGATGTCTATTATTAAAGATCCTTCCGAATTCTATATCTGAATGTACAAGAATTTTGATATCGCACAATCGATTCCTTCACGATCGGTACCTAGTAACGCGTCGAAAAGTGGGAGGCCGAAGCTTTAAAACACCGCCGCGAGTCTCCATTCACTGTACCGCAATCTTTTCCTACTACGACAAGAGGATGACGACTGCCATAAATAATAGTTTTGCATCATCGCTGGCGCACAAGCTTCGTATTTTAATCCGAGAATAGAGGTGACTCACGAGAAACCGGGTATTAGAGGCATATGCCAGCGAGAACTCTCGGGGGAACAGATCTACCCCGACGATCATCGGGTAATGTCAGGTGCGAATGTCAGCGAGCCGGCCAAATGCCAATGGCACGAGTTTTCCAAGGAGTTTACGTCACTTTACGAGTTTCATTTTCGCTACGGATCGCTCGGATCATTGGCGTATAAGAGCTACCACTATATTTTAAAGCTGATTTCCGACCGTTTGATTCGTGGATAATGTTCGTGGATAATCGTGAATGAGCCATTCGTGGATAATCGGTAAATTTCGAAGCATAACTTCCGCTTTAGAATCCAAGCCTCTACCCAAATCGCTACCGTATATTTTTAATTCATTTCTGCCCGTTTCCTTCATTTTTGGGTTGACTCGGAATATACCTTATAGAATACCTTACAGCGAATTCTGAGTCCTCAAATCTTTGTCGTAGGAATCGCGCGAAGAGGTTTTCGCTAGCGATGGACAAGTTTCGCACCATTGTAACTAGTTACGTCGCATCGCGAGTTCAAAGACTGGTGGACACGTGCGTATAATTACGCAGAAGCGGTATGATTTAATCGCTCGCACGCGTGGCATTCGCGTCGCCGGGTTATGCGCGCAGTTTCCCCCGTTCTCGATGAAAACTGGTCGGCTAGTTTCTGTGCCAGCAGCAGCGAGAACGCCGCCATAAACCGGCCGTACAAAGAACATTTGCGTCGATTAGCATTAATAAGTCCGACGCCCAGCTGAGGAACCGGACTCGATCTCGAATACGAGCCGACATTCCTCTCCTCGCTACTCCTTCCTACACCTCGCTTCTTCTCGCCGCGTCTCTCATCGATTCCTCCCGATTCGCGACCACGCGAGATATCCTCTTCGCGAAAGCGATAAGAATAACCCAAGAGGTCTCGATCTCCGTTTTTAACTTTTTTTTAAGACGCGAAGGGAGGTATTTATCGAACTCACGATCGAATAACCTTGCGACGATCATCGGTCGTTCGAACCGTACTTGAACGTTTGTATCGAGACTATCGTTTTTTCGCGGTGTGTGATTTTTCTAAAAAATAATTATACTCTTCTTGTATTCGCTCCACTCGTCGATATAGTGAAATACGCAGAACGTTCGTTCTTTGCTTCTAGAAGTCAAAAGTTCCGTTCGGGAAGTTCGAACTCGGCGGACATCCGCCCAGAAGCGAATCCTACGCTTTCCATTTTTTTCCGGAGCCGTTTTCGTTTCTTCGTTTTTTGTCAACGATCGCTTTATTTTGTTCTTGCACGGACTTCCTGCGATGACAGCGGATGATGGCGTAACTGTATCCGCGAGTTCGCGCGTAGACGCGTAGCTAACTTCGACCCTGGTGGCAGTTTTTTGCCGGCGTGGAGGGCTACGAACTACCGTGCGTGATCCTAATTTCGGCATAAACCAAGATCGAGGGCAGGAAGTGTCTGGCTAGTTGTATACCATTAAGGGTAATTCGTCTGCCTTTCCAGGTTTCACTGGAAGCCTCGCCATTCGCGCCGACAAACGAAGCGCAAGGTCTCGGATCGCGCATCGACAGCTCCCGACGTTTGCATCTCGAGAAAACCTTGCGAAATAGAAGCTCCGACTTCGACGCGAAAGGCACGAATTCGAATCCCGCCCATCACCTCCGGCTTTTCCACGCGAAACGCGTACTATAGCTCTGGTGATTCAAATGAACTTAGCCGAAAATTAGTCGGTGTCGAAAATAAAAAAAAAGAAAGAAAAAACTTACGAAGAATCGTGACAGCACCCGAAAGAGGATATCCTTTAGAGCATAAATCTACGATTCCGATCTTGAACGAAAGACCAAAGAAATTCCAGGCACGCGCGCATTTGTAAGATAATAGTTTTAAAGCGATAGTTCGATCCGTAATAGGGTAATCTCCTATACTCGTTCCGACCACCATCGGGCAAATCCCGGAGCGTCGTTGCGCGATCGCAGGGGGCGCATACCGCAAGCGTGGAGCTTGGCGAGTGCAGCCATGATTCACGGATGGGCGAATCGCGGCCCTTGATCTCGATATCGCGTCCGGCGCGATTAACGAGTATATGCATTTTCACCGAGGCGCATTCCGGGCGCACGTTCCTGCATCTGGCACGCGGTTGCATAACGCATCGCGCATGATGAATTGCGCAACTCCTCGCACCGTGGGCAGGTATCGAGCAACCTATCCAGCGCCCGAGAGGAAACACCTCCGCCAGAGTTTCCGACTTCCAGGCGGAAGATCCGAGTTCGAATCCCGCCCATTGTCTCTGGACAATTTTCCGTTTGATATTTTATACCGCAGCTCTGGTGGTTCGAATCCACCATAAACGATAGATCCTAGTCGAAATGGCCTTGGTGGCCGGTGTTGAAAATAAATTGAAAAGGTAGAACGCGTCGCCTATTTTGAACTCCCAGATTGGAAGTTTGGTCCTCGAGGAAGAGATACGTTTTCGATATTTCCTCGAGTACGGCGACTTAAAAAAACCAGAACCGAATATGCGAGAGCATGCGTTCGTTCATCTTTATTAAGATACATGGGTGGTCTCTGCGCTCTACGATATACGATGAGGCACTGTATCGAAACACGACTCTACAACTCTGACCAAGAACATCGTATCTGTCAAACTAAGAATTCACGAGTAAGCCGATTACGGATTCCAAAAAAAAAACTTACGAATTAAATTATCGAAGGAAGGTTCTTTGTTTTTACGCCCGCTTACATCACCGACGCGCAGAGGCTTCTAAACGCGATTACCCTTCCAATCGGCTCTTGCGCGAAGGATCGAAGCGTCGAAGAGGCAGGAAACAAGGGGCATCGACGAGAGGCCGAGCCTCGAGGTAGAGGATCCTCTTGGAGGGAGGAATCCAGAGAATGTCTACGTCGAAATGCCGGTCCGGGGCGGCGCTTATCGAGATGACGATCCTCGATAATCTTTTCGAGTCCGCGTCCTGACAGGCAGGAAGAGCGGTCCCGGGGCGCGAGGCGGGCGTGCACAGTTATCCGAGGATGCACCTCGGCGCGTATTGCGTACGCGCGGTGCACCGCAGATAAGAGTTACGTCAGATGCATTCAGGAAGAGACTGCGCCGAGTTGCGCAACGGAACGTCGCGGGGAAACGTGCCTTGGATTACGTGTCGGGAACGTACCGGTCTGAAGCTACGCCGGTGCAGCGGATGGAGATGCTTCCACGCGAAGATCCGAATTCGAATTTCGCTCATCGACGATCGAGAATTTTCCGCGCGATACGAAGATCGTGGCTGTATTAGCGTAAAATCTACGTTTCGTTTATCGGGTTGGCGAGAAAGTATTTTCGGTTTTCACGTATCGTCAGGAATGGAAATAAAAAACCTATTGTCGATTAAACTATATTTTCTGTTTAAAGATACGAGTTTTGTTTCACGCTACAAAACCCAAATTACCTTTCTTGCTAAACCGTTGGTTCAATTCGCCGTGCCGATCGCCGCGGTCTAGGATTCGGAATAAATATCTGGAAGTCATGAGCGGGATTGGAATCGGAGGTCTTCCGAAAAAGTGATCACCTTCGCGTGGAACGTGTGAGGAGACGATAGCGCGTGTATAGAATGCGCATCGTAACTCGAAGCATTTCGTTGCGTTCCGACACCTTCGTTCGTCTCTCAAAGTTGTAAACCCCCTTTAGATACGCCCTGCATAGATCCAACCTCGTGGCCGAGAGGCGTGGTCGAGATGAGCAAAGCGAGTATCTGGCGAACACAAGTGTTCAAAAGTCTTCCGGGTTGAGTGGAAGTCGATGTCGAGGGGAGGCTGTGGAACTTAACCCTTTATGATCTTGTCTCGAGTATGGCTCGACATCGTGCGCTTTCCCATCGAGATGTTTCGCGATGATTGTGCGCGCGAATCAATAAACTCTTTGCCGCTTTTCTATATTTAGTTATTAAGAGTGCTCTTTCAATCGTTTCCTTCGATCGTGCACAGCGTTCTCCGAAGTTTAACTTCGATGTAAGATACGATGTAAGTTGGTCCGCGCAAAATTGTTGGAACCGATTTATCTAAAATCAAATTGACTTCGTTGTTAGTCCTTTGTATCGAGCTTTACCTCTTGAAACCTAAATCCCTAACTAACGCTCGAAGTATAATTTGCTCGAAAAAGTAAAAAAGAAAGAAAAATGATGCGTCGTAAAACATATTGGAATAATCCAAAAGCGCGGCGCGCACCAGCGCCTGCCCAAAGTCGTTTCGACCGTAAAACACGGAGGAGAAAGGTATCCTCCTACGGCCCTTTTCGCGATTCCCTCCTCGTATTCGGCACAATCACGCCTGCTTTCGGAGACGAAATTATTTCCACGATAATGAAGCCGCGGGACGCGTCGTCCTCGACTTTACGACGGCATCCTGAATAAATTTTAAGTGCACGCTGACATTTAATCCCGCAATATAATTGCAAATTTTATGCAAAATTGTATGAAATTTAACTGCCCACCGTATTATCCGATCAATCTTCTTTAATCGCGTACCGTTTGCAGGCGCGCTCAGGGGATTATCGAGGCATTCCCATGCGATCGTTTCTCGATGCCGATTCTCACGTATTCCGAGGATGCCTTGATTTATCAAAAAAAGGAAATAACCGCCGGGGAAACCCTTCGGCTTCTTACTCGGATTTGCTTCAGGGGCACCCACATTTCTCCCGCCGCCCCTGGCTCTTTATCCTCCTCGATCCGCGTCTCATCAACACCGGCACTTCCGGCGAGGTCAATTAAAACGGTACCCTCCGAAACCCCGAAAGTCGGGCACGGCCGAATGTTAATGTCGCGACACGAGACGCCCATTTCTGGCTCCTCTTTGTTCCCCTCTTCGCCAGCGGATCCTACGCGATAAGACAATTAGCAACGACGCGTCGAGGTACGGAAGTGTCCCGAGAATGGAAACTCTGACTTTCTTGTGGATTGTCCGCGGCTTTAATCGTTGCAAATCTCGTCTACATTTTTCCCGCTTTATCTTTGCTTACTTGGATTCCCGATTGGCCGAGTTCCTCTCGGTCTAGACTTTGCGCGTTTCACAATCGAATTTTTCCTTTCTCGGTTTTCACCCTCCTTTTTCTAATGGTCGATGATGAAAAGGATGAGGATATACGTATCGTACGTATGGTAAATAAATAAATAAACAAATAGAGCGGTCTTGGAGAGAAACGCGCGTGACGAGGGTGCATCCTCGACCGATCTCAAGGCAACCGCCCAAAGGTTCGGCCGATAAGACAGTGGCCTCAAGGACAGCGTGGAAATGAGGCAGTTTGTATTCCCCGGCGCTCCAAGTGCGGCGCGGCAGGTACCTCCTTCGAAAAGGCGCGCCAGAAAAATTCGTGGCCATTTGAGTAGCCGGCCGGTGACAGGGAATCGGAAAGTATCGTCGCATTTTTCAGGACGCGCGTTTTTCTCGAAGCCCTCGATCGCTTTCGCGTCCGTACGCGTCCAACGAATTTTCTCATTACGCACGAGGCCTCGTCGTTCCTTTCGACATTCTCCGTAATAAAACGATCGGCGGAATACCGTCCTTCCCTTTGCATAAGGCCCCTCAGTGTTCCAAGCTCGCGTACTTACATTGTGTTCGGAGAAAAATTCGGTGAGACCGGTTGTTTCGTTAAGGAAACGTACGTCCATTATCCGAACGAATCGATATTCGCGCGTTATACGAACTCGATATAGGCGACGAGGACAGCGCCGTTGCGAAGAATATTTTACAAACATTGGCATTTAAAATTTTACGCTTAGCCATTTGCATAGATTTCAGTGCCTATAAAAACATCAAAATGTCGGCAAAAGTGAGTTGGAAGAGGGACCGATTCGGGGAAAAATATTTTCGATGCGCCAAAACGAACTTTCGGCGAATTTTAAAATAACCGACATTGGAGGAATATTTCAACCAATCTTTATATATCCAGACTTTTTCCATACTAGGTCTATCGTTCCTACCTCGCACAGTTGTCGATCCAGCTTCGACCATCGGTGACCTGCACGATGCTTAACGCCTTAACGAGTTGTCCTAACGAAGGACAAGGATATTTATTGGTCGCGAGATGAAACGAAAGCCACGAACGTGTTTACGATCTCCTTCGCAAGATATCTTTTCGCATTTGCGCAAAGGACCGTGGTCAACAATGGTTCGCTCCAGCGGCCTCGTCGGATAAAATCCGATCCTTTTTTTCGAGCACTCCGGTATCGAGTCGCGGGTTTCTGGTTCGGCATGCGCAGGAAGTGACGTAACGTGGGATGACGTCGATGGATAACCTTGTTGCCATCGTTATACCGTGGTGACTCGACGTTCTCCACCGGCGCCGATTCTTTCTCGCCGGGCCCTGTCGCGCGAGATTATTAACTTCTATGCGAGGATACAACTTCCATGTTTATCGATGGAAGAACGATATCAGAAATTACGTTTGCGTGAAAAGTTCCGAAAGGGTACGATATCTTGTTCCAAGAATATTGAGATGTTCCCTTTAAATGCTCCTTCCTGGATGCCTTCCAAGTTTTTCATATATATCGCGTCACATATTAAACACGGATACGTACGAAAATCGTTCCTTCGCCATTGCTGAATAATAGGTTCCATTAACGAAAAGTATATGAATTATCGGCACAATATCGCTATTGTGTGCTGAAATCGATGCCACGAAATTCTTTCATCTCGCGAGAACTTCGGTGACGTAACTCTCGATAGATGCGTCAACGCCAAAAGGATCCCTTTGAGAAACCGCATTAAGAGATCCAATTCCTCCGAAGGGGATACCGAGTAGGCCGCACAATGGAATTTAATTACGATCGGTATACACTTCTCTCGCGAATTGGTTTCGATCCAAAGTGAATGGCAGTTACGTACCGCGTGGAATCGCACGTGTGTGTGGGCGTTATCGATCGAGCCCTCGGGACGTCAAGGGGGGAGTTTTTATGGCTGCTATTACTCCGACTATATATCATACGGCGTATTTGCGGTTGTCGTTGATAAACGATACAGTTGTATTAACCCCTTAAAGTGCGGGGTAACTTTGACTGCCCGTACGCTCGAAGAGCGCTGGCATTGACACTTTATTCACCGATGTCTTTCTCGCGTGTCCATCTTACATCGTGGTCAACCTCAATAGGCGTGAATCGAACGCGCTTGGAAACTAACCTACGTATTGACGTTCCCATGGCAATGTCGTGAAAAATTACTCGTGATCGGCCTTATCAAGATTAATACGTCATAAGATAATTTCTAAAACGTGCCACTAAACGTATAATATTCCGTAATCAATGAATAATTTTAATATCGTAAAATACTTTGCGGTAATATTTTAATCAAAAGCGAAGACAGGCACGCGAACGAACACACTCGCGCGTTAATGTGCAAGAGACTCGTTAATGGACTTTCAGTGGGCAAAGCGTTAATAATCCTCCCGCGCGTTCCTTTGGCCGTAATCGTTGCGTAAGGTTGCCTCGAAACGACCGTAAACGGTGCGCGACAAAGGAGTCGTTCACTGGCATTTTCCTTTCCGCGAGGCATTAAGGCCGCGACGGCCTCGATCGAGGATGCGCCGAAGGAAAACCTCGCCCCAAGTGGCCGAGATTTATGCGATCGTATTAAAAATCTGCCTTGCGCAATGCCGTGCTGTCCGGGAGATGAGAAACGAAGTCGGCCGACCGAAAAGTCGCGCTGCCACAGCAGGATGTCCAGAGACGCGCACGTGAAATCTGCAGCGAGTACCGCCGGATATGTGGGTCAGGATACGGTTAAACGTAATTCCATATAAGTACAGAACGAAGTATGCGCGGGCCACGATGTATTTTATCGCGACACTTATCGCACTTATTTACCCCTCTACTCTGCATCACGGTTGATTTAATCGCGATATCCATCTTACTTTATTGTTAAACGCGATACGGATCGCGTATGCGCGTACAAATTTAAATTTGGAAATAACGCGCGACGAAAAAGATCGGCGACGCTTCCCAAACCATCGTATTCCCCACGATAAAATTCGTTCGCATCCATTATACAAACCTCACGGTCGAGCCGAATTACCGAGATGGAAGACATTCCGATGGCGATGTAATCGACGACGAACGAACAGCTTCTCCGCCTAAGTCTCGTCGAACGATCCACAATACGATCGAGGAGATCGATTCGATCGAAAAGTTTGTCACCGTCGTGAGTCAGGCCTTTCGCCCATTCTCGATCCTAATTTAGAACGGCAGTACCTACCTGTCGTAACAGCGTCTCGATCGACGCCGATCAAGTGGGCAGAACTTATCCACGCACAATGGCTAGCAGCGCGCGTTACCGACACACGGCCTCCCCCCTACCCTCCCTCCTCCCACCCCCGGTGCAGTAATAATTGTCCCGGCACACCTGACCCTCGTTAATGCCTTGCTTAATCGTTCCTCGGTGGACCCTTCACCTACTTTTCGCCGCGCCCGGCCCACGCGCCGATGCACTCCTTCCCGCGATCGCTTTGTTCTCGCGTCGTCGCGCTAATGCGAGACCGACGATTCTTCGTCCACGGAACCGTTAAGAAGTTTGAGAGATTGGAGCGTGAGATTTTTTAACCCTCGTGCGGCCAACCGGCCAGCCGGCTACCCGATCTCAGCTTTTCGCTCGACAAGAGGTCTTGGGCGTTGCTTTGAGCGACGATATATAATTCGCGAAAGGAATTTATATATGCGTATGCACGGTGCTGTTTTGAGGCTGCTCTACGATTTCGCAAAACGACAATTTTCAGTGTCGCTCTATGACTTGTATACCTACGCACGTTCGAGCCGTGTACAAAAGCTATCGATACAAACTACGAAGGGTCTATGCTAAAACTCCGAAATCAAAGGTCAACGATCGAAGGTAAACGCTTAAAATGCGTACCGCTCAAGTACATATACGTATTGAATTATCAACTACCGCAGAAACCGTGTTTTAGCGATAAACAGCGTTGTTACTTTTACCCGACGCGGTATCCTCGTCGATCACACGCCTGAGAATATCGTACGTAAAAGAAAGAGGCCGCAGTCTCGCGAGCCGGTGATGTAAAAAGGCCAGGTGTAACCACCGGTGTGCCGGAGGAACGTAAATAACGAGTCCCACGGTGCATCGTAACGTCACCGGCAGACGACGGTAATTTTAGATTCATTACGGAGAAATCGCGAAGGTAAGCGGATCAGGACGGTTATGGCTAACTCTCCCCTCATTTTCAACGATCTCCGTCCTTTTGCGTCTCGAAAGTATAACTTTCAAGATTTTACACGAGCAAATATTGTCAGGATCGTGGCCATTACGTGTTTTCGATTTTTACTTTACGGCAGCGAATGCTATTTTACTCGAGATCTAATATTTAAGACATCCTCCGAACTATCGAGAGCCACGACGTGTATTATTAAGCGATAGAATTGACGAGTCGACGCTCGAGATCGAACCTTATATTTGTAAACGTGATCGCGGATCCTCGCCTTTCGAATTTTACGCGCTACAATGTATCCTCAATTTCCGGTTATTTAAAATCCATCACGAGGGGCTATTCGTGCCGTACGATATTCGCTAGTACGATCTTAATAACCGTGGTTGAAAAAAAAAATGAGAGAACCTCTTACATACAAGCTATGGTTAACGATGTAGCAGCCAATTAAGGTTTGTATCCCGATTCGCATTATACAAGACTCGATTTTAAACGATTACACTTTACTTTTTATTCGCATAATGCAGGCTGTATTCCTTGTATAATTAAATACGATACAAAAGGATCATGCGTTTCGATCATACCGGGGGTCTGGCCTATTATCGCCTACGATCCGCTCTCCGTTGTGTTCCTTTTGATCGAACATGGTCCTTGGTACGGAGAATCTGGATCGACCAACATTATCGGCACGCACGAACGTGCGACATTCTGGAAACCAATGAGTCCTGACGCGTCTTCCGGCGCCACCCAGATGACCCGCTAACCGGCCAAAGCACGGCCGTTTGGCGTTCTAAGCCTCGACACCTGATCTCATGGAGCTAGAATGGATAAAGGCCTGAATTCAACGGCTCCGCGTAATATTCCACGTAATATATACATTGTCGATCCATTAATTAAGAGTCCCTTAATCCCTGTACACGGTAGTTTTTTGCAATTTGTTGACCAGCTAGCCCGGTTAAGCCAGTTTGTTTGCTACTCCGTGGAGCTAAGCTTGGTTGCTAAGCTGGTAGAGCTGCGCGTCCAAATCCGGTAGATTGGAATTTTATTGAAATTAACGAAGACCGTGGCCGACACTCCGTTTTTTAAAGTGCGACTCACTTAGAACGTGGGTACACTCGTTGAGGCTTTTACGGAGATGTATCGGTGGTTAACGCGATGTTTTTATTTTTCGTGGCATAAAAAGAGAATGCACCGCGTAGGTGTGGCTTTAGTCTTTAAAAAACTAACCTTGTACCGCGTGCCGAATGAAAATATCGAGAATGATTATTAGAATCGTTCGTTTCGGTACGTTTATTAATACATCCCCTTAATCAAATGCGTTTTTGAACGATCGAAAAATATTTTTATCCGATTCCAATTAAAATTTTGACCATCGAAGAACGTGGACTAACCGTACATGCCCACAATTCGAATAATAATAGCAGGGCCTTGTACCGACCACGGATGCCGTTTTCACGATTCGGCGGATTTAGAACGCAGGCACCGCCGAGTCCAGTCCACCGGGGCGAAATAAATTCGATGATTATACGTTTGCTCCTTGGCAGAGGGCGAAAACGGGTTTATGAACGCGCACGGGGTAATGAACGACGCGTTTTTATTTACAAGACATCGAATCTTGACTTAGAACAACTCGTTTACCGAGCGTCGGTCGGCCTTGGAGAATGACCTCCCCCAAGAATACTCCACATCGTAATAATATCCAATCGATTATTTTTTCTTCTAGTAAGTATATCGTAGTACACAATGCCACCGTGGAACGTGGATAAACGATGTTGGTTTGTCCGATGGATCGAGGCGATTATTCTTGGTCGAAGCGAGGAAAAAGTAGGGACGCACCGTGTAATCCGTGGTTTAGAAGTTTTATCGGGGTAAAACAGCGGAGTTCTCGGTCGCTCGAGCAATGAAATTATCGTTGATCGAGATGAGAAAATGACGGAGGAAGAATCGCGGATCGTCCGTTGAATCGGGCCGGCGACGGTGCCGGCGCTGAAATAAATTTGCTAATTATACGTGAATCAGCGATGCAAAAAGCACGAAGGCCGGTCGTACGCCGGATTACAAATGATACTCGGGACGATGATAAATTTACCCGGCCGCGGCGCTCCTTATTGTTGCCTGTGGAGGACAGGCATCGCCGAGGAAATTATATCGCGCGATTTTTGAGAAACTCACGGACGCGCGGTTAATTTCATCGAAAAAGATGATTTACTCTCGTCGCCGTGCGCGGTGAGGCCGTAGGAGCCTCTTTACTCCAGGACCCTTAATGCGATTTTCTCTGCGCCACCGTCGACGCACAGCGTGCGTGTGGCGCGCGCGAGATGCCTCCATATTCTCTCCTGGCTTCTTCTCAGCCGCCAACCTAACGTAATAAAATTCCTCCTCATCCCAAATTATGCGATTCGATCGATTATTCTCCCTGAAGAATTCGAACTCTTGGAAGATGCGTTCTATACGTAAGAACGATACCAGCGGTATTATTTTCGTTTCCATGGCTGAAATATTCGAACGGTGAATTACATTTGTGCAAAATCACGATGAAGCGGCGGATTAAAAGTCGTACACCGACTTCCAGGAAGAGGAAAGGGAGAAGACGCGGGAATTGGGTTACGTTCGCGTACATATGTACCGCCGACTCTCTTTTCCGTTCCTTTCGTTTGTTCTTCCGTGCGCCTCCTCCCCAACCCGCCTTACGGTTCGCGCGAGAAACCGTTCCGGGACTCGCACGGGGAAACGAGATTCGGTTGCCTTTGTGAACTATCAAGGAGGATGACGGAGAAGCGGACAGGTTTATTGCCTTCTTCTCCCGCGTTGTTTCGACCAAACCCGACGAGAACTTCTTTCGAATCTTACTTTTAGCGACAAGTTTGTAAAAACATGCCCCTTTATGACACCGGGCGCTTCGAGTTTGAAAATTCAAACGAAAAGAAAATTCGATACCTCGCAGGAGCGCTTGAAAAATGATAATATCGTGTCGTTCCACGAATAAGGCCATTTTTTATCGAGTAGCATAATATTACGAGCTATTTACTTTGAATCGAATCCTTAATGACGATCAACGTATCGGTGAGAACCGACAAGTTTAAAACGAGCTGTCGATAAAAAAAGATTCGCACGAGGTAAAAGGAAACCGTGTTTTTTCTTCGTGAGAATGCAGGCCGTCACGCGTAGAGAACAATACTGCGAGTATTAAGAAAATATGAATAAGAAGTTACGACACGTCCACTTTATTATCCTAATTTGACACCATTGCACTACCGTGTTTTCGAAGATTTTAAAACCACCTTGGATGACGAATTATTTTCGACAACGTTTCTCAGACTCCCCGTTGCTCCTTGCTCAAGGATAAACGTACCAAAATGGATACGTACATCCGTACGTATGCCTCGTTTGCTCGTTGGCAATTTAAGAATTTGTATTTTCTTTGGTGGTACGAGCACCGATGTCAGCCATACACCTTCCCTTCGCACCAAACGGTGTACATAAATACAAAGTATCAAAACGGAGTGAAGATTAAATTAAAACCACGTATTCTTACGTCCACCGTTTATCAGCGGTACTTTTTTGGTTATTTCATTAGCACCAAGATTTTAAAGGTTCCACGAGTGAATATCTCGTGCGTTGGGCAAATGAGTTTCCTGAGCGTTGTCGAGGCCCCCCTTTCGAGGGTCTCTTCATAAATCCTGCAAAGGTTGGCACCGCTGCTTATTGGACGAAGCCTTTCGTTCCACCTGTGCCTCGACGCTGCATTTTCTATCCGGCGGTTCTGCTATCTCGTAGAGATGAAATTACACAGCTTCAAAACGATCCGTCGAATGCCGCGTTGGGATCGAGGATCGTGCCTTAAAATTGAAGCTTCGCGTAATGACGGAAAATCGTGGCGGATTTTCGAATGTCAATTTCGTACAATCTCCGTAGGATGGTTGGCGGTAACTCCGAAGTTACTTTTATTTCGTACCTACGGATGATCGTTACTCGAAAGATCATCTCGTAAATGTCACGTCATCGCTTACTTTTGCTCCTCGAGTATTTTTCCAACGTCGAGTCGCGTACAGACGGAGAACGAAGCGTTGTCGCAAATAATTTTGATATAAGAATCGGAGAGGCGGCAGCGCGGCGCTTAAGCGACCTTTCTAGCACCACGGTACTTCGCATTTGTCAATTGAGTTAGGACACCGTCTAGTCTGACATTCACGACCTTCCGCGTAGTAGAAAGCCTTACAACATCGAGGAAGAAGAGTAACTTCGCGCCGAAAGAGAAATTCATTTTCCGTATATTTTGCGAAAACAAATCTCCCGGAAAACATACGCGTTCCTCAACGTAGAGAAACGATCTACGTTTCGGAGCAAAGAAGGAACGTTTGAAAATTCTTTGCGGGAAGTACTTACAAAAAATGTCGTACAATTTCTCCGAGAATTTACAGAGAAATCATGTCGCGGCGCGAGAAGTTGGCTGCGGGAGAAGACTTTTAAGAGAGTGGTAGGTACTTACAAATAGAGTGTACGCTTTTGCGCATCTCGCCTCCTACCTACTGATGGCGGCGAGTGACAAACACTTGGAATCAGTATATCGACGTATAATTTGGCTAGACAACGTTTGTCGTTCTCGATCATATCCTACATAATATATTCCATGTATCACAAATCCGCTGATTCATTCGACATCCAGACACGGGTTTAAATTCAACAATCCATTCAACGATCGGCACCGACGCTCAGTACCTCCGCATTGTCCTACACGACACGTATCCTCCATACTCAAGTCCTGTTTAAAGTAAGAGAAAACGATCGTTTAACCTTCGAAAAGCCTATGACTCAAACAAAAGGAGGTCGGTATAGACGAGCGACACATTAAGCACGCGATTGCCACCGCGATGTATGAGAAAATCCTCGATAGACTCGTATCCCGTGAGTTCTCCGCGAGCGTTAGTCCCATTTAGAGTGGCACGAAGGGGCAATCGAGGATGCAGAGCGAAGCGTGATGCTCGATCGGACGAAGGCAAGATCGGAGGCGACCCGGTAGCCAAGGTCGGGTAGTATGCGTGTACGTGGCACTACTTACGCGTAATATCGGGTGCAGCTCGTTTTCTCGTCCGTATCTGGACTTTTTCCCCGAAGGTCGGATACCTTCCGAGAAAGGCCACGCTTTGGAGCTCCGGTAGCGTTGGAAATAGAAACTCGAATTTCCACGTGGACGATTCGAGCTAGAATCTCCCTGGATAATATTTATCGCAATATCCTTACCGTAAATTTGACGATTACCTTAAAGCGACAAGAGTCCTGAGCTAAACTGGCTTTGCGATGTACGTCGAAAATCAAAGAAGCGCGCGTAAGCAAAGCGGGAAACCAGGGTGGTGCGGTGAATAGTGAATCACTGCGTGAAAAATTGGCGCTAGAGGTTAGCTGGGAGAAAGAAGCTAAGTCGAGCAGCTAAGAGGAGCGCTTGTTCGTGCCGGTGGGTCGTTTCTATCGGTCGACGCAGCTCGAAAGTCGTGAATAAGGAGGAAGAAAGAGAAACGGCGGAGGAGGAGAAGAGCTATACTTAACCTTCTGGGTTAAAGTCGGCCCGGATCGAGCGCGTGTCCCTGATTACGGTGCACCGACGTGGCTCGTCCTGACGCCGCATGCCTCGGCCTGGTCGCCGGTTTCACGGAATGCAGCGCTCAGGAACTCCGTGCCCGGCACGTCGTGCTTTCTAGACGAGAAAGCGCTCCGTTCTGCACACGCGCCGCGGATCTACGAATCCGCTCTCAGCTTCCTAACGGGCTCTCCGGGGCCGAACTTATCGTTTCATCGATCGATGCACGCCTATCGCCTATCGTAAAGACCGCGTTTAAAAAGAAGAGGTGCTCGATGCTCAAAAGTTGCGTAGCGTTGAATGTTGTTGATGATATAGAAGTCGAATTTAAGGTCAAAAACTGCGCGTCCAATTGCCGGATGAGTCGCCCCATTGACGTGAATGCTATATCGTTGTTTTCACGGTAACGCAATGCGATATGGAAATTGATCCGTTTTGACGTGGATGCTGTATATAAGCATTGTTTATAACTAGGAAAAAGTGATATTCCGAGTACTCGGATGAAACGTGTTCGATCAAAATTTGGATGTCGCGAATGGTTTGGAAGATGAATTGTCTGGTGTCACTTCCAGCTTTACAAAATATGTACCGTTGGCCGATGAGTTAAAGTGTAAACGCGTAAAATAAAGAATTTCGTTCTATAACGAAGGAGTCGTATTTTTTCCCCCACACGGAATCCAGGATCCTACGGTATCTTTTTGGTCGGAGCTGCGTGGATAATCGCGGCTACGTTTGGAATTCGCGGGAAAGAGTCGCCCCACTTTGGGGCACCGATGAATCCCTTTGTTGCCTCTCGATCCTCTCTTTCGACCGTCCCACCATGAGCCATGGGGTTATTAGCGATCGATAGCTCGAGGGCTGCATCCCGGCCGGATTAACTCGAGCTCTGCTTCTTTTTCGGTCTCCCCCCATCCTTCCCTTCTCGCATAGAAATTAAATGGAATCGTCTATCATCGGATTTATTGGTCTACGTCGTTAATTCGGTAAATTATCGAACCGCTTCTGGTAGCCGACACCGAGGGACTCTCGTTCTTCCTCGAAGGATGATACACGAGCCACGCTGGTCGTGGTCGGAGCTGTCGAGACCCGGGATACTTTTTCCACTGAAATCGGTCGGAGTCTGTGTCGATTTTAAATTATCCACGATCGATGTTGATTATACGAATCAATGGTGTTATGGGAAACCGAAAAAAAATGTTTACGGTACCCGTGCAATCGATGGTCGCAAGAAATATGAATATTTTTTATATCATCTAAGACTCTTGAAACTCGATAACCTTACTTGTAAGGCATTTATACTACAACCGTGACGAGAGTATTTCGATATCTCCTTTGCAACTCTCATCCTTCGAACATCGAAGGTAGAAAAAAGTTTGATGAATCGGCGATACCCGGTGACGACAGAAACGAGGTTGCAAAAACAATCAATTTAGTTCTCCAGGAATATTAATTCGAAACGATATACGTCGAAAGATTAAAAGAGGCACGAAGTAGGAGGGCCGAGAACGATCCCAAAAATAAACAAGGAACAATTCCATCCACAAAGGATTAATGGCTATGACGGAGTCACCGATTCGGCATTCGGAATTTTGGGAAATGATTAAGACCATCGTACGGCCGAAGTTAATGGTGATCGATGATTGCATTTAGAGCGCTAACTCGATGGTCGAGCTAACGAGCGCGCAATACCCTCCGGGGAGGAGTTGATTCGCGAAACTATCAGCACGGACGAGCATACGGTATAGACCTGACGCACGATGCATTATTTTCTTCACCGGACGACGTCGACCTCTTTCCATTTTCGTATCGCGCCTAACGTTATCGCTGCCGTATACAATAAGATGTCAGCGCGACAATCTGCGCGAAATAATGGAGTTAGAAGGGGTCTCGGTCGTCTTCACAAAACATTCCCACCACGCACCTCTGCACGAGTGTACGGTGAAATATGTACTTTCTTACGTTCGACAGGAGCGAAATTTGGGAAGCTAGCGGTCTAGTCCTACGTAGAAGACTGCCGTTCTAACGATGTACCGTGCAACCTAACGAGGGGCCAAAGATTCGGGAGGACGTTACGCCCGACCCTAGACAAAAAAGGTGGGCGAAAACCGCAGGAGCCTTGGTTATCGTCGGCGCGCGTTGCAACTCCGGCATCGGGCCGGGGCCTGGGATTTTAAGTGGCGGCATAGGTGTATAATAGGGCCGAGTCTGGCCCTTCGGGCTACTCTAGCTCCCTTCGTGAATGCCGCGAGGCTGCCGGTAGATTCCACGATACCACGGCGTAACTCTTTCGGTCCCTATTCTCTTACCGATCTCAGCCTAGTCTCCACGACGTTTGCTTGAGATTATTTCTCGAAGGTGATCGACCGAGAAGTAGGAGTAAAATACGATATTTATTAGACCATGAAAATTTCGTACGGTATTGACGCTTTACATCCCGAAATTCTAGGATCGGAAAGCATTTCGAATGTGGTTGAGAGTACGATACGCATAAAAAAAATAAAGGATATTTTTGGATCGATTAAAGATATTTACGATAGAAATCCGTTTACCCGCGTAAGAAAAATGTCGTTTAGACGAGCCTGTGCTTCGAATTAACGGAGTAATCGGCGTTTATGTATTTTTATATATTTTTATCGTTCGGTATCTCAAATTGAAAATGCAAAGCCTTCCGATCCGTCGACCTATTATGACCGGTGCGGCGTTTAAAAAAGTAGTGGCGAATCCTCGTATATTCAGCCACGAGCCTCTCGGCCTCTATTCGTCGTGTCTTTCGAATTTGTTCGACGCTAAAGGTCGACGGTACATCATCGAACGATGTTCCACGCCGGATTCTAATTAAAACTCGGAGATATTTATGCGAAGCCTTTTAAACTCGTTCGCGCCCCATGCCTCTTGGAGGGTGAGGAAGAAAAGTAAGCCGGCAAAAATACTGATGTACGGTAAAGAAAGCCACGAACCACGATGCTATTCGATCTCTCCTCATCGTTGCTTCGTGCACGCGAAAATCTTAAATTCGGTTATTTAAACGTATCTTATCGTTTTCCAATTGATTTCACCGTATCGAATATCTGCGTTAGCGATCGTAGTATTTTGGAAAAGTTAAATTTTTCTTGGTCATAGATTTAAGAGCGATAAACAAATGGATGAACGAGAAAAAACTAGAAGTAGGGAAATATAACTTTACGCGACTTTTATACGTCATCCCGTTAAGTCATACATCCATAAATGTATTCGCAAAAATTCTTTAAGAAATTTAACGATTTCGGAAGATCATTTTGATTAATGGCGATACTCGGTATAGCGTCTTTTCGAATTCCTCGAATCTTAACGTAGTCTTCTCGTAAAATAAGGGACACGGAGGCCCCGAACGTGTTTAGCGCCCGAGAGACGTTGATTCTCGTAAACTCTGCGTTGCTATACGTTGTCAAGTTGAGGACATAGGGAGTTCGAAAGCAAGGGTTGTTTGGATTATTAAAGAATCTTTACGATTTACAAGAGACGAGTCTTGGCCGTCCATCATCGGCACATTGTGCCTAGCCCCGTTGGATCGGTTCGGTTCTCAGATCGGCCCGCGGGAGACGCATTATTTGGTCAACTTTGGCTGGCAAGACGCATCTCGTAAATTCGAATACGTGCCAGGGCGCCCCTTAAATAAACCCGTCAGTTTTGCACAATAGCGCGAGAAACCATGTCGTTAGTCGGCCCCGAGGAAATAGCGAACCCCAAGGTGCCACGAAAATAATAGCAAATAAAGAATCTTCTCGGACACAGTGGATAGGCTACGTCCTAATCGTCGGGCAACTCTATTCCCGGAACAATGTGATGGATGCTGGATACTTATTTACACCCGGCCAAACTCCCTATATTTAGAATCGGAATTTCTCTCTCCATATCCACGGCGAGCCGGCTTCTTCAGCGTGCAAGACCAAATACGAAGTCGGACAAGGAAAAACAAAAGTAAACGTAAATAAAAATAGTATGTCGAATGTAAAGATAAAAAAAAAAGAAAACCGAAAATCTCTAATTTTGAGACTCAGAAAAAAGTCTCTGGTCCGAGAAAAAATGATAAAAAAAACAAAGTGAAATCATTGTTTTTCGATTTATCACAACGTTTCAAGGTAGGACGAAGAACATCCGATTGCGCATACGTGTATAAGTAGCAGAAAGGCGGGACGTATTTTATACCAATGTGCCCGAAAGAGTTAAATCGGCCAACTCGGCACTTAATCCGGATCATTAGATATTCGGAAGGGGTGAGGGAGAGAGCGATGAGTCTGGTAGATACCAACAATCCGAGCAGTCCTATATATCACCGATGGTGACCAATTAGAAGCGGCATTTCTGATTCCGCGAAGGGCTAAGCTGAGATCGCTCGGTAAGCGGGCCAACCGAAAATGTTGTGGGCCCAGAAAAACCCCACGGATGTCTACCCTAGTGGAACAAAGGGGATCCGATTGCGCACCAGAAGCTGTCGTTTCGTTGTCTTCGATGCGGGCGACTGTACGAAAGTCACGGTTTGGAATTTGCATTCCCGCGTTATCCCGGTGTATTTTTTTGTTTGGCTTACGAATCGAAGGTACCTTCTCGAACAGACGATACTGTACGAAATATTGCGACGCATTGAAAATAATGTTATTCGGGGAGGTCTTTGATCGGAACGACTTTCGGGTAACAAGACGGCCAAGAGTATATCCGTACACTAAAAGTCTAGGTCGTCAAAGGTCCATAATCGTAAACATAACTTCTTCGCACGATAACGAACAACCGCTTTTTATTCTGTCTTGAGCACGCAATCTTGTATACATTTACACTTCGTTATCATTATACTTTGTATAAATCGATGCAAATGCGATTTTGCGTCGGGCATAAGATTACACGGCTATCGAATTAGGAGCAAGTTCTCCTTGAAAGCGATCGCAAAAACTCGTTCGGATCTAAACAAATCGTACTTTTGATGCATACATAATTACGGATACATTTTGATGTGCTCGATTATACGGTAAATAACGAGCTCCGCGAAACAAAAAACAGCGCTCTCCGGCGCACAAATCTCCGCCGTGCGTGAGAAAGAAATGTTCTCCGTTACGAAAGAGACGAATACCGGATCTCGAGTCGAGGCGACGGTGCAAGCGTACGGTCGATATGAGGGAGATAACGAAGAAAAAAGACACCTCGATCGCGACGTTCGATCGAAAGATAGGAGCAAATCTCGTTTGCGTTAAAGTCGACGGTGACGCGCTATACCCGGTCGTTGGGGCTTACAAGCGGTAATTAGAATCTAATGTCTCGGCATTCGATGGTGGAAGGAAACAATGGTGGACCCACCTACTCGAGAAGGCAAGAGACAATGACACCCTGTAACGATGGTGAAACGACACCTGACACTTACAACGTTGGCGTGGACGAACAATGGCATTATACCCACCTTCTCGAAGGACAAATATCGACGACGACTCGCTTCGGAGATCCACTTAACGTTCGAGCAACCACACGACGGAATTGGAGTAACGGAAGCCCGATATGGCGATGAGAGACGAACCATTTCTCCACCGTACTTGCACGTCCGCTTCGTACATTTTGCACGCGCGGCCTTCTTCCTCGCGCGTTCAACGATAAGAGAACGAAATATTTTTCAAACCTCAAATCGGTAGTACGTTGGATATGTTTCGAGCAATGACGCAAATAGAACGGTCTTCTCGTTTCCAATATTACATAACCGCCCGACAGATTCTCGATCGTGAATTATTTAACGATAATATAATTTAGGCAATAAGCCGATATAACAAGATATTTCAATGCGATGCGCTCGAAAACGAGGAATCGGAGAGCATAGCCAGCTTCACTGCCAAGCACAGTCCCATCGTCGATAACTTCGCGGATACCCAGGGCGGTAGAAATTCTCGATAATTTCTCGAGCGTCGGATAAACAATATATCCTGGAGGCAAAACGGTTAAGCACGCGTTGGGATTCCCGCGCAGATTCACCTGCAGAGCCGCGTCAATCCTGTTACGAATATTTCTCCTCGGTGGTTGGAGGAGCGATCGGTCGCGCTCGCGCATCGACCTGCCGCGAGCGTGTGCGCGCGCGAACGTAACGTGAACGTCCGTTCGCCGGCGCGATCCGCGGTGGCCTTGACTCAATGTCGCATAGTTGCCGAGGTGGACCGAGGCGGGCATGTGCGTTGCACGCACCTTAGCACGCGTGCACCGCCGTGCGCCGTCCAATGGCCAGGACGGCACCGAGGTGTCCGGGTCGCAGGGCTCGGCGGACGCGAAACGAACTCGGTTGCGCCGGCAGAGGTACCGCCGTCGCCATTAATCATAGACCCTCCCGGAGACCGGGCGAATTCATTAATTCAATTTTGTCTTCTCGCGCATCAGCGGGAGGAACGCGGGGATTTACGGACTTCGACGCGTTTCTTTGCTTTACGCGGCGATGCGGGAGCAAAAGCACGTGGCTGGACGTGGGGGACTCGGTCGACGCATCGCGATGGTTCGTCGAGGGTAGTGAAAAATCAATGGGAAAAGAGTTATCGGGTTGAAGGATGATATTTGCTTCTGAAAATAATCGCGCGAGGGACGTAAATGGGATCGAAGGAAAGACTCGAACGTCTCCGATAGCGAGTACGCGATTCGTGTCGACGTAAACTCTCGAGCCGAGGTCGCTTAAGCGGGATAAGTCCATCGTAAGGTCGACCAATGTCATTCGTTTCACCGTAAATGAGCCCATTTTTGCGCGGACGAGATTCTATCGAAGAACGTTTTCTGGAAACGCGACGTTCCCAGGCGAATCGAGTGGCTCGATATATCGGTCGGCGAAGCGTGCGTTTGATCGAGGAATTGGAGGGTCCGAAGGACGAATTTCGTAGCGCCGGCCGTCGATGCCGAGGACGTACTCGGAACCGCGTCGTATCGCGGCGAAATCACCGGTGCACCCGCCGTACATTTTTGCTCGGTAACTCCCGCACAGGGCTACGGATTCGATGGAATGCGGCTGCGTCATAAACGCTTCTTGCCGCTATTCGCAACATAGAATTAACGACGGTTAATAAGAATCCCCGGCTTACCGCCATACCCGTAATTATCGTGCGGCCTTATACGCCGTTTTGACTCGTGTGTGCAGCTTGACGCACGGTTTGGCGATCGGTATGTTAATGACGTGCGCTGGTGGTCCGGCCTCGCTTTCTTTCGAATATCACTTCAGTTTTATGCGATACATATGAAAAATCGAAACCGCTCGTAAAATTAAAGCACCCTACGCAGGGCCGAGATCGCGGATAAATCAGCCAGATTTACGGACAAGCCGCACCGTATTACATTTTCTTAGAAAAACCTTCTGCGCGCTTAGTCCTCCGCCCGCCCCCCGCTTGGCTATTATTTAGAATGATCGATGCCATCGTAATAAAGGAAACGAGCGACGCTTCCTCGAACGACGCGACAGCTGGCACTCGATAGTCGCGAACGAATGTCGCTCGACGGTCCACGCGGCCTTTTCCGAAACGTCGCGAGTTACTCGGACGATACGGAAGGTATTTGCCGACATGACGTTTTTCGCATCTCGAAAAGTATCCTCGTTTTTTTTTATACCAAATGTCTATTTTTATACCAAACTCGTCGTATCGTTGCGAGATCCGAGGAAATCGTTAAAAGTGACGCGTTCCCTAGCTTTTTTTCTTCGAGCAGCGGATACTTATCGCGAGTATACAAAATACTCGCGCCTCCAGGAGACTTTCGCTCCTCCGTTTCTTTCCGATTATCCTGTCGGGCATGACCGAGTACGTCTCACATTATTTACCCATTTACCGATCTTGCGCCGTAGCCTCTCGTTTTCTCGCGGCAACACGGTTATTAGCGATTAAGTTTCGGTAGATTTTTATCATCCGGCCAAACTTCGGACTACCGGGTACGTTCCTGGTCTATGATCGGCATTCCACCGGATATGGGTAGCGCGAAATGATTATACATCTGTCGCTTTCTAGCCGTCAAATTATAGCCCTCGAAGAAGAGGCGTACGCGCGAAACCAGAAGCTATATTTGCGGATGAACGAGAAAGAAGCGGAGGTGGGGATTTCCGTGGTCCCGATCGCGCGTCGATATTCTGCCTCGGTTTAACGGTAGCGAATAGCAACGTAAACAGCTGTGGGAAAGAACCTTAGACGTTACGGTTTCTCATTTTCGAGGCGTAACCGACTGCTTACGCGCATACCGTAGAATTCGCTCAAATCCTAAGCCGTTTCTTTGAAATTAATCCGCAGTTAGCCGTGTGTCGTGGAGATTCGTTCGTGTAAATAACGCGCAAAATGTGAAGATAAGGCAATTCCATTCCGTCCACGCGGATCGTCTAAATCTATAGAATCCACGACGTATATCGCGACGTATATCCGCGACGTAGGCACTCGAATCGTTCCAAGCTTCCTTTCTCCCAAACAAGAGTTCCCATTAGAGATCGCGAGTCGCGCGATCGAAACGAGGGGTATACTTTCGCGATACATCGTAAAATAACGACATCCTCGATACAAAAGGCTCGTGGTGATCGATGACATCGCTTAATTCGATTTCCGCGCGGATCGGCTTCTGGGACAAATGGCGGTGGAGAGTTGTCAGGGGCTAGAAAGGCACCTCGCACGGACGGGAAGGGGCATTTCCGCGTAAGAATTATTAATTGCCCGGCTCTTTAACGGCGATGGCGGAGGACGGAGGGGATCGTCCGGGGGCACGCACGGGAAGAATGGAAATCGGGTAACCGACAGAGTTACGTCAGCGCTCCGATCTACGACGTGAGAACTCCGGTATCGGTAGCGAGGCTCCTCGTTACCGCTCACGTCTCACCCGTCGACGATGTCCCGAGCGACAAAGCCCGATTCCCCCCTACAATCGCGCCAGCCAGGCATTTCCTGGAAGCCACGACCACGCAACAGGGAGATCGTTTGGTATCGAACATTCTCAGGGCTGTCTCTCGTGACACGCTCGAATGAGGCAATTCCCCTGAATTCCCTTGAAACTGGTCCACTTGTCTCCGCGCCCGACTTGCCTTTCGCCGACCGACGAGAGCTCGAGCTGCCTCCAATCCCGCGGATCGAGCGTCGCGCACTGGGCTATTTCGCCGATTTAGGCGGCCAAACGTCGATATTCCGATAATCGCCATAGCAAAAAAATGCCGCTTTGGTTAGCCGAGAAGATAGTCGAGGAATAACGATGTATTGGATTTTTTAAAGAAAAATATTAATGGTACGTAAAAATCGAATTTCCAAAAAAGTATCCGTTTTCAACTACGAAACGATGAATTGGTAAGACGACACGTTTGGACCCCGTTGGACCAAAAAAAAATAATCTTCGCTCGCCGAATCGCTCAAACACCCCACCGTGCTCCTCCAGGAGTAAAATCATCCGGGATTTGCCAACCGCCTTCCCGGTTACCCCGGCAATTATTTAGCCAGGTTACGAATCGCGTTTATTCGCGCATCGGTGGACCGAGTCGGTGGAATCGTAAGGATAACGCTCGCCACGGCACCGTCGCGGGGCCGCGCTCTCTTCCCTGGAATGTGGAGAGCCGCTTGACCATTAATTAAATTAACGCTCGAGTAAGCAGGGGAAGAAGTAGGAAGTGAAACGTACCGGCCCTTTCCTCCTCTGGTTCGTTTAATCGAACGGATAAAAGAACGAAGGTAGAAACGAGCGGAGAGTAAAGCGCGTGGGAAGGGGATGATGAACCTGTCGATACGCGTGGTTTATAAGTCGACGAGAAGTTTTGCTCCACACGCCGCGTTAAAAACATTTTTTTTCACGACATCGAAAAACCATTTTCTTACGAAGCTCATCGCAAACGTGAATTTGTAAAGGTTACTCTCCAATACGGTCATTTCCGTGGCTTCGAGTCTCTTTGCAATTTTAGCGCGATATAGAAATTTGAACCGTCGCTCCGACCTTGCGAGATCGTTCCGATATCCGATTCGTAACAAAATCTAGCGAGAGAGGTGGTTTGGATCCGAGAGCACGTTGCGGATCGCGCAAGACGCGAAAGGAACGCTTAGAATCTACCGGAAGTTAGGTAACGTGCCGATTATCGAGGAGTTAAGCGATGATGACTCCTCTCACGATTGGCGCCAGCGGAGTGAAAGTCGGTTACCATTCTCCTCCGATTCTCTCGTTCCCCCGTTTTATCTCCTCCTTCCAGCCCAATCGTGTGCGAACCGACCGAGCCGAAGATTCTACTGAAATTCGTGAGAAAACAACGGACGATTCGACGTTATCTCGACGATGATTATTTTCAGGAATGTACGTAAAACTCCACGTCGATGCGAGGTGCGAGTATATTCTTTGCGAGCATCGCTAAATCCACCTAACACTCGCAAATGTCGGAATACGCTTCGAGCGATTTAGAAACCCTCGTAGAGGAAAGATACGTTTTTCAAAGCTCTCGGCGATTCATAAATATCCCCGCGTATATTGTATTTATCGCTCAAAAGTAAACGAATTTCTTAGCGCGGATCGTACGCGGATAATAAATGACGATCGATACGTAATTATAATTTCTCGAAAAGCCGATCTAACGGCTCGACGCGTCTAGGTAGAATTATCGAGAGCCAGCGTGGCGAGAGCACGAGTATCGAGAGGTTCGAACGGAGGTGGTTCGGAAAAACCTAGTCGCTTCGGCATCGCGTCTTCGCGGAATGACGTGATCGATGATAAAGATGCTAAACGAATTGGCTCTCTTAACGAATGGGCGGAATGCTGATATTTCCCTGAGCGTCGAGGGCCAGTGAGCATCGGCCTGCCACGGCTTGTTCGGTCCGAGGCTCGTTTCTGCGCGCGGCTGGAACGTGGTAAGTGAATTGAGCCGGGTTGCACAACCTCTTCTCCTCCCCCCTCCCCTCCCCCTCGCCCCTCCCTCCGACGAAGCACGCTCTTCCTCCCTCCGGTGCTCTCCCTCTCTAGAAACGCCGCGGAGAGGATGCCACGGGAACACAACCTGCACTCCCGTCTAATGAATAGTTGGGTCAGACTCCTGCCTCGGTAAATGCTGAGAATTAACCGCCTGCTTCTTGACATTTTGCTCGGAAGAGGATCCTCTCTACCCGCCGAGGAGACTCTCCCTTCCTTCTTTATCCCCTTCCTTCCATCGCGAGGCATCGCATCTTCTTCTTCGACTTATTTTTGGCACCGACCGACTAAGGCGGTTTGACCTAGGACGTATCTTTTAACGTGGATTTCGGACCATCGGAACCGCGGCATACGTGTTCGATGGAAAATCGTCCAGAGGTTATGGACGAGATCCGACCTCGGATCTCCGCGTGGAAGTCCGAGTCTCTATTCACTGCAGCATCGCATCGTCGAAAGCGAGAGTGAGCCACGGAAAGGGGGGAGGAAGGTGGGACGTGGGCCTGGACAAAATGGATGGAGATAAGGCCCCGAAACGCGCCTAATAGCCGTGCGGTGTCGAGTCCATCCTCCTTCGGTGGATCCGCGCTAAACATCGAGCCGCTTAGACGCGATACGCGACTGGTTCCTTTAAACCAGGGGTTCTTAACCCTTTTCGTTCCACGCAGTCCTTTGACGATGATATAAAAACTATGGACCCCCTCTCCAGAAGAAGAATTTTATACGCATAAACGTGAGCTGAAACGAATAGAGATCGCTTTTATGGAAACGATGATAAGTAATCAGGAGTATACGTACACGAGAGATTACAAATTTTACCTCGAAAACGCGTATCGATGGAAAGGCTGTTGCCTTATATCTATAATAATAACCGCCATACGTACACATAATACCTTTTCAGGATGTTTCATCCATAGATCCCCTAAAATCGACCTCCTCGGGTTAAAAACCCACGCTCTAAACCTCTCGGGCGGTGCGCGCGTCCGATTCGAGGAATTCTTCGTTGTTCGGTCGTAAAAGAAGAGGAAGGCAAGGGACGAAGAAGGGGGAGTAGAGGCTGAACGGCAAATACGCTTTCGGCTCTTCCGAAAAAGCCTTATCTGCTGGGCACAGCCGAGCCAGACTCGATCGGGCCCCGGTATCCGCGAAATTTGGCGCCTTGATTTAATGCCATATTGAGAGTTCGAATTAGCATAGTCGGCACGGGGCGCAGCGCGGAGACGAAGGGAAAAAAAAAGAGGAGGAGAGAAACCGGAGGCCGAATGCGGCCGTGATCTAACGTCCTTGGTATCTCGCGTGGCCAACGCTCGAGATACTTCGCCCGCCCGCGGAGTAATTTACCGTTTTTCTCGATATTCAAACTCCCGGAGAACACGGAAGATTGCGGGGGAAATGTGTCCAAGGATACGCGAGCCAGGAGTCGTTTCAAAGGAGCGGCGAGGGGAGATTTTTTTCTCCGTTGATTTGCAGACGAGGATCGAGAAATTATGAGCGGGCCAAACCAAAAATTAGCGATCGCTCTTCGAGACGGTCGTGAAATCGAAAATTACGACGAACCAACGTTCGTCGTGTAGCTTCCTCGATACTCGTCCGGTTTATTTACGATACGCGTTACAGAGTTTTAAGTTGGAATTAATACGCCGATGGTAAGACGACGAGTTTGTAAAATAGCGATATCGTTAAAGTCTCGAAGACGCGAGACGTGTTATACTTCAAAAAAAATTGCATCGACGATCGATACAATTTCTTCGAGAATAGCTCGGTGCGCGTTTCTTAATTATCCCTTGCCGAAATTCTTGAAATAACACTCGAATGCGCGGCAACGCGCAAGAAGGTGGCCGCGCGAAAGATGAAGGAACTTTGGCCAATGCGCGGCTAATGATCGCCTCGCGGATACGCGCCGAGCGAAGTGTCCTCCGGCGAAAGTGGACCTTATCGGTCGGTACACATTTTACAAGACGAACGGCGAGTAATGGTTCCGATAATTCCTCGGCAGGGAGATCGAGAAAAAACGCGTCGGCGGCGCTCGGCGGATTTCGAGGAAGGGAAAGGCGGTCATTACGATCAAACGCGGCCCGCTGGCCGAACCGACGAACGGCAAGATAACAAAAAGAAACGCGTCCCACACGCGTGCCATTATCCTTCTTAAAAATTCGTTATGCCGGCCGGTTTCGCAATAGAGGCCGACCGGCCGCGGATCGATAGAGTGAAAGCGCCGATTTGTCGCGGGATAATTCGGTCCGCTGTCCATTGCCGATCGGCTGGCGCGTGCACTTAGACGGGAAGAAAAGTTCGAGGCGGCAGCTGGAAATACCATTCGCATTACCCCTTGACGTTTTATCCGCGGAAAATACCCGCCATAAATCTCGGAGAATCTTTGATTCTTGACTAGCACGAATCGCGTATGCTGGATAATGCATTATTATGCGATCGTAATCGTTCGTTCCCTTATCCAAATTATAAGCTCAGCATCGGTCGTTCGACCTTGTCGCTCGATCCTGACCGCTACGGTCATTTATGCTACGACCAAAGATAACGAAGAAAAATTTGTGAGCCACTTCAGAATCGTAGGCTCATCGATTTGGAAAGGTTCACGGTGAAGCGGAATACGTCGGAAACCTGTAATGTTCTGCCAGAATCCGCGGACGAGGAGTCCAAACTTCGATTCGCCGGGGTGTCGTGGCGCAGTTTTCCACGCGGCGAGTGCGGGGCGGAGGGTCCGGTAGGAGGCGGTGGAGGAAAATAGCGGCGAAGGACGGGACGTGGATAAAGGGCCGCGCACACCGGGCTATCATCGGTCGTAGCAGGCGTCTGTGTTGCCGGTCACCTTGATTTAAGGCGCTTGTCGCGGCGCCCGGTTATTGCGATCGTTAATCGACGTTTCGTAGCTTAGCGCAATTAAGTCCGACGTGCGCACCAATCAGACGGCGGCAGGTCGCATTAACGCACGCGATGCACAGTGCGCGCATAATCGTCATAATTATCAATGATGACGGATCGTTCCGTCACACGCGCTAATTATTGCCGGCGAGGAGGACGGCCGTAGGCCCTCGGTTCCCGTAGGCGTAAATCGCTTGCTCGCGCGAGCTCTTTGCGCTTGTAATGGATTTTTATCGGTTCCCTTCGGCTTGTAACCGCGGCATTTATATCCACGTAGCACCGGAGCGCCGCTTCGGTTCCGGCCGATACGTCGAACGTCGCCTCCTCCTTCCTTTTCTACCATTTTACACGAATACATCGCTAAACAACCAGCGAGAGAGCTTATTGTTCCTCCTGGAATTAAATCGGACGATCGATCGAGAGGATCGAGGAAGTGCTCCGACTACCCGTAACGGTGTCCTCCAAAGTGAACTGCTCGAGACAGTATCCGGGGATACGTACGAAACGATGTTTATATATTTTTATTATTTTATACTATGATTCGCAATAAAACCTTACGATGCTCCTTAAAATACCGATTACGATAGCTTCCAGCTTGAGCGATTATAGGTACGCGTCATTTATTCTGTCTCTCTTAGGAGTACGCGGTGGAAAAAGTTTGGAGACCAGCGACCTATAACGGTGGAGAGGTAATGAAATCGTAGACGCGGGACGACACCTATTTGTCGTGCACGATGTTGGCCGACGTCGCGTTAAGGGGAAGAGGATAATCATCCTTCCCGTTAAATCCGATAGAGAGGTGCCCCTGTTTATTATTTCCCTGTCATTTTGAACCTGCCTCCAGCATTGTCGGGGCACCAGTCGAACGAGTCGAGGAACGGCCGGTCGGCGCGCCGAGGAATTAAAAGATGCCCGGGTTCTTTGCGTAGGGTGACGCGTAATCATTATAATTATCGATGATGATGGATCATTCCGACGGAGACGCCGATTAGCGATTATTCCTACGGGCTTGCCACCGGGAACGTGTCGCTGAAAAGCCTGACGGTGAAAATTCAATTTTCTCCGATTTAAGGTCGGCGTGCAAACTCGAGCAAGACTCGAGTGCAAACGCCGACCGACGTCTTTCGATCCTCCCTTTTTGCGCCATACCATATTATTATACGTACGCGTACGCTCTACTCGTTTCCAAAACTGCAAAAGTTGAATCGTGCAACCGTATCGGCAGCGTGAGGTTTGTGAACCAAGAAACCGGTATCTATTAGAAAAATGTGAGGAATCGCCCCCCAAAAGGAGTCAAAGGGCCAAAGTTCCTCGGGCAAACTAGCGTGACGGAGGTTGTTGGATGCGAAACGAGGAAAAAATGTCCTTCTAACGATTTCTCGCTTGCCACTTCTGCTCCGTTCGAACCTATATGTCGCGTGAAAAAAGCGTTGGATGTCGAAAGACGAGCGCGATGACTCCTCCGTCAGCGACCATGTTCGGAACATCGGGGGCAACGACATTCGCTCCCGTTCCCTAATTCAGCGAGCACTTGTACAATTGCCAGCCAAATATTATAGAAAAAAGCTAATTTCTGAAGAAATATTTATTCAAATCATACGCGTATATGATCAATTTTGTTATCGAAATGTTTGGGTTTTGGTATCGAGGCGTTTAGAGCCGCGCTTGACGTGGGTACGAGGAAGTTTCGCTCCTTTTGCCTCAACAGCGTTACATTGGAAAAAAACTATCGTCATTTTTTAATTACTTTATTGTTAATCGGAGAATATTACATCCACTCTCTAACGATCGGTACGAGCAAGCGTCCGATGATATATCGTCGCGATGGCACGTTTGCATCCTCCTGCCGGGAGAGGAAAGTAGGCGAGCGTTTGATTTCGGAAGAAAGGAGAGCTACGAACACGCGCCACCAACGTCGAATTAAATCGCACGGCTACGAGGCGGGCAGAAGCGAGGCCGATTTCGAGGTCTTTAACCTCCCGCGGAGATTGCCGCGGAGCTTGCGTGACGTCATCGAAGGTATAAGCAGATGACGCGATCGGCCGATCGTGTGGGTTAACCTGCCGAGTTAGCGCCGCTTTTCGATTCGGTCACTTTGTTATATACGGCTATCCTCGTCGGGCCTGTCTGCCGGAACGCGCGCAGGAAAGTGTCTGGCGATCCGAATTTATGTAGGATGTCCAACAAAGACGAACTCGACTCGTAAGCCTTACCAACTTGAAGGAAGTTTGGTAGGAAAATCGGAACTATATCGGCAACAAACGCGACCATAATCACGGCCATAGGTATTCGGTTATGAGAAAAATCCGTGGAAAAAATTGCGGAAAGTCATCCATATTTACGGATTGGTGATATTCGACGTAATCGTTCCTCCGAATCTGCGAAACAAAGATCGTTTCAAACGCGATTAACGTACCGAGCGTTTTGTACATATTATTTACATCCGTTATTTACGTCCGCGATCTCACGATTTACATCCGTGGAACGGTGCGATCTGCATTATCACCACGTACACCCAGGTCATTATCCAAATGCGATACCGTACGTCCCACGGTGAAGCGAGGACCGACAAAGAAATAAATAGCGGAAACACTGGCTCCGGTAAAGCTCTCGATATCTATCCGTGCTTTAAATCTACATCGGAGTTTTGCCCGCGCTATCTTCGAATGCACCGAAAGCACGATACGGGCGTATACTCGCCCGTGGAGACCCAACCATGGTACCACTGACATTTCATCCTATATCTCTTCGAGAGAATTCCCAGTGGCGTACACCGAATAAGCACCGAGCAATGACCCATCTCTCGGTCCCGGCTCTCACCACTCCTCTCTCTCCGTACATTCGATACACTTTTTCTTCTTCCTTCGTTTCTTTAATATACTTCGACCCCGACCGCTGAGGTCGTTTGACCCAGGAGCCGCTGTACAAGCTGGATTCCGAAGGAGCGGAGCTGCAGCATGCATACATATCGCGCGAAAAATTGTTCATCGGCGATGGACGAGATTCGAAGTCGGATCTCCCGCGTGGAAGTCCGAGGCTTCGTCCGCTACACGACGGTAGCTTTCGATACACTTTTTCTCATCGTGCCAATGCGCACGTGGAAGTGAACCGGCGTAGACGCGAAATCGTGACGGCGTTTTAATGGCAGAACGGGCCGACCTCGCGGAAACCAAGCCCAACCTGAGGCGAACCAGCGATGGGACTAAGTAGGTATCGGCGAATGAGGGATGCGTGGGAAGCGGGTCCGGTGGTGGTGGTGATGGCGATGCCTGGTGGTGGTGGTGGTGGGCGATCTGCCTACGTCCCCCGGGATAATAAATCTGGACTGGGGGCCTAGGTTAGGCTCGGCACGATCTAAATACATTCATAGAGACGGCGTTTACAAGCGTACGCTACCTTCCAGCTAACTCTCCGAGAAACCCTCCGTCCTTCCTGCCCCTTAATTGACCGTCCTTTCGGTCCTTCGCCCATTCGCGTACACCCATGAATATTAATCGGCCGATAGCCACGGATTTCTACGCCTTTATTTTGAGGAGAATACGCGCATAATTTCGATGATGGGGCGGCAACGGCTGGCTTTTTCGACAATGTGCCCCGTTCGACCCTCCTCGGTATAGAATATTTTTCGATGCCACGATCGCGACGAACGTCCTTCGTGCCTTTTCTATGATTATTAAACGATCCCAAAAAGTCATCGGTGCTCTCGACGTTGAGATGCTCTTAAAGAACTCTTTTTTTTTTCATGAAATCTACCCACGCGTAGTTAAGGACCTTGAAACGTAGCCGTAAGTAGGTAAGATGGCTGGAATCGTCGATCGGTCGGAGAGTTTGGTCTGCTTTACGAAGATCAATTAAGATACCGGCCGTTTTGCCAACGGAGATCGTATTAAGATGGATTTTTGTTCGTGCGTAGGTTTTTCTCGGATCGACCGAGAGGCATAACTGTATATCTCTTTTCTACGCCACCCAATTGTTACACCGACGTTATTTAGTAATAGGCCTTATCTGATCCGTCGTGAGAGGGTGTTTAATTGTTTGGCAATATTTCGTACTTATCGCTCCTTGCGCGCTGTTCATCAAATTTTCGAGCCGCAGCCCGGCCGAGTGATCTTCTCACAGAACAATAACGGAGGAGCACGTTTTGCTCGATAGATTAAGCGAAATTACGATATTAGCCCTTAGAGTACCAAGTGGTACGCGGTTAAGTAGAGACTATACGACCGGTACTTGTTTCAATCTTAATAGTCCTTATTTTTAGTTCGTCCGTTTATAACCAATCTCCGATCGATCGAATGGTTTGCGCGTTGTCGGGTTCAAAAATATCGTACCCTCTCAAACCGTAATCCGTGTTAATCTCCATTGATTATTATTATATTTAAACTCGATTACGGTCCCATTTGTGCCATTTGGGCAGATAGAGCGATGATAAAAAGTAATCGACGATCGAAGGATCTTCTTTCGAATCCTAACGGCACGTGCAAAAATAACTTTAAAAAACGTGTCTTCGTGTTTACCGATCTATAATTGATTTGGCGTTAAGAATCGAAGAGGGAATTAGCCGATGGTAATCAAGGGAAAAGATGAAGAAAACCTATGACATTAAAGTGAGCTCTGAACCGTCTGCCGGGTCATCGCAGAGGGATTATTACATGTATTTATTAAACTGAATATTCGATACGATCGAATATCGCTTATCGCATCATTCCGAGCAGAGAAATTCGCTGTTGGGCGATGGCGACAGTTTTTGCTGGCTGGATTTATCCGCCCACAGTACTCCGAGGATTAACGTCTTCGGATAAACGAGCGTTGCGATCGTACCCATCCACGACGTTTATCTACCAAGCACGCTCCTCGACTCTCCGCGCTCTTCTCCTCCGGTCTACTTTCGCTCACGTAGTTCCCATTTCCTCGTTCTGTAACGCTTTCACCAATTGGCATTTTGCTCATCCTTCCCTTCCACGATCCTTCATCGTAATTAAATGTTTCTGGCCGATCGTTTATTCATGCTCGGAGCTCGTCGATGAAATTGCGCCGCGTTAGTCATTTTCACCATCGCTATTACCGCTATTATTATTATCAATCCCTCGTGTCCAACGATATTCGGGCTAAGTAACTGGGAGACGAGTTTCTTTACAACGCATCTTTATTAACGTGGATAAACAGGGATCGCGGTCACATCTTAATCCAACGTTAAATGATTTAGCGCAAAGTTGCTCGGGACCTTTGCGAAGCTGAAAGCCGGTGTTTGTCGCCGGTCCCTCGACTTTGACCTTCTCGATAGTCAGGGTTGAAGCCAGTCAGGCCGGCCGATAATAGGAACGATGATGTAACGCGCATCGCAAAGAGCGGCGAGCCGAGGCGGAACTCGGGTTATCGATAAGTTCGTCAAAGCGAAGGCACGGCGCGCGCTTTGGACAGGTGGTTAATTAAGTTTGCATCTACAGCGTGACCACGAGTACAACCGTGAAGATCCGTCGACTCGCGAGAAAAAAAACGCGTGCAATTTGAAAAGTCGTAGATCGAAATTCGTAAGTACGAGCGAGAGGAGCGGCTCCGGCCGGGGCCAAGAATCAAAGACGAAAGTCGGGTCATCGATGAGTTCATCAAAGAGAAGGGAGGCCACGTCGCGCGGCGCACGCGTCGGACAGGTTGTTAATTAGGTGCCGAGCGATAAGAGGTAATCTCGTCGCGGCGAGCGCTTAGAATGCACGTTAGGCCATTCTCGCACGCACGACACCTTTCCCTTTCGGTAGCCAGGAGGCGTAAAGCGATTTTTACGCATCGCCGACAGCGGTAACGCCGGCCGGGTACACCTCGAAACCCGTGCACAATTAACCCACTTATCCAGAACTAATGGGCATTCCATTATGTTGCTCTACGCGCACGTAAGAGCTCGCAAATATCGCGTATGCTCACGCCCGTGCGTGACGACGGGGGATATTTATGAGGCGAATTACTCCGATGAGAATGAAGATCCGCGAACGACGTTGCTATATGGCCGAGCGAAAAGACCGACTCCGTCTTATTTTATGTACCTCGGCGGCTCCTCGTCGAGTTCTGCTTCGTCGAACTACCGCTCGCTGTTTCGACCTATTCAAATATACTGCATATATACTGTAAAGTAAATATATCCTGTTCATCCAGTGGATTAGAAATATTGCGCGTCTATATTGCACGATCACCGTTGTTTAAAAAAGATAATCTTTTAAACGAATCTGCATAATTTTAGTCCTCAGTGGGAAACATTTTTTTGTACGTTTGCAATAATCTTTCGCCTGAAAAATACTGCGGGTTCGATTTTTCGACCAAAATTAGAATCGTTGAGAGCGAAAAGAGGAGAACCGGTATAATACGCGATTATCCAATTAATCATTCGTAACATTCTCTATGACATCTATGAATGCACCGTCGTAACGTTGAAAAAATCGTATAAGAAATATGGATCGGTTATTCTTACGGATCGAATAGCGTTAGTAATAGTGGAAGTTAACGATCGTAGACGATTCTTGAACTTCCGATTAAATAACGCGATATCTTCGCTTTGGATCGAGAACATCGTAAAGCGAAGAAAATAAATTATATCGGTGCGTATCGTGGATTCGAATGATAAGCTTCTCGGACCTTTATACGTCCGGGTACTTGGATATTTAGAACACGCTTTACGCCGGTCGTGAAACTTAAGTCTTTATGACATTCTTTCCCGTTTTGAATATTAGGATTATATTCGATATTTTATTTCCACGTGAATTTGTTCGAGAGATGTAAATTGCGCTTAACCAACGATAAATACTTTAACGTTTTCAGATTCCCTTTAAGCGCCACGATATTCGGTATCTTCGAGAAGAAATTAGACGCGACCAGAGCGCGCATAAACGCAGAATGTTAGGTAGAAATTTTAGTCGAATATAAAACGTCGATAAAAACTACCGCACGGAGTTTATCGCTTTACGTTATTAGCCTGACGAAACGCATTTTAATATCCGTTTTACGTTACTCTATAAGCTTGCATTCATTAGTTCCTCGCTCGGGGTCCATTTTTTGCGATCACTTTCGGGAAGCGCGTTTCGTTTTTCCCAGTCGCAGTTACGACACTCGATTGGCGACAACGTGGTTTACTGCTGGACGACAGCGATGAAAAAGGGCCATTACGGAAGACACGATTAGCGTGTAAATCAAAAGGGGCGATGGCCGGGTATTAAAACGATCGATCGTTGGAAAAGCCCGGTCGACTGTGAAACCGCAGTACTTACTCTCGGATATTTCGCCGGGGCTTTGTGCCGCTCGTCGCGATAATGATGTAAGAGCGGCGTTGCGTAAGGAAAGTGGACAAAAGGACAATTTTTCCCCGAGTCGATTCCCGACTACTTATGCAAATTGGCTCGTGCAGAACCTACGGACTTCGGAGGTATACGTAGAATCCGAGGGTAAGCGAAACGCACTCCGTTCGAAAGGGGCCGTTCAATAAACATTAGTCATTATCCCTATGTACGCGGCATACATTCGCCGCGAAGCAACCGAGCCTCGTCCAAAGACTCGCGTATTTTCAACCTCGTTTCGAAATAACAGACGTAAATTAAAAACGAGTTTGTTTCCGCTACAACCTGTCACTCGTAAACACGGCACGGACAAGCATACGTACGCGCTATTAGAGCGATCAAACTGAAAAATACCTAATTATACTTGTTTAATTCTATTACCTTGCACGCATAAGCGCAATTTACGCTGCGAGCCAGAGGTAATATCCACTCTATTTTTTAACGCATCCTACCTACACCCAAAGACTATACCACGATTCCAGCGCTACCCGTACGTTCGCCGTGCTGAAAATTATATATTCGATAAGATTTGATGCGCCGAACGCAAATTAAAAACACTCGGTATACGGTACCCAGCGTCGATCCAATCGGTATTCTTCGAAGCGACCGTTCGATTACAGTAATACGGAGCATACAAACCGCGCGTGGATTCGGTGGCGGAATGACCCTGAGAATCGCGAAACTCTCCTTGGCAGGATGCGAAGTTAAATAATCCTAGGGTGAAGAAAGAAAAAAGGGTTGGCAAATGAGCAGCTCCCGTAGCGCACTGTAAACGCCGACTTCGCTCTCCGTTCCAATTAGCCATAAACCGCGAGGGCTTCTCAATTGGCCGCGTAAAACGGATGCACGGGTAGAAGTCGTTTCGTTCGTATCCCGATGAAGCAGTCCGAACTCGTGAGATCGCCGGGCAGTAATTATCGTTGCACGCACGGTTTGACTAACTGGTCGCATTAGCGGCGGGCACCGCGGGCACGCCGATGATTAATCCGGACGGAAAGCGTCGATATCGACGTGCATGCTCGTCCAGACCGCCATAATGTGTCCCTCCCTTTCATCTTGTTTCCCTCGGCGCGCCAAAGAGGACACGGCATCTCGGATACGCGGCCACGTAATCGCCGGCCGACTTCGCGGCCCATTAGGCCTTTCCTCCGACCACCTGCAAGCCCTGCCACTCGCCGCATCCCGATGCTCACACGGAATGCGCGCCCGAAAACCATCGGGAGAAAACCTCGCCCACCATCGTTACAAGCCTCGGGCGTTAAGATCTGCTTGCAAATTTCTTCTTTGCGTTACATCGCATTTTTTTACGTTCCAAGATACTTCGCGTTGAATGGACGCTGAAATCCAGATCGGATAGTTTCAAAGTTGGGCGCCGAGGCAGATTTCAAATTTTTGTTCGCGCGTTGGATATTTGTGAGTTATATGACGCGATACGTTGTACGACGTACACTGTGTGGCAAGAGAAGAGGGTGAGGTGAGGGGAGGGAAGATAGAATGTTGCGCTCAGTTTGGTTTGGGATGCACGCTCGCTTCCATCTCGACACACCTTGCCCGTTCGAGGCCGCACGGCTTACGATATTCTAAACAAAAACGGCTATGGCTAGACCATAGCTCCGCGATAACGGCGTTTTAAAATACGCGTCTCAAGGACGGCTCGTGTATTACGATCCGTACCTTACAATACTTTGTACGGCTATTTCGAAGAAGGCTGGAAATATTATACGGGAATGAAGGAACGCGTGCGCTTGGTTCTCTTCTTTCCCGATTACCGATCGATCTTGCCAATATTTCTTTTCTAATTCTACACCCGACGGTTTCTCGGAAGTTGTATGAATTATGAAGTTCCTCCTCTTATTGGGTCCTACAGATACTTATAACCCGTCGATGATTTATACGAGTTTATTTGCAAGGGAATAATGACGAGGGTCGTAGCTCCGATCTTTGGAATAAGAATTTAGTCTCTCCTGTCCCCGAGTCTACGTAAATCCGGTCTAGACATCTCGAAATTATCGCGCGATTAACGTCTCGAACTAACGGCAAAAAAGGTGGCAACGCCGTACAACGAGTAACTTCGTTTCTAGCTTCGTATCCGGTAAACGAATGTTTATGGCGAGTGCCAGTCGCTTCTTACGTGGAAACGATTTTAAATCTATAATTCTTCGCAGGTGTAATCCGTGCAAGAGTCGTTAATACTTAAACGATCGTACGCTCCGGGATTACGCGAAGCCACGGCCGGCGAGAGCGCACGAATGTGGCTCGAAGTTACGTCATTAAGTCGCATACGGAGTTCGTTCGCTCCGAAAACTTTCACGTCGAAATATCCTCCAAGTGGATCACGATCGTCGTTGCTTTTCCATCGGGCGGGTCTCGAAGTCGTGCTTAATTATTATCGGCTCTGTAAATATTGATGTACGTCTCGAGACGCGTTGGCCGTGCTTTCACGAGATTCATCCGATGACTCGGTGGACTTTCACGGGGAGGCAGAGTCACGTACAAAATTGAAAGTCACATCGTGTCAGTGCCACGGATCCTCGTGATTTTCTCATGATAAGTCATAACACCGTACAATGCCGTGCGCATCGTGCGCAGGAAGATCTCTCCTCTCGCGTTTCGTAAGAAATTTCCGGGATATAATTCAAACATTGTCCGGTTGAGTTTCGCCATGGCCAAGAACGGACCGGGATTCGAGAAAACCTCGGTGGGACAATATCGACGAATATCCACTTATTTATATTAGACGGAAGATTGGATAACGACGCGTGATCGAAAGAGTGGAAAAAATTCGATCGCTTAGGAACGATACGCTTTGTTATTAAAAATTACATCTTTAAAGGTTACCATGGACTGGTAACGAATTTGACAAATAAATATAAACTTTAGAAAAATGTATATTATCGCTTGTGGATTATCGCGTTCCATCAAACGGTATATTCTTCCTGGCCTTCCGCATCGGTACGTTAAGGTCCGAGAGAAATTTCAAGATGTTCGTTTCAGATCGTACGGTATTCCTCGAAAGAACTAAACATCTTGGAGAAACTTCCGAATGCACGACAACGAGGAAAGTCGACTTTCGATTCGTTCGAAGACGAATCGCGACTAAGCAAAGGGGCCTCTTCTCACCGGGCCGACGATATCGCTTTAGGAAGGAAAGTTACGCGAATTCAGTGGAAAAGGGAGCCTCCCCTCTCGTTGCAAACGCAACGTTTGCCTATCAGCTCGAGAAGGAGCACGCATAGTGGTCGAAACCTTGCGCTTATAACGAAAGGGGATGCTTCCGTTTCGAATTTCCAATTTGTGCTTCCTCTCTCCAGAATCGGCATAATGAACATATTACTCGAAAAGAGCGATCATTTTCCCTCGTGATTAGGAAGGAAAGGTTACGCAAGGCACGGTCGAAGCACTGGCGGCAGGGAGTAGAAGAAGAATGTAAATCACCGTGGTTGATTAAACGATTTATTCTATCCGGCCTCTAATTGGACCGATGCGTTATAACGTCAGCCAATTAAAGGCAAATGTTTGATCATACGTAACAAATACCCCCGGTGCGTACGCTCCTAGGGTGCTCTGGCACGTAGCGGGGGAACGAGCCTAGGAAGGATTCTCAGGCCACTAAATATATCCGTATGCATCCTACTCCGTGGTTTCTATCCTGGCGCTCCGCTACCATGTGTTCCCGAGTGGACCGGTTTGCGAGGCGACGTCGCGTAGGCCGTCCGCGGATCGATTCCTGGCCAGGGATCGAGAGGAGGGAACTCGAAGAAGCGCGAGGAAATCGGAGGAAGAGCGAAATAAGTCGAAAGAGTACGCGTGGAAAAATCGTGGATTCGACGTGGAGAGAGAGAGAGAGAGAGAGAGAGAGAGAGAGGAATGGTCTATCCAACGTGGGGCAAGGGTGGTGTAGCGGATAGAGGCTCGGACTCGATTCGAATCCCGTCTACGACCTCCGGAGAATTTTCCATGCGTCATATTTACACACCGTAGCTCTTCGGATATGGAATTCTCCTTCCAGCGGATCCTAGGCCAAGCGAGTCTTAGCGGTCGGCGTGGAAAAAAAGAGAAAGGAATCGAAAAAGGGTCGATCGGTCGAAAGTACCGGGCAGCGTGTGGTTCAGCAACGTTATCACGGCAGGCCGAGGGCTTGTCGCGTTCCTGAAACATTCGAGTCAGGACTAAGAGATATAACGCGGGGCGTATAGCGCCCGGATATAAGTTGGCGCTTGCCGCGGATAGGGATAGGTACATAGATCAAGAGAAAGGCTAAGGAGAGCCAACGGACAGGGTCCACCTCCTTGCCTCCTCCTCTTCGTCCTTTGCCATTCCACCTATCCGGCCGGACCGCGTCTCCCTCCGCGGTATCGAAGATGCGCCCAGCGGAGAGGTACCCCGGGAAATTAATGGGCATCTCCGCAGCCGCATGAATTGAGTGGAGACTCGTGTTAATTGGGATAAAGTCTCGTGTTTTTCATGAATGAATCAAGCTCCGTGTCGTCTAGCCGACGATTGGTACCGGTGGTGCTAGACTGCCAGCGGTGGTCCGCGCTTAACCCTTTAGCCGCGCTCGAGCGGGACGCGGAGTTGCACCGTGAGACGCGTTCCAGCGATATTCGAATCCATTTCTAGTTCGATCGATACCTTCGTCGATCGTTCTCCTTTGAACATTTTTACATTCGCTGGATCGTAAACCGTATCGCGGATCTTGGTATTGGCATCCGCAAAGTGTTTCGGAAGTAGCGATGTCGGCATCCACGGTTGGTCCTACGAATATCGCCGTTGGACCCAAAGAGTCTCACCAGAGGGGAATCCCGTTGGTCGTTCTCCATTTCTCGAACTCCTTTGATCTTGCAGTAATCGCGCTTCCGATCGTTGTGTCTGGCCACACGAGCGTCGATAGTCATCGAGGTAACTTCTATTATCGATTTTTTTCACGCGTAAGCTGCTCATAAAATACGTTCCGCGCTTCTGGTGACTGGCATTCTACGCACGATGGGAAACGCGCTACGTGGATAAATAAAGAAAACCTTCGCGGCGGCACTCGCAAGGAAATATTCCCTATTAGCCTTTCGAGCCTTTTTTCCGCGCTCTGCCACGTAGTATCGTAGTCTTAGCGACTCTCACCGATAGTTTTCTCACGCCGGCTAAATACGCAGAACGTTTCCTCGACGCCAGTCTGGACTCGCTCCTCGAACGAAACCTATAATCTTATATCCGCGCTATGCGCTCGATCTACCACTTCTCCTAAAAATATTTTTCATAAATTCATGACATTTGGTAATGTGCGAGTCGTATCGAGTATCCCATCTCGATCTTCGTACAGCGCGAATCAAGTACCCTATAGGACAATTAATATTTTACACGTACCCGTGTACGTTCCTCGGATCTAGTTACCCCTCTATACTCTGATAATAACGACAAATTAGAAATTAATCTTCCACGGACAATAATACGGTCGGTGACATAATTCCGTATGACTACAAATGTGCGGACGATCCTGAGAATAATTCGAACCATCGGGTGGCTGGACCGGGAATTGTCGGGTATCATTGGACGAAAACCGATGATCACTTTTGCATGGCCGACTATCATCATCCACGCGACCACTCGAGGGTTAAAGAACGGGCCTCGGCCATGAGAACCCCTGCTCGCCCACGCTCCGCTACATTCATTCACTTCTGCGTCCGCTCCCCCGTTCCCTCCACCGCCAGGCATAGCGCTGCCTTCGACTCCGGCGTGTCCGCCGTTCCTCGCCTCTACGTTTTCGCGTGTGCGCCACCTCCGTGCCCGTGTGCACGCTCGTGCATACCCGTGCACGCGTGTGCACGCCTCGGCCTCGGCAGGTGACGTCATCTGATTCGTACACGTTTATCCGCGCGCCCCTCCTCGCGCCCGCGACAGGCGCCTACGAGCTGGCCGGCCATTAATAAACTTTATTACGCGCCCGGATCATCGTCATCCGACCGACGAGGCGAAAGCACGGCTACCACTTTCCCAGCAACGCTCTTCGTAACCGCGATGCTCGGATTTTCCGAGACTCCGGAACGATCCGAAGCGCCTCCTTTTCCATCACGCGGATCATCGGCCGGCAATGCTTATCTTCTTATTCCTCTACGGTTTATTTTCGCCACCGACCTCTAAGGTCGTTTGGCCTAGGACCTACTGGTCGAGGATTCCTGAGCATCGGGGGTACGTATCTCCTGGGAAATTGTTGGGAGATTGGGCGAGATTCGAAGTCGGATCTCCCGCGTGAAAGTTCGAACCTTCGTCCGCTACACCACTGTAGCTCTGGCAACGGTTATCTGGAAGTACCCAAGCGCTCGAAATGACTCGCCCGCGAGTTCTTATCCGTATCGCTTCAATTTACGAGGGTGCATTTTCCGAGCTTTTCCATAATTTTGTTGCGATATCTGGACGATTAAGCGAATCCACTTATTTTTCCTCCCTGTGCCTTTTATTTCGTCGCAGATGCACGCGCAGATATGTTGAAGTATGTAGTTTTAGCAATAACGCGTAGTGAGAACTTTCAAGGATAATCTGAAATTACTTTTAGGGCTAATTTATATACATTACTATTACTATATATACGTACTTTACTACGGAGCATAATCCTGTCCGCGTCGTATTTTCTATATTTTCGTGAAGAATCGTGATAATCGTTACCGCGCCTAGTGGTAATGAGGTTTGACGTGTACTCCGATGAGTGTGCTCGGGTCTGAGCCAGGATTTCCGTCCTTTGTCCCTAATTCACGAATCCACGCGCAAACCTTCGTAAACGTCGTGTGACATATGCCAAGTGTAAAGTAAATATCGCGGAGACGGTTACGTCATGTACGCAATAACCTTAAGTATATGGTCGTTTAGGATAGGAACGGTCCGATAACGAAAAAAATAAATGTATGCTCGAATGGTCCGTGTAAAGAGTAATAGCCTTGATAAATGCGCAATATCCGGATTTAACTTTTTCCTCGTTTCGACTGTTTTTTTATTAATCCACAGGAGCTTTTGAAGCGATCGGTTACAACCTTTACCGACTCTGCGAGAGGCCGCTTTAAAAGTCTTGCAACGATTATTACCATTTTTTTCGATAAAATGTGATAAAAAAGATTAATTTTTGATAAGCGTAAACTTTAACGCGAAACGATCGCATAAATCAAGAAGCTGTAGAGATTCGCGAAAATCCATTCTTATATTCGACGTTTCGTTTCGCACCTCTATCTCTTCGCTCTTTCCTCCACGCCTTTTTCTCTCGCAGATCGCGGGGGCGGGTTCGCGCGTCAATTAATTTCAGCCGTGCTCGAACGAGATAGCGCGAGGCGAATCTCACGATCGCGTAGACGTCATTTGTTTCGACACTTGGCGGTGGAGGCTTAAATAAACGACGCAAATTCGGTGATCGAACGGCCGTGATTCATTCTCGTAAACTCATGACAAATCTGCTTGCTCGCACATCCGCTCGGTCTCGCGTTCGCCAAGATTTATGGTGGGGCCGTACTATCGCGACTAGCAAACCGACGCCCTCGACGTTTTCCGCGATGTACCGAGGATTCAACGCGCGCCTGGATAATTTTCCGCGAGGAGGAATTGGAAGAATGTACAGGATGTATTTGACGTTAGAACTATTCAGTGTTCGGCAGATATGTCTACGTCTTTTTGGCAAACACAGGACACGTTATGGTCCTATTCGAGCAATTTGGGACTCCTTCGGGGATAGAAGGATTACGTTGGATATTATGTTTGCGAATAAAGCAATAAAAGGGTTAATATTTAGTTTGAAAAATTATTATTCTTTTTTTTAACGCATCTCCGAGAAACCTATGTCAACTCAGTTTATCCAAAGATAGACCCGGTTGGTCAGTCTTGAAAGCGTCTTTTGAAATTTTCTTTATTTTATTAAAACGTATCGATTATTTTTCTTTCGGAAATTTCTTAAAATCCTAACGCTCAATACAATTGGAAATTGGGTAAATTCTAACCCTGTACGATTATCAATGACAGGAGGGACAGATTATCAAGGGCCTAACCAATTACGAGGCGTAGACAAAGCTTGCGAGCATTTCTTCGTTTTTCCATAGCTGCCCTATATAAACACTCGCTTGCATTAACGCGCATTACTTTAAGCATCTTCATGGCGGGGAGGGAAAAGGGAAAAAAGAGGCGGACGTAGAAAGAAGGCAAAAGAAGAGACGAAGATTCTTGGCCAATAACCCGACTCTCTCTCGTGCTTGGCAACGTCGCACGCACGTAGGTAGCCGGTTAGTTAATGATGCCCGCGCGAATCGATGATTCGTCAATGTCCGGCGCGGAATTGGAATTATCCGAAGAAAGGGTGAGGTGAGTCGTCCGGTGCAACCACGTACCTCCCTTTGCCCAGGGGAATTTTGCTGAATACCGGACTCGAAATCGTTTCTCGGCAAAAAATCATTTGGTACGTCGACCGTGTAAAATTACACGAATGAAACACGAGGATTCGAACTGGTTATTACAATTATATAAACGAGATCTATCGGGTCGATCGAAAACATCTCCCAGCATCTTTGTATCCTTCTCGCACCACGAGAGCCCTATAAATCCCGATCAATTTCATCGAAATCCACGAAGGTCGCGAGCGAGGCTCCCCTCGACGGAGTATCGCTATGCCATTTTATTCGACCCTCGATTCCCATCGGGATTTTTGCGCGACAGGAGACGAAATCTCGCATGCCGACAAAGAGACCGATTTTCCTCATCGACACGCATCGGTGTGCGACAAACAGGATCTACTTCTCGCGAGCAATCCCGTCCCTCTGGCATTCCTGTATAATACAACTTTCAAACAAAAGCGAATGTCCGCGTGTCTAAGGCAGGCTCGGTCTAGCCTCGCCGAACGAGTTCGCGGACGGACGCGGGACGAAACACGCGATCCTTTCTTTTCCTCTCCATTCCAGCCTTATCGCAGAAAATCGGCAGCGGAGTCATCTTCTATAAGGAGAAAACCAGTTGTAAGCGTCAGCACGGATGTTTTTTATTCTCTCTTTTTACATTTTACGATGTTATTCTTTCGCGGTTTTGGTCATCGATATTATCGTTCGACGACGCGTATGTCGACAAAATATCGGCGTAAGGTGAAAATTGCACAGGACTCTGAACCATCATCCTCGGAGGATTAACGCTGAAAATCGGCAACAGAGTAATCGGTAACGACGACGAGGGACTCCTCGGAGCCGCACACCGGTGTTTTCCTCCAGATCCACAAGCCGATCCTGAAATCGTCGGCGTATCGGTCGCACGGGCTGTCGGTGCACGTAGGAGATCTCCGGCGTGATCGATGGTCCGCCACGGGGACCGGAGGTGCACGTGTCCCCGGGGCCATAACTGTATCCGCGGATACCACGTAAGATTATGGATGCACCGTTGCGCGGTTGCGGCCCGCGGAACAATGCGACTTAATGGCGATACCGCCACGGGCCCCTCGCCTCCTAAGCGCGCTGGATACACGTAAGAGCGCGTAACGCAATCACGTACTCGCATGGCCACGCTCGCATCGTCCCCGGATCCCGAGGCCTAGCCTTGCACGCTCACGTCCCGTTCTCATAATAACCTACCTCCTTCCTATGGACAACGGTCCAGGTACCAAACCCCGCCAGGAGTTGCGCCGGTCCGCCGGATACGAGCTTTGGCTCGCACGCCGAATCGATCCCGTCCAGGCTCGATGGACGATTCCTCGTCCGCTACAAATACGGCCAACCTCCGATTCATCGCTTCTCCTCGCTCGGCCCTGAACTCCTTTAACGCGAGTGGAATAATCGATCGTAGAAGGACGTTTGTGTTCCTAATATACAAAATCGAAATAGTCGAAATGGTGGAAAAAATCGAAAAGCGCCTATCGATCCGCGTTTCGAGCGGGGGTTATCGAACCGCGTTGGCCGAGCATCGCGGCATCGAAACAACGTTGTACGTTAATAATCGGGGAGAAAGTGGCTGGAGGACGGCGCGGAGGCGGCGGGTAATAATATTGGTACTTCATAATTTTCTTACCGTTGTAACTCGGTTTTGTTGCGGTGCCCGCTACGCTGGCCATGTACGCCGAGCATCCCCGTACAATTCCCTCCGTGGAAAATACGATAATGCCCAACCGCGTATAAACCAGTTGCAAGCCGCACGTCCAGTTGGAGAGCAAAGTTTAATACGATGAGCCAGCCGGGGGATAGACTTATCCGTCGATGCTCGATAGAGAAACTCGGTATTGAGTTTGTATCCGCGCATCCGGGGATTGAAGGCGCATCGCGGGGAGAAACGGCGCGGGCGATGTTCCTCTTCGATCACCCGCGGCCCATCGTTTCGGGATAAGACGGAACTTCCGTGGCCACGAGCGGGTTCGAGGGCGCTGAGAAATATTGATTATCGGCCCTCGATGGCTTCGCTACGATTCAGAGCCGGCGGTTCGGAGGTTTAGTGTAAGGACGCCGGTAAAGACCCCGAGCCTCCCACGTACGAGAAGTCGCCGACATCGACTTTGGCTCTGGCGGCGCTCCAGACCAGGAAGAACGATTCTCGCGAACGATGACGGCTCCAACGAGCCAAGAGCATCGCCGATCGGACGGACCCTCGTGCCCGGCTCGATCTCACAGAAATATTTCAGATGGAACAGCTTCGAACGGCACGACTCGGATCGCATCGCTGGATTACCAGTAACCATCTACCAAGGATTTGGCCTCCACCAAAGATTTTACTTCGATAAAGTATTTCCGACGTATCACCGAATATTGGATATCGAGCCTGGAAAGTGTATCGTGGCGCCGAGACGTGGTACGTTATTCGAGAATCGGTCCTAACCACCGATGAATACGAATTTTAAACAATGATTAACGGCATATCCGATCTTAATTATCGATATCGAAAATGAATAAAGGAGCGACCGTCGATCGCCTGTAATAATCGCGTAAGAAAGACGCGTCTTTTTATCGCGGATCTCCGTCGATCTACCAACCTACTAATTACTCGTCTAATTGCTCGACGATTATTTATTCTTATCTTCGATTCGTCCCGCAATGAAATATGGCCTATCGTTTTTTTTTTGCACGTTTCTTCGGTTTATTCGTTAGATGTATCTAACAGATATGTCTAATAGATCGATAGAGCGGCTCCGTGCGGTTTTGATCGCATACTACGATAGCCAGCCAGATTCCAGGCATAGTAACGATTTGGCAGGGCGATTAGATATTTCGGACGCATCGCTGAATATTAAGGTCCGAGACTGGAAGACGTTTCTCAGTAGTGACGGTAGGGCTTGGCTAATCGCTCGTAAATACGCAGTCGATGCTTCGTGCAGCCTCGCGTATTCGTAACCCATAAAGTTCGCTCGACTAGAATTTCAAGCAGCCGCGTCGGGCCGACCTAGAGCCGCGATCTTATCAGGCGACGGACACGAGTGTCGAGGACTCTGTTTGCGATACGCGTCGGTACTTTCGGATTCTTTCCTGGAACGAACTACGATAAATCGCAGATCGGGACTTGGCCGAGAAGAGCATCGATCCTCGCCTCATTATTATATAGCGTTATTCATATTTGATTATTCGTACTTCGAGATAGGAATTTCCCTGCACGGTGCAATTCTTGTTTTTCTTTCCAATTGCTTCGTACGCCTTCTTCTTGCGCCAAAGACGCGATTATGCATGAAATTCCGCAGTTTGCTATTAAAAATTTTGATCGTACTTCGATATAAGCAAAGTTCGATCGAAACGTATCTTTTATTTATCGCGATGGCTTATTTTGCTCGCCAGTCGTGGTACGCACATCGGCGTAAACGACGGAGCATTGGCAAATAGAATTTTAGCGAAACATCGCGAGAACGTTGGCAGGTACATTGACATCGAGCGGCGCTCGGAGTGCGTCGATAAAAATCATTCGACGTGGGCGATAGACGGGCGCGAAAACCGCGAGACGGTGACGCGTTAACCATCTATAACGCACGCCGACTCTAAAGTAACGCTCCTTTTACGTGCTCCGTCCCGAGCCAGCTACCATTTCTTACGAGATTTACGGATTACTCCAAATGAAAAGGTCACCGGTAGATCCTCGAGCGATGCTCTTACATTTTTCTCCTTAAAAATACGAGATCGCAACGAAAACGAGTTTAACGCATTAAACCCCGCCTTATAAAAGTATTCGTTACGAGGAGCCGGTTACCTCATTTTCGTTTAAAAACCCGAAAGGCCAGTCGTTACACTTTCACTCGTTATTCGAATAAGGGCATCCGCATCGATTTAAAAACATCTTATTCGCCGCTATGTCGCGAAAAAGCGTCGATTCGTTCGAAATAATCTTAAATACGAATACGGCTATGCCTCGTCGATTCGACGGATCGTTCGACATCAAGGTCGATGCGCTTGGGAAAACATAGCGGGGTGCGCGATTTGGGAGAAACGTCGATCACCGAGGTTTCGAGTCGCAGATCGGAGGGTCGTCCCCGTGGAAAGCGTTCTTCCTGGTACGTTGGCAAGAGGAGGTAGGTGTTGGTAGAGGACGGTGAGCCCGGTACGTGGGCCGAGGTCCAGGGCCTCTGCCAGCACCGGCCTTACTGGGAAACGCTGTTATCCTGCCCTCGAGGCCCAAGGTGTACCGCAAGGACACGAAACCGGCGGTTTTTGTCGCGTCGGTCTATCCACCGCGGGCGGAGTACACGTTGGCACGAGCTAAAAGGTACCTTTCTTGCCACGGGTTAGCGGAGGCCCGAGCCCGCTCACGGTATATTATTGCATCGATAAAGACGCCTACGTCTTAGTCTCGCGGAGCTGCAGGCGCCGTTTTGACTTTTATCGCCGGGCAAAATTCAGGGGAGGAGGGGCTCGGAGAGTCTATCCTCCCTTAACTCGCCGTTAACCGACCGCGGCGCGTCTACGGACGACCGAGGACGGGACCATTTTATGGAAACGTAAATCACCGATATGAACTGATACGACGCGTAAACATCTTTTCATTCCTCCGCACTCCGTGGAAACGGCCGCTTCGCCGATCGTCAGCGAGGAGAATCTCTCTCGCTTATTCCGAGGAGCGCACCGGCCACTCGGACGGATGGACTTGGACCCACGGAGGAAAGCGAAGATGCGATTCCCGCTCTTCGGAGCAGGTGATGGCGGATCGGGGAGGATACCGAAGAAGAATTCCTTTTTCCTCGCAAGGAACCAACGTTTTGACTCGGTCTTGGACCGTTTTCGAGATACATTTATTTCCGAAATAACGCGAACGCCACGACTCTTTCCACCGTCCGAAGCACAAGTATCCGCGTACCGCCTTTGATTTTGACGCAAACTTAGCACCGTAGTGACGCGCGTGGAAGCCAAGGTCGCCTTAACGTGGAACAAATTCGGCGATCGATCCTCGTAATCGATTCTCGGCCATATTAATGGCGCATCATCGCTTCGAGGTCGTTGGCGCAAAAAGCCACGCTCGGCTATTACCCCCGAGCGAGATTAAGGATCGGCCGTTAAAGAGCGAGTCCTCTCTCGTTTTTAGTAACTCTATATTCGAGATTCCGTCTTATCCGTAGCGCGATCCGATGGCCGGTATATCACGCGCTCATATAGGCGTGCATCGGAGGGGGAGAAGTGGTGCACAACGTGATCCATGGACGCGAAGTGGTGTCTCCAGCATTCTCAAAGAGCGCTATTTATACCCCTGACTGCACGAGCTAAAAGAACGGGCAAGGAGCGGGTTCCTCAATAAGGCAGCAGGTAGGCCGTACAGTGATTCAGAGCCAATTTTTCCAGCTGGACCAGACAGTGGCTCGGCTCTCCGTCTGCCGCTTCGTCCGCCACGAACGACCGCTCTCCCTCTCTCCCTCTCTCGCGCCCCTCGTGCCCCTCGGCCATTACTCTCTCCCTTTCTCCCTCTCTCCTCCTCGCTCGCTTCTTTTACGCCGCGTCCTCCCCGCTAATCCCGAATCATGGATCTTGTTGTCACCTTGATCCCTCGCGGCCGCCTCCTTCGTGGACCGGAGTGAATCCTTTAAAGGACACTGGCGGCACAATGACGATATCCATGGTAGCATAATGGGCTCTCGTCGTTTAACGAGGTGACGATGGGGGCACCTATGTAGATCGTTCGCGCTTTAAAAAGACGCGTTTGTTCCCCCGGTAACCGAGCGCGAGCGATTCGATCGGGCTCGAAAAAGATTTATGCCGGGCCTCGCCCTCCACCTTGTATATTTACTTTGGATCTCGCGACGTATCGCTGGTTTATCCGCGTTCTCCGAATGACGCGTATCCGTAAACTGACGCGTCGATCGAAATTCGCTTTAAACACCGTATTTTGGGTGAAAAGAATTTATTCCGTCTTGCTTACCAGCCGTTCACCCGTCATTTATATCGCGTTGCAAAACATAAAAAATGATATCCCTCAAGGCGCTAAAGCGAATGTCGCGTCATAATCGATTTACGCGGTACCGCCGTATTCGCGAATCGACGCGCTCCGTATAGCGAAATCGCATTGGCGAAAAACATAATCGTACGGAAAAGGTTAATGGTCGATGCCCGGGACAAAATAGGTAAATAACGGCAAGACCGTAACCCCCGGCATTTCCAACGCCATATCCGTATTAACGACAAACGAACGAGGTGTCTTCTACCTGTTCGAACAATATAACGGCGCCGAGTCGCGTTCTCTCACGGGGCAAGGTGCTTCAAAGAATTTAGTTAACAGCCTGTTCCGCCACCGCGCGATCAGGGCCTCCAGATAAGGCGTCCGAACGTTTCCGTAAAATATCCCTCGGTACGCCCGATCGAGGCGGTTATTTCAGGCAGCGCTCGCGGTTAAACTCGCGAGAGGCCGTCGAGAATCGTTATCGGGACTAGAGATTTCGTCCGCAGTCCCGTTACGTCATTAGGCGAATTACGAAAGTAGCTCGAATGTTTATCGGCGGGCCGATCGAGCTAACGATAGCCAATGCGGAGGATCGGTTGGCAAACCGCGGACACTTCGGTACGCGTGGGCGTTGGGCACCTCAATTAACATTGGAATGGCATCGTCGCCGATCTCACGTGGGCGTTCGGCATCCCAGACACGTATCCGTTAGTACGTTTCATCGTCGTCGCGATGCTGCATGCGCCAGCGCCACGTCGATTTGTCTTCCGAGAATCTTCGGAAGTCAGAATCCGAATGCCGAATTAACGGCGCGGCTGGCGGCCGCGATGATAGCCGCGAGGATTCCACGCTTCTCGCCCTCCGGAATTTTGACCCTTCTTCGCGCCCCCATCCGCTCTCTCGGAGCTCGCGTTCCGTTCTCCAGAGGTACCACCTTCAAACGCGATGGGTGCACCATTTTTGACCGTCCGTCCGCGATCGAAAGAGCATCCGGTTTTGGAAGGAGAAAAAGTATTTCTGGCCATGTATTTTCCGCGACGGAATCGAGACGGATGTCGCGGGAAAACGGTCCGCGAGTTTGAATATTATCGTCCTCTCTCGATGGTAGCGTGCATCGCCCACAAACGACCGTCTCCTACCGAGGACAAAGTTCGGGGAAAGGACCACGGTAGAAGAGAGCTTCTGCTCGATCGGCGACGCTCCGATCTCTCGGCCAGCCATCGGTGCTTCGCGCGAGGAATGTCCAGCCCTTCCACGATCGCGGACTAGCGGCCGCTCGAAGGTGGATCCGCGCGAGTTTGGATAGATCGCCCTCGGATTCCCTCCATTCCAACGATTCTGGATCTCATCGTCGTGGATCGGCCGCCGGGGGCAGGCCCGACCGCCTTCCGTCCCGGCGGCAGGAAAAATCCTTTGGCTCGGGAGGATATCCGATCGTTCGCGGGATCGTTTGCGGACCGCTTACACCGACAGATGGGATTATCTGATCTTGAATCTAGCCGGGATGGCTCCACCGCGTATAATTGCCATCGCCGGGCTTACGAGCGTGGCCTGGCCAGCGCTAGGAGAGGGCCCGCCCGCCCCTGGCCCCCTTTGGTCTCTGGCTTCCTCCTACCCTCCTCCCCTCCTCGCGGCCATCCCCCTCCTCGCCCCTCGCCCCTAGCCCCTCGACCAGGCGGTTGGGCCGCCGCGGCTGCTCCCGCTTCTGCCGCCCGCTCCGCTCGTTGCCCACCGGAGTCAAGGCTGTGAACTGGGAATGTGCGTGCAACTATGCTACCTAGACCTTTTATTCCTCCTGGTATCCGCCGCCTTCCTTCCCTTACGCCGCCGCACCGTACACGAGCCTCGAACGGCCATCTAGTAGTGCGTCCGCATGAATCTACGCCCGGTACCTCCCCTCCACCCGGAGCTCACCGCCCTCCCCCTTGATAACGATCTTCCACCGACCGTGCCGACCATGCCGCGGACTTTTACAAACCCCCTGGCACCTGTCCACCCAAGTAGATAATAACGCTGCCGCGAAGACCGCGCCGCAGCCTGATTGCCTGACTGTTACCTACCCACCCTGCCGATCCGTCTCCCTTCCCCCTCCTCACCCCTCCTCGCCCTTCCCCGCCCTTTCTCCAGCGCGCGGATGCGAATCCGAGCCCCCCCCCTTCCTTCCTCCTCCTCTGGATTCTCCTACGGGTTCCACGGGAGAGCGCGGTTTCTTCTCCTTCCTCGAGGTTAGGCTTCGAGGGTTCACGGCTACGGTGGTCGGACTTTCTCGAGGAAAAGCCGACTTGGAAATTTGTGCCTTGTCCTTCCTTTCTATCGGGAATACGTATATCGTCTCCGATAATCAGGATTTGTGTCTTTACTATTTTTTAAACGAGCGTCTCGCGGATTGTATCCGTAGATATATGAGAGAGATCGAGAGTCTTGGCATCCATCCTGAGATTCTTGGATTTTAACGGTTTCCCATTTTCATTTTCGCAGCTTGTTTTTGCGTCTCACGGTGTTTTTTCCTTTCTGTTGCAGGTGAGCTTCGTCTCCATCGAGAGCTCTCGAAGGACGTTTCTCTCTCGAGGGCTCGCCGTTAACCCTCGATGCTCGAACGATTCCATCGCGCTCGAGATTTCCAAGGCGGCCTCCTCTCGGTCCGCTCGAAATCGGCACTACGCTAAGGTCAGTTGCGTAATCCGCCGACGGGACGGCAAGGAAATTACTAAGCTTCGGTTGGCACGAGCAAAATGTAGGTGCCGGCACGAGCGTATCGCGTCCTGGTCGAACGATCGGCCGAGGGACACCCGACCTTCTCGTAGGCGGGAATCGTACATAATTGAGACTTCACGGGGATCGCTCCTTTGTCCGGTGACAAACGCGCCCGCGAAGCGTCGTTAGAAACGGATAATATCCTCGTTTCCTCCTACGTTCCTTCGATCTTTCTTTATCCCTCTCCTTTTTTTCTACCGTTTTTTCATCGCCGACTCGAGGGCCTTTTGCGCGCGGACCCATTAAATTAATTATGTCGTACGAAGGAGAAAACGTCGTGGGCCATTGTGCGCGCCGTCCGAATTAAATCGTATAGCACGAGGTAGGGGCACCGTTAAGCGGCGTATCGATCGTCGAACCGGGAACGAAACGCTTCGAGTGTTTTTCGCAACGGCTCGCACCGAATTACGTTCGTATTATCGGGGCCAACCGATAATCGATGGTTCCTTTGTCGGGTTAAATTCTAAGGCCTATGCCGGATTTCGATCGAACGCTCGGCGTTAGAGGTAACGAGATTGTGCGACTTGCAAAACCGTTATACAAGGTGCGGCTGAAAAGAGAGTACCTGTCCGCTGTCCTGTTACCGGCACGTACATCGACGATATTCCTATCGAGGTGTAACGAGTTTCTTTCGCCGAGGAATCGTATTTTTTTTTCTCCTACAGTGGATTACATTTAGCCATATCGTATAAAGCGTCGGTGAAGGTGTTGATTTAAATTATCAGCCAAAAAAAATGTATATAAATAAATGGCACTTGCTCTCAGCCGTGCTCCTCATTTTACGTTTTATACGCTACAACCCAATGTCTTAGTCGTGTTGAGCATCTTGAGCAAAACCAGCGTCGTAAACTTTCGAAGCAAAGCGGAGTCGAATTTTATTACGTTTTCTATGTCCGTACAAATATTTGATTCAAAGATAAATTTCCGTCTCTTTGTACCCGCACCTTGCATATTTACCACAAAGACCTTGTTCCAACGACGTCCGTTCGACGTCATCCGCGGCTCGTGGATCGTGCATTATTAACGTCCTATCGAGCTCTATCGAAGAGTCTTCGCCGGGCAAAGTGGAGCGGAACGAATCGATTCACTTGCTCTCGTAAGTACGATGTAATCAATTAGAATTTAAATCGCGCGTCTGGCGCCAGTGACGAAATCGAAGATCAACGCGATCGGATTATTAACGGTACTTTGAGAGAACGTCGTGACGTTAATTTATCGCTCGTAGATCATTTCACTTTGATCTTAATTTTGAATAAAAGTAGGGAAAAAACGGAGAACGATAAACTAGAATCGTGTAAAACGACCGATATATTCTGCTCGATAGACAGCGAGTTAACGCTATAAAAATAGTTAAAATAACGATTTTACCATTTCTTATAATAATTGCTCGAATTTATTTTTCCGAGCCCTTTCATCGCTTCATTCGCATTTACTACTTTTGATCGCTCCCTCTCCTCGAATATAAAAAATGCACTCAAATATGTAGGGCGTTGGTCAGCGATCTCGGCATAGATCACCTTCGCTCGACACGATCCAACAAATTCGAAAGATCCGCCATCGGTGACGGTAGCTACGAGCGCGTACGAAATGTAAAGAGCGGCCCGTGAATGGATCGAGGCACGTTAATGGCTCGGGGAGAAAAATGAGGAACGCGAGACGCGTAGTCCTCGGAAACCATATAATACACGTGCGTACGGTTTGCGGACACCCTTAATGGTATATCGTGGCGATCGCGATCTTCTGCGTTCCGCGGAACGGTGAAGTGGCCGCTCTTTGTAAGAGGGAGGCCTAAGCCACGGAGGATAAAAAAGCATCAAGGCCTCCACGGAGCTGTAGAAACGTCAAGAACCATTGGGCATGGGTACATGACCGTTAACGAGCTCCATTTTGCCGGCGGAAAGTGCCTCTTTTTAGTTTCGATTATGACTCCGTTCTTTGTCGCTCGGTAGCTATTACCCGCTTTTATATCCGCGCCTCTCGTTCGTTCATATTTCGCGGAAACGCTCGAGATCGCCGCGAAAATCTTATCGGTGATGCATCTCGTAAATGCAATTAGACCCTCGTCGATGGTCACTTTACACGGATTGACGCACTATTTGGATATCGACCAATAGCGTTGTCCACCGTCCTTGAGACCGGCGAGGATTCTTCTCGCTCGTTCCACGTACGCTCGCGTACTTCGGTTGCGCGTCCTAGAACCGCGTGAACCGATGAAAAGAGTCATTCGTTCGGAGTATCCGCAATAGGGTTTCGACCTGAAAACGATAATGCTTTCCGCTCTCCACCGAAAGGATTCGGCGTTCGCCTCGTTTCTTCCACGATTACGTATCCCGCCGGTACGTCCGGCGATTGTTATTCCGGCTTCCTAAGCCGATTCGTTTCGCAATCCCGGCTTGCGGCAGCCGGCGAATTTAGTCGTCAAACAGCCGGGCTTAATTAACAAAGGGGTAATTCCCGTTTGGATTACCGGCTTGCTGACTTTGATCCGAGAAAGTTACGAGCGGCACCGGTACGCGGAGACACGTAAGGCAAGGGAATCTGGTTTCTGCCCGGCGACTTCCTACTCGGTGGACCGGTGGTCCATTTCAGTCTACGCCGTGTCGCTCTCGATCGGCGGACGTTTCAAATCACCGAGCTAAACGCAGTGCCCCATTCGTCTCCCGGTTGCGTAACTCGCCGATACCTGGTCAGAAGGTAGAACGGCCAGGTTGGAACCGCACGGTGCTTAAAATACCCATTCTGCTTGGATAAGAACCGTATTTTTCGACGATTCTCGAACATATTCGATTACGAAAGTATATCGATAAATATACCACGACGAACGATTCCAATAATTGTGTCGAGTATTTCCATTTTCGTTCATCAAAATTTTCGAGTCACGGACGTATACGCTCTCTCCTAGAAACGCTTGTTCGACGTACGGTCGAAGAAATCGAGAAACGAAAACGATCCTAAACTTTTTTGGCCTTCGTTTAAATAATTTAGCTATTTTTAGCTTGTTTACTTAAAAAAAATAAGAGATATATCGGTTAAAAGAAAAAAACAATCTTCTCGCTGTTGTTTCTACATGAATATATTAAAGACTATAGCGGCGATGATCGAGTATCGAGAGATCGTGGCTTATTCGACGATAACTTTGTCCACTTCGAATCAAAGCTTTGCCCACCGTGCGAGCCTAGTCCCGATGCGTGGACTTTCACCGTCGTTCTTCTCGCTGCGCCGCTTCCAGCGCGCTCCATTTCCCCCGCGCCTCTGTCCTTCCCTTCCTCCGTCCTTCTTTCGATCGACGGACTCGGATCCTTCGACTACGCGGCTCGTCCATTAATCACGCCGACGGGACAGGTGCGAGCGGCTTATAAACGCGGCAATTCCATCGGATCCTTGCCATTTTTATCCCTCCGTCGCGTCATACGCTTCGTGTCCCGACACTTACTCGATAACGGCTACCTCTCTGTGTCGCCGCAGGAACAATCCTGAAATGCTGCGCTACCGATCTTTCGATCGCCATGTATTTCGATTCGCGACCCAGCCGTGCGACGGTTCGATCTTTTTCCACGCTATTTTTGTATTCGTATTTCTCCATTAAAATAAATTGAATTTGTAATATTTGAAAAATGTGGTCGTACACCGAGTGATTAATAACGTCGCTAAATCGATTCGCAAATCGAGTGGAGAGTATCGTGAATTTATAGCGTTGCTCGGATGATTTGAGAATTCTTAAATGATACTTGCCGTTGTCTCTCATCGTTGGTTCGAATGGTATCGGGCATTTCACGATTCCTTTCCCGTCAACGCAAGAGAGTGTGTTTGAGAGTAATGGACAAAACGGGGTAAATCTTCGATCGAATCGATGATTAAGCATGGTGGTACATGGTTTTTCGTTTACACCGCAAGCTCGTATCCGTCGGTTCAAGGCGATGTGTACAAAATTTTACTCGCGTTCCTCTTTATCGATCGTAACTTTTATAGAATGTCGTAAAAAAATGTTTGGTAGTCCAAGAATGAGCAACGGTCTGAAAATGCATATTTAGAGTTTCACAGAGTAGAGTGGTAGCTCATAAACGACGATAATCCGTTGATGTCAACGAGATTTCGGTTTCCATTGCGCAAGTATCACGCTGCAGTCGGCGGTCATAGCTAAAAGAATCTCGACGATAAAATCTCAATTTTGCGAACCAAGATCACCTTTTTGCCTCGTAGTTTTTTTCGTGACCTTATTCGCGTCGTTCGAGAATGAAAAATAGCGCGGGGTGAGCCGTCGCGGAGTTTTGAGAGCACCATTAAGGATAGCAATACCCGCGGTATTACGCAACGGTTAGTCGAGAATGTCAGAGCAGCACCGAACTGCATCCACTTCGGAAGACGGCGAAAATGGTAGGCAATTTCGTAAGTAGAAATGGCCGTGCGATCTCGAACAAGTGCTCCGCCGATGTTGACACAATTGCCATGTTGGAATCGCTACCGTGGACAATAGCACGAAAGCCGTGTTTTTATTTTGCATAACTGGGTTGTCACGGCGGAGAGGAAAAATGCAAAGTGGTCTAATTCGAGAACCAGTCGTCGTGAATAATTCCATTGGCACGATGAATTATTAATGTTATGCCTGGGAGCAAAAATAGGCCGATTCGTATGTTAATTCAAGTTTACTGTAATACACCCATTAGGTAATAAACGCTCGGCGATGCGCCTCGGATGCGCGTCGATGATTTCTCGAGTCGTAAATTTCGCATTATCGCGGAGCACGATCGACGTAAAAAGATAATCAAATTTCATGGATACAACGTATTAAATAGTAATAATCCAAAATTTTATCCGCATCCCCGATATCCTCGTATCATTCTTGAAATATTAATCCACGCGAAGAGCAAAACGCACATCGGAATGCGTTTTCGAAGAGCCACCTTCGTGGAGCACTATTTTTGTTACGCGTAAATTTCTATCCACGTAAATGTAACCATCGTAACGGGTTAATCGACAATAGCCACGTAAACGGCAAGAGGAATAAAACGTTTAACCGCAGCCTCGAGTATCCTCGCGAAGTAAGGTGGAAGTATTTGGAACTTTAGAATCCCACGATGCGTGCATCAGGAAGGTTTCCCGCAGGACGCGGGGAAAGAAGATATCCCTGAAGAGAGGATGGAAGGAGGACACAATAATCGAGCCGGCAAGAAGTCGTGACGCGCACCGGAGAGAAAGGAGGATCCTACAACGGGTAGAGACCTTTAAGATCGTGGAGCAAAGGCATATTCCACGTACATACATTCTACATACATGCTCCTACGTTTCTGATCCGCCGTCCCAGCTCAAGGAGACCTTACCTCGTTGAACCGGGAACACGTGTAGTCTTGACAGATCGACGGTGCAACGAACCGCCGCTTCTCCGGACCTCGAAGACGACGCGAAATTCGCGAAACCTGCGAAAAATGGAAACCGTTTCGACGATCGCCTTTCGATAAGGAGGACGACGTCGGAGTATCAATATCGGTATACGCGCAATATCGATAAATGTATAAAGAATCATAGAATCGAAGACGTCGACAAATAACAAATTGACTCGTTGCGAAGAGAATTTCGGATTCAAACACAGTTTTTCAATACGTTTCAACGTAAAGTAAATCTCATTTTTTGTCGCGGATGCAAAGCGTAGCCGGTGAAGAAAGAATCGGTGACGCTCGTGAAACGACGTCGGATGAAAAGGAAAGAAAAAAAGCAGAGAAGCGCGTGGGTTTGGCGAGGATCGCGTGGCGGGCGGCGGTATCCTCGAAACGCGTGCTCCACAATTTCCCTCGCAACGTTACCAGTTATGCTCGCGGTTGCACGAACTGGGTCAGCTTGATCGACGGCTCGAGAATCCCCGATGGGAGCTGCGCCGCTGTAGCGGATGCTCGGAGGGACGTTCGGACTTCCACGCGGAACATCCGACATTCGAGCGTCGTCCATTACCTCTGGAAAATTTTCCATGGGATACGTACATCCTAGCTTCGATGGCCAGCTTCCGCTTTGGAATACGACTTAACCCTTCTGTCCCGCATTGTCCCAAGTGGCCATTGTTTCCGTTTAGGATCGTGGAGCAGCGTAAGTCGAATCGTCACTCGGTATCCACGGTTCGTATCGAACCTTTTTCCTTCCCTTTTAAGTCGCGCGGTTATACAGAAAAGGAGGCTCGCGATTTCGCTGTGACGCGTCGCCGATTAAACGCGATCGCGTCATATCCGAGCAGACACCGATATAGAAGAATTGCGTTTTTCACTCTCGCAAAGTTGCAAAGTTACTCGCTGCGATAATAAATCGATCAAAGTGGTAAATCTGTTTCGTCTTCCGTGCGTAAATCTCCACTTCTCGAGGCCTCGTCGATTTAGGATCCTTACGTTATTCGGAGCGAAATACCCGATAAAGATATCGTCTATAGAAGATTCGAACGACGAATCTTACGATCAAACGATCTTAATCATCGAATCGACCACGAGAAAAGAGGTTTCCTAAGAGCATCCACGAGATCGCAGCAATTGCGAGGGCGAGGAGCGTGGGGCGGAAGGAACGACGGTGGATCCGTCGTCCGCGAGACGAACGTTACCACCCAAGGTAATTCACGATTCTCCACGGTGCGACCGCGCCGCTGGGGGAAAAAAAGGCCACTGGGAAGAACAGTTAGATCGACACCGCCGCCGGCTGGTATGTCGCCGATGCCGATTCCGGTGCCATTAGAAGACGCCGCCAATAGAGGCACTATTCCTCCGTTCTACGCGGAATTTCACGGCGATGACGTCGACGATCGACGATCAAAATTAAGCGAATCAACGTACGACGTGGCTAGCGATAAGTGCAATGCGTTTACAAGGCTGTAAGCGGAAACGACTCGCGTTACTAAAATTAAACTGATTTAATTAACGTGGATTCGGTGTAGTCGAAGAATTCAATTCCAAAAAATTTCACGTGATTTATTATACTTTCAGCACATCCGTGATCCATGGATGACGCAGAGATATGCCTCGGCGTGTCTGTCCGCTGCTTACGGTAAGCACCGCGCGCGGTGCGATCGGGGCCAAAATTCTTCGCGTCGAAAGGACGAACCGTTCGTGCCTAAATCGCGATTAGTTCAAAGCCGAGCGATGTTTTTCTTCCATCGCACACGCGGGATCCGTGATCCGAAAGATCGACTGCCAAAATCCACGGTAATTTGCCCGATAATTACGAGCCTCTTTTTCTCCCTCGTTTAACTTACTCCTTCCCGTAAGCCTCGGCCGGCTGTGTTTTGCGCCGCGGTACCGACACCACCCTCGGGCCTCCCTCCTAATATATCGCGTCAAATTATAGCCGATATAAAGCTGGGGCATTTAAGCCACCGTAATAAGCGTGTCGATTCGATCGTGCCCGAAAGGAATGAGAACCGGAGGCGTCATTTGTACCGGCGCGATAGAGCTCCCCGTAATTAGGGACCACTTTAAACCTTCACCTTCCTATTTCGACGCTCATTCGCCGTATATTTACCGCAAAATCGTCGATGTATCGCTGCCTCGACGAATCGCCGTACCCGCGTGGTTTTTTCCATTAATCGCTGTCATCGTTGAACGCTCGATACATCGCCTACGCTGGGTTCCGAGGCGGAATGTGCGTAGTACGGAATATCGCGTGGGAGCGACGTAATTACGAGGCGTAAAAAAGTGGGCCGTGATAGCCGCGATGCGTTGTGGTTTGTGATTCAATTTGTTCTTATTCCGAAAGCGGTACGAGGTTAATCGATCGAACTCGATCTCTTTTGAGGAGGCCGAACTCGCTAAAAAATCATCTTCTCTATCTAATCGCTCGCAATAAACATCGACGAGTGCGAAATTCCTCGCAAACCCAGGTCTCAAAAATAGGGAATTGGAAAGGAAACTTAAACGTTATTCTTATTTATTTATGCGCGGCCCTTGGATATTTTCGAGGCGCCAATCCGGCCCGTGGTGCAATTTCGGTTGACCAGGCCTGGTGTAATCGATGCTCTCGCTCGACGGGACGAGGCCTGGTTGAAAATTCGTGTCGCAATGAGACGAAACGATTCGAGCCTCCTCCCGCCTCGTAATGCTAATGGCGTCGGGGCACGATCCCCGATTACGATTAGGCCGGCGTGTTTGAGCCAGAACACGGCCGGTGAGAAAACCGTTTGGTTCGCTCCTCGAAATCGGCTTACGAGTAATCGCATTATGCAAACCCGGATGGGATGCGGCAAAAACGGAACGACGCGAGGAACGTTGTACGAAAGGAGGGGGTGGGGAGGTGGAGGGGGAGGGCTGCCCTATTAAAATCAAACGGTTTGGCCGTCGGCGTTGTCGGCGAAAGAACGGACGTTATATAAGCCGAGCCTTGCGAGAATGAAAAAGGAAAACGCTCGTCGAATTTGCATATTCGCAGGGGACTCTGCGCAATAACAGCACTCTTTTGTATCCGCCACTTCCGGGATAAGAGAGGCTATCTCCGATCGCGTGCGACCGGAGACTCGCGGATGTCGCGATCGGTTTCACCTCTCGAAGTCTGAGATCGAAAGGCAAGAATGTTGCGTTGAAAATACGCGACGCGTATGTCTTTGATCGTGGATTCTGACACGCCTTAAATTTCGGTCTGGTCGAGGCTGTGCAAGGTTTCTAAAGATCGACGTAGGTACGAGGATTCGATTTCCCCTTCTATGAGAAGGCGCGAGTAAACGTAGGGAGGAAATGGAGCGATGATCCAAGGGTCGAGAGCCGAAGGAAATATCGGTTAGGGAGGGTTAAAGCGTATTCCTGGCGGCCGAGTTCCCTCGAGTAACCCGGTTGGCCGTACGTCATCGGGGCGAATCTGCACACAAAGAGTTATTTCCCGTACGTAATAGATTCGCGGCGCACTTTCACCGCATCCATGCGCCACCGTCGAATCTTCCAGGGGAAGAGCAACGTCCCGCGGAGCGTGCACGGTCGCCCGGACAAATTAAGTGTTGCACCGACAACGGGGCTGAAACACGCGTCCACGCTAGAATTACATTCCCAGATACGGATCTACATGGGATTTGAATAATGCACCGCGCTTTCCTCCACCGGCGGGGATAACCAGTCTCGTCCGGAACTACTGGCCCGCGCCTGGAAGGGCCTCGATGCTCGCGCTGGCGTGTCTTTGAAAACGTAGCCGATCGTTTAACGAGTACCTTACGCGGTCGAACGTGAGCAGGAGCGAGTTCTGTGCCGCTGCAGGCGCGGATATCGCCTTTAACCTCCCACGGAGGCCTTTCTCAACCTTTTCGAGTCGCGAACCAATTCGGAGCAACGATCGGTCTCGCGATCCGAGACGACGCCAATAAAATATCTCGCGCAAACGGAAATCGATTTTACCTCGAGAATATTTCGCGATCCATCGAATATACCGAGCGATCCTACTTTGGGTCGCGATCCAGAAAATTTCGGGTAGAATGTTCCATATGGTATAACGTGCTCTATGCTCTGATACGTAGGGCGCGTTTGAACGATGCGCCGCGCTTTCCTCCACCAGCCCGGATAACCAGTCCCGGACGGAACTCCCCTGGGCGTCCTTTCTTAGTTCCCCGAGCTTTTCGATTCCTCGGCCGTGGCCATTTCCGGCGACGGTAGGAAATCATTCAAAAGCAGGAAAGCACGAGATCAGATAGGCGGTTGCGCGCGGATGGAATCCAAGGTCGGGGATAGGGCCGATCTTTAATGCTCGGTACTAATGAGCCGGCGGTGTACAGGAAACACGTGGTACGTCTTGGTGCCGCGGTTTCATTTGCCTCCCGTGGAAGAATCGTTAATCCTGCCGGACCGTCGTGGATTTAAGATTGTACATCACGGCCTGCCACCTGCATCCAACCGAGGCATTCGTCATATCTTTACCGCCGCTCTTGCTTTAATGGCTTCAGGAAGTTCCATCCGGGTCTTTTAAATGCCACGGGACCGACGTTGGTTCTCACCTTCTCTACTGGAAGTCCGGGAAAGATTATAACGAGGAACCGTTCGAGAGCACGTTTCTACGCTCCTCTTGGAAGGAGTTGACTCTTCGGGAGCGCGTTACGAGGGAAGCGTTAACCACGACGCTCGAGGATTTCGATGAAACCGAAGAAGACGGTAGCTCTATACCCCAGACCAGTATAGTCGTAATTCTACTCGTGGATTTCTAGCGAGTTTGAGATCGATTCGTCCAAGATTTTAAAATATTACATAACTCGGTTTGCTCGATTAAGGAGGCGCTTTGTTCGGCCACCGCTGTGACACGGCGACGAGTTTCGGACACTTGAAATTCTGTACCCTACGTTAATATCCGGTCATGGGAGTTATCCTTTACTACGGGGCTTTGAGAACAGATACATTAAATATGGCAATGATGATGACGCGAGGCCATGGTCGAGGCTCTCGTTTCGAATACCGTCATTTTTTACGATCCGCCGATTTTCAAGAGGATACAAAGAAACGTTGGAATTATTTGGAAACAATGCGCGTCAAGCGAACGTGGCCTTTTCACGTCGGCAAAAGTCGTTTTGCAAAACCAGGACTTTAAGCGAGGAACAATATCTATTACCCGATATGCACGGGGCTCGAGGCTGGCGCGTCAACTCTGACGCGAGCAGCCAAATATGGGAATTACCGAATCGAAGCGTGGATTATCAATCTTCCTTTAAACGCCACCGTACGCGAATAATCGATGTATCACCGGCGCGAATAACGAGCCCGCGAGGATGACCCTCGACGGTTTCCGCGAATTCGCAAAAATATCGAGGTTCCTGGAAGGATCCTTTCCGAGCGTCCTTGAGAGCAGCCGTTACGCGACTGAGGCGAGGATATACGGTTTATCGAGACGCGCGAAGGCCGACGCCAGGCTCTTTGCATGCGAAATTTAACGGTGGATCGGACCAGGATGGGCGCGGACGACGGAGGAGGAAGCGAGCAAGGGAGAAAGGCCGTCGGGTAGGAAGAAAGGAAGAAAGGGAGAAAGGAAGGAAGGAAGGAAGGAAGGAAGGAAGGGAGGAAGGAAAGGAAGGAAAGGAAGGAAAGGAAGGAGGAGGAGGAGGAGAAGGAGGAGGGGAGAAAAGGGTATCGGCGAATGAAGGGGGTAGGAAAGGGGAAAGGGAGAGTGGGCCTGGCCATAACATTACAGAGGAGCCTGCTGAGTGAGATATTACCGCCGTCATAACCTCTAATAACTACACAGAGCCCTTTATAACGCCTCCCAGTGCCTCATTGTACCGCGGTGGTAGGCTTCTCTTGTCCGGTACGTAATGTAGGTAAGCCTCACCGAGACCTGTACTTTCGGATGGTACTATTACATGCCGCGTTCGCCACCATTCGATGGCTCGAGGAGGGCAATGTCGAAGGAAACGAGGGGAGAAGTGTCGCGAGAAATCGTGCGGGAACTCGAATTTCCGTCCTCGAATTTCGATAGCGTCGACATCGCGCGCTCCTGGGCTGTGATACGCGTATCCCTCATCTGCCGTAAAAATTTTTAAGTATTCCCACATCTCTTCCATCTTCGTCGTAGTAAAAGTAGACGCGCGCAAAATTTAATCATGGATGGCAAAACTCGAAATACTCGAGACGGACGGTTAGCGTCGATACGCAAAGCTTGGCGTGCGAGCACGAAATTTACTTTGTTCGGTATAATATTAATATGCGACAAAACATACACGCGAGAGTTATGGCTGGACGGTGGAAAGATCGTTTGCCGGTTTGTCACGAGACTTTAACGATCGGATAAAGCATATCGAGCCTTTCGTCGAGGGGAGAAAAAGGCCAGGAGCGGAAGTACCGTGGAAGGAGCTAAGTGGGCGAAAAAGCGAACGAAAGCGCGCCGGCTGGAGGAAGGTTGGGGAAGATCACGCTAGAATTTAATTAGCTTCTGATCCGTTTGCTGCACGAGCTTCTCACCTCGCGTGATTTTACTACTCCCCAGGTGCACATCCTGCCGGGCCCGAGAGGATGGCAGCGCGGGGACCGGCGACGTTCCTCTCTTCGGCGACCTCGAGCATCCTTCGCTTCCTCACGTGTTTCCTTCGACGCAACGCCGAGGAACACGTCGGAAACGTTTCTCCATTTGACGTCGTTTGTCACGCTCGCTTGGCCTTACCGCGAAATTGATATTCCAGCGCCGGGGACGAGAAGAAATTCCCTTGCGTGCGCCATCGTCCCGATCTTATCACTTCGCGACCTCCGGTATTTCTTGCTAGGACGCAATTTCCAATTCTACCTCGAGGAAAAATCAGAGTCGACGTTCGGCATTTCTCGTATCGAGATCGCCACGCTGGAGCGGCTTTGTTTCGCGTATGGCGGATTGGGTGCGCGTGAATATATTCGTTAGCGGGTATCGCTACACGGCGTTGTTACGGGCGACGATAGGCGGTAGGTGCGAGGAGAGGCACGGAGTAAGGAAGGAAAAAAGAAAGCCGAGTAAAGCGACTTTATATAGCTCCTCGTAAAGTCCTTTTTATTCTTTATAAAGCTTTCAACGCCCGAACGTTTTATTGCGGCGCGCGTTCATCGAGCGCTCCGTTGAGCATTTTAAAACCTTCGCCGTTAAAGAAGTGGAGGATTTATGCTCCGCATCTTCTCGCCCACCGTTAACGGGAGAATGGTCCCTAAAATTCTCCTCGGCACCGTCGCAACGCCGAAATCGCTTTGTTTACCCGCATCGAAACGATCCTCGCCGGGACGAAATTAAGAGTGGTACAAAAGAACGGTGCAGAGTTTATTTTCCGCATCGTCCCGTTCAATGCTCCGCGATTCGGCCTTTGGACCATCTTCCACGAGCCTCTTCGACCGAAGCGATCTTTCGTAAATTAAAACTCAAGCGCTTTTCGTGGTAATTATTTGTAACTTATATTCCGTCGCTTCTCGTATTACGTAATCGGGAAAAGCGTCTTCTCGGCTTTTAGCAAGAAAAAAGGATCGCGCATACCGGTCGAAACGTTGCGCATCCTTGTAGCAGATCGGAGAGTATCGATCCCGAAGAATTTACGTAATAGATACTATCCGGAAGAACGGATAATCCTTCTCGCGTTTATTAAAAAATATCTCAAATCCGTCCTCCGCCATCGGTCGCTCGAACGCACGATCAGGGATTTGTCTTTCCAACGCCACAAACATCTCGTCTCTCTTCGATCGCGATAGACCTCCTCGCTACGAAGTAGACGATCCAGATTATCGGCGAGATAAGCGTCCAGCCATCTTTTCGTTCTCGCGAGGACTCTTCGGGAGAAAGAGGCGTGGAAGCGGCGAGGGGCGGAGGGCGGCCGTGGAGAGCGCGTCGAAATCGGCGTGAAAATGATTCGAGGATCCTCGTAGGAGAGGCGCTCGGCCGGTCACGGGGGAATTTAATTAGCTTCTGATCCGTGGTTACGCCAGTCCTCTCGATCCTTTTACAACCCCCCGGGTGCTCGTGCGTTCTCGCGCCATCGAAGGAACGACCGAGGAACGACCGATGGCGCACCGAGAGCGCTGCACGCCGCCGATCTTCCCCTCCTCCTTCCACCAGCCCCGTTTCGTCATACCCGCCACGGAGGATTCACCTCCGGGTGCATCACGAGAGCGTATCTACTTTGTTTCCTTCGTCACGCTCGGCTTTGGTGCGATCAAATTGATATTCCGGTACGTCGTGCCCGTGTAAACCACGATGGTTACAAATATGATGGGGTATAGATTATCGCGGCAACCGGGCCCTCGCGTCGGGGGAAAACGATTTGGCCGGGCATTCTAATTTGGCACGAAACGCGGCCATGGTTGCGCCACGCGCTTTACGGAGGATAGAGCCGCGTAGAACCGCGGGATGTCTATTACGCCGAGCCCTAGGCGCGTATCGAATCATGGCCGAAGAGCTACGCTGCTGCGCTGGCTTCGGACTCGCGCAGAGCCGACCTTCGAATCTCTTTTATCACGGATTGCCAATTTCCCATCCGATATGCATACGTTTCGCAGTTCCGCTGGTATCGAATCGAGCTCGGACCTGGGTCAAATGACCTTAGCGGTTGGTGCCAAAAAGAAATCGAACCATCCGTACTGGTACTGGAATGCGAAATGGAGCCATTTAGCGCCGCCGACGATGGAATATCCGGCGATGGGAGTGCGAGCCACGTGAAATATTTGTCATCTTCCGAGGCTGTCGTTTAAAGGAGAAATTCGAGCGAGCTCGGCCGTCCCGGGAGGAGGATTCGGGAAATATTCTTGAGAGCTCGTTAACGAGACGCTTCGTCGGGGAGGGCCAGCGCGCATCCTGCCATCGTTTACGTCGCGCCCCGACACGCTTCGCGCTCCGCCGACCAATTTACACGTCCGTGACGGTAGACGAAGGGTAATCGTATTTTTCGATAATGCGCGAAACCGAATTAACGCGACTTGCTTTACGAAAGAATATAACTCTCGCGGATTCAGAAGTATCGGAACTTTTCTGGCAATTTTCGGACGTGAAATCGTCCGTCGAATGTTTCTGCACGAAGAAGCGAGAGTTCGCGTAGTCGCTCGCGAATCTTTAGCTTCTTGGAAGAAAAACGGGGAAAGAAGCTGAATTTCTTTGAACTCGCGGTAGAAGATAGGATTTCCACGATCGATGCGCGTACGTTTTCGACGAGGAAGACGAGGACGCAAGGATGAAAGAACGGGAGGAAAAAAGTGTATCTCTGAACCAAGAAAAACGTATAATACATTATGCATATATTCTTGCCGCCCTTCGCTCTTCTATTTTCTTACACCTTATCGGGAAAGCCGCTGTTACTGTGAGCGGCATACCTTTCACCGGCACATAACAGTACGTCCAGAACACGCGTACTCGAGTTCTACACTCCCTTTCACAAATCACCGAACATTTTGCAAAATCAAAGGCCGAACACAATTTTACGGTACGTCGCGAAGTAAAACGATCGTCCGTCCAAAGTATCAACGGGAAACCGATAAACCGGACACCAAGGGGTACCAGGATCGAGTCGGATGTCGTATCCAAATACAAATTCAAGTTACATGGCACGCTTAGGTATCGTCGTAAGACGGATATACCTTAGACCGTTAATCGCATCGGGAAGGAGTTTTTCACAAATCGATTTCTCATCCGATTTCGTTCGTTCGTCTTGGCGAGCAACGGAGAAAGTAGGAATAAACGGGGATATGGATAAAAGCGGGGAAAAAAGATCCGCAAAATCCAGCGAAGGACACGTCGCGAGGCTGTGCAACGGTAAAGTAAGGCGAGAAGGCGCATTCCAGGTTCCAAAAGCTGTACTTCTTCGGACGCAAGTGTCCGGCGAGTTGTGCACGGGAGTGTACGCGGCCGACTTCCGCGGATGCAGACGTTGGGCTCGGTGCGGAGACGCATCCCGGCCGGTGCACCGGCCTTATGGGTGTAATGATGTTATTTTCTTGTAGCAGTAACTTCGTGCCGGCGCAAAAAGGGGGCCTCCACGGCAGTTACACGTCTGTACCAGTCCGCATACCTTACTCTTTCGTCTTTAACCCCCCGTATACCCGGTATACGCATTCCGTATTCCCCTACTGGCCGGCGTGCCGTTACCGTAGTTACACACCTGGACGCCATTTGTAAGGGCGCGCTCCTTTTATTTTTGCGTGGGTAGGCTAGATCGAAGCCACCGGCGGAATCCTCCTCAAGGTGAGCCGACGATGCACGGTACCCTGCGCGAGCGCCCCGCGAGGATCCCCCTGGCCGCTACCTCCTTATTACCTCGCTACCTTTGCGTGCCCTGCTTTTTCCTCCCCGGCAGAGCCGATAATTAAAGACACGCCGGTATGTCCGGCACAAAGGGACGAGCGGCCCAAAGGTATGCCGCCCTCCGCGGGTTCGGGGATCCGGTAATCGTTCGGATTAGATTTCTTCCATGTACGCGGAGTATCTCCTTGTAATTGGCCACCTTGCCGGTTGGCCGACGAGTGGTAAGCCACTTTCGTGGATCTCGAGCTTTCGTCGATGCCTCTCGACGCTCGATCTACCGGACCGGTCTACCGTGTGTTTGGACATTTATAGAGCTTTGGGACGGCGCGTTTTCTGAGATTTCGCGTCATTTTCTGACGGTTTGCGGATCATATTTAGGACGCCCAAATATGCCTGGATAGTGGCTGCTGGGTTTGGCGAAACGAGCGAAACTTAAAGGTTAGATGTCTTCCGAGGAATGCTCGATTCGAGTCGGAATTATTTTGGGATTCTAATAGAGGTGCGCATGAAGGAAAATGTATCGAAGCGGGGATCGCGAATGTACGACGAGGATAGAATAGAAGAGCGATTTTTCGTGGTTGATCATACTCACGGTGAACGACATTTCTCGAGCTGAGTAACTCGTAACGTAAAACGAGGAAAAATGCTGCGAAACGAGTTGCTGGAGGGATAAGCAAATTATCGCACCTTGGGCAACGTTGTAACACCGTGAATGGAAATGCCAACGTAATGGGAGCAATCTAGACGCGAATTCTACTCGTTATCGCTGAATATTTTTGCGTAATACGCGAACCGTTTTTCACGGCTGAGAATCCACTCTCGATGCTCGCTGGACGTAGAAATTTGAGCGTGGCGAATGCTCGCGATAATCGCAAATTCCTGATTCGCGACGGTAAAAAGGCTGCGACGCGTTTGAGAGCGGGCCGCGGTTCTTACTTAATCGCGGGCCAACGTCACCTCTCGGCGGCTGTTATTTGCGCGATAGCCGAGTTTAATTTCCATAAGAATAATTCCGCGGTGCATAATGAGCGTTCCGCTCGATGGGACTCGAGTGACCGTTATTAAATTCTCGGTAGAAAGTGAACCGATAAAGAGATACCGGTCCACCGGACAGATATCTCGATCGCGGTTTAACGATCCGCTCTCCGGATTAGACCAACGTCCCTGGCAAATAACATTCCGGGATACGCCTTATCTCGAAGTTAACGTTATCCATGAAAATCCACTTGACGATCGGTGCGAAATTTTATCTCGAATCGGTGTTCGAGAGAAGCGGTCCTATCGGGGAGCCCTTGCTCGATCGCCATTACTTCGAGATAGCAGGATTTTGTGTAAGTCACAAAGTAGGTAGGTACCGTGCAAAAATGTAAACGTTCGGCTACGTACATCTGACTGGGTAAATATCGTATATCGTATTTTAACGTTAATCGTGGAAAACAATGGCGATAGAACTGGCTCTCTGCGATGCTCGATATCGTATTGTACATCACTATGACCATGTATTTAACCGTACCCTGTAACTAAAACTACTTTCTGCGCCTAGCGACGCGATTATTTCAAAAGCGTCGAAAATTCCGCGCAAGGCTACCTTCGAAAACCAAAATTTGCAAATTCCGGTTTACGCTATCGAACACGGCGATTATCGACAGCGTTGCACAGCGATACACCTCGCGGCGCATAATTCGAACCGTGGTTTTTTCGCCAGATCGCGGGAAGAATGGCTCCACGCGCGCCTCCGTGCAAATAATCGGCCCCCCGCTGCTTCGCATTCGGCTTGCGTAACGAGGAATTTCCGGCGGCATTTAAAAAACGCGGAACGACCGCCCCTGGCGATGGGATCGGCCTTCCGCGGAAGCGAAGCCGCCGCTCGCTGGAAACGCGAATCTCGAGGTCGATGAGGAGCATTTGCGAAATCCGATCGCGCCGCGCCGATACTCTCCTTACCTTCCCGCGGGCCACGGAGCTCTGCCAGCCTTGCCGAGTCCGTCTGACGTTTCTGCATAATGCTAATGGCACGAATTACCCGCGATCCGCGGCTCTTTATCCGTCCTCCGACTCGCGATGCCGTACGACGCGCACGCCAAAGGATGACCGCGAAATTAAGGAGCCGCTCGTACGCTGGATCGATCGTCCAATCGTCGAGGCTGCTTAAAAGCTCGCCCTATTCTGGGAATTATATATCGATGGTCTTACGCGAGCATCGACGTAAACCATTCGTATACCTCGGTTAGTGCACGGAATCCTTATAGATGTTACCGTCAATTGCTTGTCGCGTGGCTTACAATTGTAAAGGTTATACATCAATGATTAAGCGTATTCGAGCGAGAAGCTGAGGCTTGCATTATTGTATGTACGACGCGAAAGAACGACGGCGAAATTAAGGAGCTGCTCGTACGCCGCATCGAGCGTAAAATCGTGGACGTTGCTTAAATGCATCCATTATTCCACGCTCAATGGCATTACGAGGATAAGAGGCATCGAAGTTAAAATCGATCGACCGTTTCATCATCGATGAGTTTCGACTGGTACCGCCTATTAATTCTCGATGATGACGGCGGGTATACGCGGAGAATAACGGGACGCGAATGGATAAATCTTTTCTCGTATATCGATTTCCAATGATCCCACTCGCGACTCGTTATTGCCGTCAGGATTGTACGAACACTCGGGCTCTTCGATAGGTCGCTCGAGCAGCGGTGACGGTTGCTTTGCGAGCGAGTCGGTACGATGCGCCTTGACAAATTTTGCATCATCGATCGAACGGATCGCGTCTCCGCCCGTGAAATTTATACCGCTCCTAGGCATCATCGATTATTCCGACGATCGTACGAAGGACTTTTGACTTTTGACCCGTGGCTCATCGCGCATCGATTTAACGACAGCCGAATCGGGGAGACAACGGCGGACAGAGCTCGACGAATCTTCGCTCCATCTATTACGAGCAAATTATCCCGTCCGCGAAATCCTTGCCGCTGTCAGGTTTGTACTATACCGCACGCGGTGCTGGTTAGCCTAGATCTCCGCTATTTCAGGAACCGACTCGAAAGCCGTGGCGCTTCGCTCGTCGGTCCAGTGACGGCTTGCTTTGGGAAAAAACCTCGGGCAGAGGTTGACCAATCTTCCCTCCATCGATTACAACCGAATTATCCTGTCCGCGAAATCGTTCCCGCTGTCAGACTCCTCCGATCGGCCGATACCTCATCCAACTCCGGCTAGACGAGATCGATTTACGACACCGATAAATCGGCCTGGTATCCTGGATCCCGGCCACGGCGGCGGCGGCGGCGGCGGTGTTTCTTATCGGACGGAAACATCCGATCGGCGGGATCGAAATCTGCCAGGCGCCGATTCTCTTTTAATTACAAGACACGCGACTCTTTTTCTTCCCCACCCTTTGGGGAACCTTTTAGGCTGTCAGGCCCGCTCGCAGGTCTTTTGACGGGGCGCAGGCTAATACTGCCGACTCGCCTGCCAGAATCATGACTAAACGCATTTCGGTAAAGACACGATCCGAGATGAGATATTAGGAGGCGAGGGTGAGAGGGCTGGGGCTGGGGCTGGAGGATCGGGGGCACCGATCGAGCATCCCGAATTGAGACGTAGGACGAGGCTTGCCGACGGAAGTCGCCCAGAAGGCACTGGTTGGAACTCAAAAATGCTCGCACGGGGTGCACTATGGAGATAGGAGCGGTGAATGATATGGATCAGGGATTCTCAACGGGGTTGAGGGGATTTTTAAAAGGATCGATAGAATTGGAATCGTTTATTAAGGGCTCGATGAGAAAATTGTCCTTTATATTATTTTCTTTAATCTTGTTTGTTATCAGCGGGTATGTACATAATACAGATGCGTTTTTTGTTTCCAAATTTACCTCGACGGCAACTCCATTCCTGGCAATATTTGAGCGGTATAATATCGAAGATTGGAAGCCGATCCCTAAAAAAAATTTTCTTCTAGAGTGTCAAAGTGGAAAAAGTGTTGAGAAACCCTGATATAGATCTCCTAAGTAAATTCTCGATTGTTTTCTGTCGGCGGTGGATTAATGGTTTTCTCGTGCGCCACCACGGGGAGTAATTTATCGCGCGTTCCCGGATCGTGGCGCGAATTATTTTTCGGACACTTTTTTCAGGTATACGATTGTTGGGAGCCACGCACGTTTTGGCCGAAGCTTTGGTGGTTTTTTTTAACTTATTACAAACTTTCTCGTTATACGTTTTAGGTTCATTAACGTATTTTGGTTCTAAACCGGGAATCGGTCGTACGTATAAATTTGACTGAACACCTCGTAATATTTATCGCTATTTTGGACCGATTAGCGATCGATTTGGGTATAACGATAAATCAAACGCGATAGACGAGCGAATAGAAATAAGAAGAAACGTATATCGCTCTATATATTTTTACCAATACGGTGCAAGCGAAAGTTAACAAGAGCCATATTAACGCGAGCCGAGCATCGCCTTTTGTACGAGACCAGCGGATTTCCTAATATCCGCGAGGAGCCTCCATCCAATTTTGCGTCTCGATCCGCGCACGTAACTTTTACCGTGCCCCGTCTTCCCGCTGTTTCTGAGTTACAGCACGAAAGTTTCTCGGGACTATCGGCACGCGAATGATCGATGGAGCCCCCCCTAATGTAGACTTAAGGATTCCTATAAATTTCGCTTTCTACCTGGCTCTTTACGATCTTGCCAAATACCCTCGTGGTTTTTACGAGCGGCGTGGACTCGCGATGGTTTCCGTCCGGTTGAAATTTTGTCGCCAATTAAGGTCTAGCGCCTTCAATACACTTTCACTTTTACTATATCCTTCCGTCTTTCCGCCGTAAGCAGGAGAAACATCGCGTATCGAATTTTATCGCCGTTTCATCCCAGAAGATCCGATACGCGTACTTTCACTTTTATCGCGTTCTCCTCTCCGTCCTACTTAATCGATAGACAAAGAAAAACAGACGTAGCACACGAGTAACCTCAGAGTCGCGGTATCGTTTCGCATTTAACGAGAAGCCACGCCGAGGGGCAGAACCGTCTGCGGATTAAAAACGCCGAAAAACCTTGGAACCTCCGACACTCCGAGAACCCATAAGCAAATGTGCAGAAATCGTTGTAGCGCGAGAAGCGCGATGCGGGGCGCAATAAAGGAAATAACATCGTCCAAGTACGACCGGTATTGCGTTCGTCGGCCGGTAAGGGTTATAGCGAACTCCTCGTTGATCGTCGAAGCGGCCACAAAGACAAGAGAAAATGACGAGGTCCTTCGGGACGTACAGTGCGAGCCGGAGGGACAAAACGAGATGCGAGCACGCGAGGAGCCGGGACTCGAAGGGCCCAGGATAAGTTTGTCATGGAGAATTATGCAACGCGCCGTGGCGCTAAGTAAAAAGCCCGGCTAGGTGGAGATCCGGCCTTTATGGAATGATTTGCGCGACGCAGTGCAAACAAATTTCTCCGGGTACGGGCACGCTTAACCCCGGCACCGTGTCCGCGCTTATGTACACTTCGCAGCTACGAAACCCGCAGTAAACGTCAGCGGCCAAACAAACGATAATGTCAGGCGTAAATCGTCGTTATTAATAGAGCGCCGGGAGATTATTGCCCGCCTTATGGAAAAGCCCGGGCTTGTGCGCGGACCGATACACGACGGTCATCGGTGACGATATACGATACCGAATCAACGGAACGGAACCTACGATTTCACCTTTGCGCTCGTGACATTTTGCTTTAGGAATCATCGCGAAGGATCTCGAGCGCATTTCAGAAAAAACCCACGATGCTCATCGTGTTCTCGAGGACGAAGGGATTTAACCGGAATATAGACAAAATTCTACAGCCGGGTACGATTAATTCTTACGCCCGATACGTACATATCGAAATAATCGGCATACGAATAGTATTGAAACTCATTATACCGTGGTGCTTTCGAGTACTGTAATTCATCATAGATCGATGCCGGGATCGCGACCCGCGCTACGCCGAAGCAATTTTTTCTCTGCTCGATACAATGGCTCGGAGAAGCGCCACGTATCTACCTCGTGTGGCCGTAATTAGTCATAATTTAGGCCCGCGGGGTCGTAAAGCGAATCTCGCGACAGCGAGTTAATCCATAGATCTGTCACGTCTGTCACACGTACGCGTTCGACGCGAGCAGGGGAGCATCGAAGAATCGTACGTACTCGGAACTCCCACTGTGCGACTCGGTTGCGTCAGTAGCGCGGTATACCGATGTCGAGAGTAATCTCGTCCTCCTTTGAGACGTTCTCCCTAAAGTCTCATCGCTACCACCGTTCGGTTGGAGGAAGGTAGTAGTTCAAGCTGCACGCACCGATGATTTTTGCTCGAGAAACTATGTATTGTATTTACCAGTTAATCACGCGGAGGCGAAGATTCGAAACGCTAAAGACTCTATCCGAAGGAGTGACGAAAGTGACGACAACGCGATACACCGTGTCAACACCCGTGGTTAACGGTTTTCCTATAATTTATCTACACGGGTACTCGTTTGTGGATATCTCTGTCTCCTTACCGTCTTGCAACTACCATTATCGAAGACCTCCCGAGGTTGCGTGGCTCGATCGCTCGAAAGGAAAGTTACCGGAAAGTTAAACCTGCCTTCGCAATAAGCACCGATGCTTCTAATGTTCACGAACGATTCTTCGCGTCCCATAGAAACGGTAAACGGTACGTATTCGCTTTCTATAGGTGCCAATCCTTGGACTTAGACGCAAAACGTAACCGCGAAAACGAAAAAATAATATATCACGAATGTTCTTCAAAATCCCTCCCAAAGCACCGATAATGTAAAATACGTAAAGACAGATCGCCGAGTTACAAATTCCCTTTACCCAGAGATTTATCGTGCAAAGCTCGTTGATGAAGCTCCGAAATAACAAATGAGAAGCCAGCGCGACGTAACAAGGTTTCTGAAATGGAAAGGGCGAAAGGGGTTCCTTCGTCGAAAAGGGGCTCTTCGCCGACGCCAATTAGACATCGGTGTCCACATCCAGTGTACCTCGAGGCTTACTCTTCATTAGCACTGGGAGCAAGTTCAAGGCCGGCTCGTTTGAAACCGAGGTAAAGAGAATGAGGGAGATGGAGAGACGGAGTAAGCGCGAACCGCTAAACTCACGGTACGTCTTCGCTTCAGTCACCGTCTCCGCGGGCATCATCATCATTATCGTCATCATCATCATCTCGAAAATCCGTCCTCTCCTGCTTTTACCGGCCCCGTCGTTGCCGGGGATGGAATCGAGTACGTCGCTGGTAGTGTCGTAGAACGCGGCCCGATAATGTGGCCGAAGTGAGAGAAAGGGAGTTAAAGATCCTCCTGCTCCCTTGGATCTCTCGATTAGCTTTAACGGTTACTACCTCCGACTGAATTTGATCAAAGGCCACGTTATTTATTTTCGTACCTAACGCACCGACCGACTGGACATCTTCCGCGTCAAAGAGCCAATCTACGGGTTACACCTAAATTCGGAAGCACCCGTGTAACGTACCTTCATAAGGATTCGGACGCTTGGGAAATTCAAATGAACGCTACAAAAAGCGACTTTGTCAATTTTATAGTAGCTTGGATAATATCATTTGCCGGATAACAAGAAACTACGTTTATTTCTACAATATTTTAGCGATATCCGTATACGCGTAAGTGTTGGCAGACTTTTGGACGATGGTGTATACGAGAGGTAGGTATGAAACGCGTGGGCGATACGATCTAAAACGAGGTGGATGGAGAATGGATAGAATCGCGCATTCTTCATCGAAACGTGTCTGTCGCGGTCGTTTCGACCTCGTCGATTTCAAAGAGCACATTGTTTTCGCATTGCATTCGGGGATTACTCTGGCGCAATGGGTATAGGCTGGAATTCCAGTAATTCGGTACCCGTCTGCACTATCGCGGCTTCGGTTGTTCGTCTTCGACGTTGTTCGCCGATTCCAAATAGCTCAGAATCTCCGGTGCAGTGGCAAAGCAGCTTTAAATATTGCATAAAAAATGAAATACTCGGATCATAATTACTACAAATATCGGAAAAGTATAAATTTGCAAGGCACGAACCCACGACTTGACTCGTCGCATTCGCTCAGCTTTTAACGCGCTTCGATCGTCTATTTGTAAAATTAAACGAGCGACAGAGCAATTTAGCATTTGCGGAGCTAGGATGGGGTAATGGGGTTCCGCACGGAAAATTCGTGCTAAAATCACGCTCATTAACCTCGGATAATTTTCCATGTACCGAGGCACGTAATAAGTTTTTCTTCGGATAATTCCATATAACGAGTAATTCCATGTAATGAGCAGTGCGAATGTGGCGATAATGAAGATACTTTGGCAGAGTAGACCTCGAGCCGAATGGGTTTAGCGGTCGATGGCGAAAATGAACCAATTTGGCGGTTGTCACGCGAGCGGTTGACAGGAGACACTCGTGCGAGTCGGCGATAAACTCGTCGATCGCCGTCGGTTATCGAGCAGAAGAGGCGTGGCGCTGATTGAGCGGTAAGTGAAGAACTTTTATCGGCTCCCAGTTTCGCATAAACGTATTTTTCCCTCGAGGACAGAGTCGGGGCGCATCTTAACGACCCCCTAGCTCCCCATCATCACGCTACGCAATAATTCTCTTCTAGTACGTAGCGCCTCCAATGTGGAGCACCTCGTCCACCCTTCATCGGTTAGATCTCCGTCACGTAGACCGACTTTAAAGCTCAATTATTTATATACCCGACTGCCGTTGATTCGCCCATGCGATGATTACGCCAATCATAATACGCTTGCCCCGGTAAGAGTCGACATTGTGATTGGCCCGCCACGGATCAGGCTAACTACCCGCAGAAATCAAGTAAAATAGAAACAAGACCGGTCCTCAATCACGTGTAATTGTACTCTGTCTGTTCTACCGCTATACCCCCTGATACTTATATTTACCGGGGCACAATTTTCTCTTCGTAATCCGCCGTGCCGCGTCTGGTACCAGGTTAGCGATTCTGCACTCGTCTTTACGGCCGTTTATTTATCAAAGCGACATGCCTTTTGCCCGCGCCGAAACCTTCCATACGCTCGACCCCCGCCACTCTGCCCCTCTTAGCGGCTCTCCAATAACGATCGTCGTGATAATCACCGTTTTTACGACGACCCGAGTAGGCGAAGGAAGCGACGGATAAGGTACGCGATGTTAGTACCACGTTTTAGCCGGTTCCCAAAACGTAATTGACGCAAATCGACTCATGCGGTAATGCGTTACGTTTTGGAAGAAAAGTGGCGGCTTGGCATAAATCGCGAGGAAAGATCGCCCTATCCGCGTTGCGATCGAAGCGTTTTCAATTTCTCGAGAGAGCCGTATACGCGACGAAGATGCTCGAACGTCGGTCGAGCACGAGCAGCGATTGCGCGGAGGAAAATGAAAAAAGAACGTTTCCCATTTTCCGAGACTATTAACCGACCGACCGATCGGTACTCGTCGATTATGAAATACGCACGGTAAATGGATGCAATCACTTTCGCGTAACGCCCCGGGCAATCTCTTCGGTGGAGATATTAAATTCTATCCGCGATTACCGACCTCTACCTAGGATTACCAGCTACCAGGGCCGACATCTTAACGAAGCATCGATCGAAACGAACCTTTCTCCTCCAACGATACCATGCAAATTTCCCTCGCCATTCTTTCCTTCGACGAACCGTTGAGCTCCATTTCGCGCACGATTCCCGACGATCGACCTACGATTACCCAATTCGACGATGGACGTCCATCGGACGTTTCCTCGGGAAGACGCTTCGACTCGTAGAAACGCGACGAGTACGTCGTCCACGATCGAGCCCTAAGTCGAGGATACGCGCGTTGGGATGGAGGATACGGCACGACGAGGCATCGCTACGCACAAAAAACGATCGGTGGGAAACGGCGCCGAAGCCATCGTCCGCGATCCGAACAAGAGCCAGTGGATGGGAGAGTGGTGTAACGGACGAGATCCGAGAATTCGTAGAAACGTGGAAAAAAGTATACCATCGTCCAAAGCGCGAGAGATCTATTTCTCGGTCCGCGTCCCAATTTTCGGCGCCGACATTCGAGTCCGGCCGAGGAGGGATTCCAAGGATCCACATCGACGGCCAAGTTGCAGACGCGAGTCTCGCGATCGCGGTCCACAAGGCTCTTACCGCCGACGTAAACGCATCGACGTGCGCGCTCGACAGCCTTCGGGCATCCTCCGTGCCGGGCGGGGGTGTAGGAGGGGGTGTCGGCGCGGGAAAGGGGCGACCGAGGGAACACCCTCGCACCGTCGCTCCTACGGCCGGTTCACACCAAGTATAGCATTGTCCGTGGACCGAGGCTCGCAGCGGCCCCGGCGAGGTTTTTGGTGGGGGACCTTGACCGAGTGACGTTCACCGGCGGCAGCCAGGAACGGCAGCAACGAGCGAGCAGCACCAGCGGCGTCCGGACCCTCCGCGGGGCCCCGCTCGTGCCCGTTAAGCCCCGATCCTACCTCCTCCGACCGACCGACCGACCGACCGACCGACCGACCGACCGACCGAACGACCGATCGACCGCCCCTCCGTCCGTCCGACCCTCCGTCCGCTCCTCCGCTCCTCCGCTCCTCCGCTCGACCGCTCGGCCGCTCGTCCGCTCGTCCGCTCGTCCGTCCCGTGCGGCTCCTCTCCTGCCTGTCTCTCTGTCGGGGCCCGGTCCGGTACGTCGGTGGGATAGGACGGTGCCGCACTGGAAGGAGTAGTAAGCGGCCTACGCAGTTTCAAGCTGGGGCCCAGCTTTTATTAGTTCTTCGGCGCTCGGCGGAGAACGGTGCGTGCCGGAGCGGTGCCTCTCTGTGCGTTCAGGTCCGGGTTCGCGGTACCATCGCTACGACAACGACGACGACCACGACTACGACTACGACTACGCGTACGAGGAGGGCGTAGTAAGCGGGCCGATCTGTAGGAAAGGGACGCGGGCCGGAGCGGGTTGCGATCGGTGCTCTCGTAAGGAGAAAAGTGCGGTTTCGAGGATCGCGGCCGGAGTGACGGGGAGCGAATATAAATAGATAAAGGAGAAGAGGAGGAGGGCCGAGCGATCGATGATCGAGGATCGAGGATAATAGGCCCTCGTGGTGCCGGGTGGTTGGAGGATAGGGCGCGAGGTGGTTGTCTGGTCGGTCCCACGGCGGGGCGGCCGGCGGCAGTGACAGTTGCTGTACGTGAGAGTGTTTTGTTCGGTATAGCCGCGAGCCGAGTGCTCCTCGCGGCCGAGCCTCGTTCTTCTGGTCCTTCGCGGGGAACGTCTCCTGAGCGAGGGGGATACCCTTAAAGAGTAGACGAGAGACATTACCGATCGGAATGCTACTGTGCCAGTGAAGGTAATTTCGATTCTGAACTTGCCGCGATACCGTTGCGCGCGCCCGCTCCCCGGAGCAACGCGGATGCGCGCGAACCCCCTTTCTTCCCGCTCGCGGATTCGAGCCCCGGCTGCCTTCGCCGCGCGATCGTCTCTCGAGGATCCCGTGGAAGCCTCGCGATCGATCGGCCGAGAGGAAGATTCGGGAAGGCGCTCGCCTCGCCTCGGCGCGCCAAATCGAACGCGAAGTTTCCGCGCATCGTTGCAAGTGCATTCGGCTTTTTACGTAACGCCTCTCGTCATCCGTTACGACCGGTTCGCGCTCGTAACTGCCTCTGAAGTCGCGATGAATATTCAGGACCTTCGAAGTATCGGCCGTTCTGCGTAAGCCGATCGGGCTAACGCCTTGCAAACAAATTTTTTCTCGAAGGCCCCTTTGCTATTCTCTCCTTCTTTCCGTTTGCCGTTCAAAGTTCGGAATCTGGAGGAACGAGAAGGACGCGACGCGGTCTTTGGGTCGACTCAAACGTACGCTCGATACGATCGATGGTGCGCGTGTATTTGGGAAATTGCCTAAAACCGCGAACGAGTCTGCCCTCGAAACGCGTTCTCGCCTCGTTATTCGAATTTTGACGTCGAAAGGAAAATCCGCGTGTCTTCGATCCGCGCGTCGAAAGTCGGTAAGAGCGGTAAAACTGGAGGAATGTCCGGGTCGTCGACTATTGTGCGCTAAATTGAATTCCAGTACCCGAGGAATAGTCCGCGGCGAAGGCGGAATTTCCTGAAGCGCGTCTACCTCGGCGATTAAATCGTCGGGAACGTTAATCGAAAGGGAAACGGTGCAGCGTGTCAGCCCGGCTGGGTTTCTGCTATCCGCGCGAATAGATTATAGACGCCCCTCGAGAACGCGTACGAGTTACTCTAGGTAGATTGGATCTGCCGGCGGTAGAGAAACCAGAAATCCAGCGGAAGGATAATATCCCATTAACTGAAAGATCAATTAACTCGCGTTAACGGACACTTTAATCACCGATGTGCTAGGCCGGCTAGGATGCGCCGTATGCCCGCATCTGGCCGTTTAATCTGCCCCTTCGGGATCCGAGAGCCGACGGGCCCTTTCCTTCTCCTTCTCCTCCTTCCTCGCCCTCCTCCTCCTCCTCCTCCTCCTCCTCCTCCTCCTCCTCCCTCTCCTCCCCATCCTCATCCTCTTCCTCCTTTTCTCATTTTTCCCCAAGACTAGAGCGCGATCGCGGCCCGATTATTACAGCTCAATCGGGATGTAGCGCTGCGAGGGGAGCGGAGGGGCGGAGGGGCGGGGAGGGGGGATTAAAGAATTTTCTGATCGTATCGGTATTATTGTACGTTGAAATTACTAGATCCCGGAGATTCCGCGGGGCTTATCGCGCCTGGCAAAAAATAATTTCATTACGCCAGATCAGTTAACCGTCAGTATTATCAGCAGGATCTCTCGGGTAGTCGTCGAGCCTTTAATCGTCCGTGCGCGCGTCCACGGTTACGGCTATCCTCCCAAACACGTTTTCGCGATGATTTGCCAAGGAATAGTCGCCTCGCGATAAAAGACCACGTGGAGGTTAATACAGTTACGTCTTTAAACGCCGAGCGACGTGGTGGATGGAATCTGGGATTTACGGGGGGACGATTTAGATCGAAGTCTCGCTCGGCGCTTGATTCCAATTTCCTATTTCCACGTGTCAGGAGCGATACGCTCGCCACGGCTCGGATAAAGAGGAACGCTCGTTAAAGGGTATGTCTCGGAACAAGTGGCCCCAACGACCGTTGGAAAGAGATGAGAAAGGCGAATGAATGTATTCCGTAAGAAACGGAGTGCGGTGCTAATTTTTATCGACCGCCAGAACGATTTGTAATCGACCTTAACGAACCGTCGAAAGGATCGTGAGAAAACACTATCGCCACGGACGTCCGAAATTAAGAATTGAATGGCGTTCGTGGATAGAGACCGGCCTGTTTGCCACAAAGTCCCCGCGTTTTAATCCCGCTCGATGGAATCCCGTCTAAGCTCGGTGGAAAGTTTTCCATCGGTCCGCAAACCGCGTGTCCGACCTGCTTACCTTCGTAACATTTTCAACTCGGCGAGAAATGATTTGGCGACGCAGAAGATCGGCAGCCCGATAAAACCGTATTAATGTCCGACGTTTAAGCATCGAAACCCTCGTTTAAGCGGACGTCCGAGCAGATCTCCGCGATCGACGCCGAAAATTAAAGGATAACCAAACACGCGATTACGTCCTCCTTCGTCCCATTCGAGGGCTCCTCTCGGCCTGTCCCTCGTTAGCTCCAGAAATAGACGCTGGGGAGGCTTATGAGGAGCTCTCCCTCCCTTTTCTTCTCTTTTCCCTCTCGTCGGCACGCTCTTTTGTTTCGCCTGTCCGCTCGCCCTGAGAATGGCGGAATGAAGATCACGCCTCGACTTGACGCGCGAATCCCTGCTGCTCGCCCGTGACCGAATCTGCAACGGTATTATCGATCTTTCGCGTACTCTGGTGCGGTGGTCTTCGAGGTGAGATACGCGTACTCCAGCACTCCGAAAACTATTTTTACATATTTTTATTATTTTACACATTAACGTGAAATGTTTTTTTTTTAATACTACACAGTGCCCCACTCTCTCTCTTAAAAATATTCATTGCGAGATCCGCTCAATGAATTGGGGATATGCGCTATATATTTTAACTGTCTCAAGGGTACGCGGTCGAAAAAATTTGAAAACCACTGCTCTAGATCTCCGCGTACGGAGAAATTAATGTCTTACCGCTAAAACTCTGTGGTACGATTATCGATCGGCGACTTTGAGTTATTCTCGCTCGTACACGTGCCCGCGAAACTTGAAGCGTCGTCCATCGTATGCAACCATCGCGTGCTAATGATAATATTCGAATTATTCCAAGACGATCATCGTATCCATCCACAAGGGTTAAATCGATCGCAAAGTATTTCGAATCCAAAAACTATTCTATGCTCGATCGCCGGTCATTGCTATTCCTTGGAAGGAGAAACTACGAGTAACCGTCGTGTAACGTGTGCCCTCGTGACTCGATACCGTGGACTTGGCGGGCTTGATATTCTCGGCACGCAAATGTAGACGAAGCCAAATTTCGGTAGTAACGACGATAGTACGCTTAACCTTCTACTACGTTAACCGAAATTTCATTGCGCCTTATCGAGGCGTGAATTATTCCGCATATTTATATAGCTTTATTCTGCAATAGCGAAGAGAAACTTGACTTTCACTCGAAACGCACGGTTGGCCCTTACTATATTCTTTCACTCTTATTCGACCTTTATTCGCGCGCGATGTACTCGAAAAGGTTAATGAGAAAAATTGAGCGAGAAGAGCCAAGGGGTGGATGAAAAACGAGTAAAGGAGCTCGCGCGAAGGAGGGGCGATGGATGGTAGGTCGCGCGACCTTGACACGTACAAAGTGTGCCAGTGGAACCGGGAAAGACGGTGCGATCGTTCTCGTGGGAGGCTCTTGGAAGGTGAACGATGTCTTCACCGTTTTTCGTTCGACGCGAGACATACTTGGTAACGTTTTCGAAAAATCTTGCGTCACCACTGAATTCACGGCCGACGAACGATGCGATTCGAGGAAAGTGGGAGCGCGTATATCGATACGTGGGTCGATAGAGGAAAAGATGTTGTAGCGCGATTACGATCGTCGTTCGTAACTTCGCACCATTGGCATTTGTTAAACGTGCATTAGGCGCGCGCAAAAAATAACGTCGCGATGTCGGCAGGATAAGGTGGGCAGCCTGGTTGCGTCAACGATCTTTTTATCGTCGCATTCAACGTCGATGTACGTATATTGCGTAAAAGTCGAAATTCTCAAAGGTCATCGGCTTCGACTACTTTTGCGTTGGAAGTTGATCGGCAGTCGCGCCTGCTACCCACGTTCGTTTAACGCGAAGAACCGATAAAAACGTCCATCCTAATTTTCGTTGGCGTAGTGCGTAATGCGAGAGACGACTCGAACGTCGAATCGTAGATGAAATCGTTGCACAAAAATCGCGACGTTACGATATCTCTTTGGGAATACTCGGTACGCTCAATACTCGATTGAGATACGAGGAAGGCTAACCGAGGTACCATCGAGCTTGAAATAAAACCTGGTGTATCGAAGATACAAAACACGTGTAGAGTGCGTCGGGTCTAGCTCGTAGAAATAATCGCGTGCCTGGCACGTTATTCCAACGCGAGTGGTTAATAGCTTACGCGGAACCATCTCCTATACATCATTCGGATATCCATGGAAACACGCGTTGCCTCTCTCGCGCTCTTCTCGTCCGGGGAAAAATCCTGAGCACGCTCTATCGTGACAAACATCCGCATTGGTGTTTGACAAATGACGTTAGGGGTTCCGAAGGTACGCGGAGGCTCGAGATCGCGGTACGTAAAGTGTGTCGAGTGCGAACGCGAGGTCTCATCGAGTGCCCGTAGCCCGTTAGAGAGGGAGTTCGAAAGTATCGGCATAAATCTCGGTAGTCGAAGAAGCGGTTACTCACTCTCTTGAGCGATCAAACGGAATCTCGTACGTGTCTACCGTCGCAAAGGTCAGAGATCCTCCGGCAGGTGGCTCGTGCACGGTGATTTTACCCAAATAACCCTTTTCCAATGGTCCTAACATTAACCCTTTGCGGTCCAAGGCGTCCCGGCCAACTAGCATTACGTCTCGCATCGAAATTACCCCTCGAAATACGTCGTGGATGATCGTAAGAATTCTGTAAAGGCACATTTATGATAGACGGGAATAGAGATTCGGCCGTTTATTGGTTCTGGTTTATTGAAAATTCAGAGTTTATTGGTTCACGTACGAGATCACCGTAAGGCACGGGAAAGGGTGTCGAGGTATGTTCAACGTAGAACCGCAAAGGGTTGAGCGTTGAATTCTAGCGATGCAGAACGCCCGCGTACACGGTGCAGAGTTTTAACGGATCGCCGCAAGTTTTTTTTAAACCGGTACGCGGATGAGAAGAATGACACCGTCTCGTCAATAGCCGATGCATTTCCATAACAATCGCATTACGCGTACACGTTTCCATGGCATTCGTAGATCCAACTTTTAGTCGAAGCTACTTTTGAAACGTCCGGTTTTAACGCTGCTCGGACCAAAAATGTATCATCGAACGTTCAAGTTCCACGATAAAATCCACGCGATGAGAAATGCGATTTTCTCCATTTTTAAGCTTTGCCTTGGATTATTTTTTTTCATAATTTACGATGACGTACACGAATAAAATATACGAAGGAGTCACGATGGAGGCACACGGATTTACCTTCATCGCGAAGAACACTTGCCGCACATTGTTTAAAGTTGCCCGAGATAAGCGTCCGAAAAATACCGGTCGGTAAAGCGTTGATATTAGGACTTTAATTAGCGTCCAGAGCGTCTCACCGCGGCACTTCCGCGCTCCACGACCGTGCGTGCATTCGAAAATTTTAATTCCCCCGGCACGGGGGCCCAAAAATAAATCTCCCAACCGCGTGGAATGTACCCTCGCCACGGCACTTTCTTCCGAGTAACGATCGTCCGCTCGTAACGAGTACGGCTATCGCGCTTCAACATTATTTTTTCGGCCACGGTTACGGCGTTTACGTAAATTTATTAGGCGGGCTTGATATTAACTGTAAAATGCACCGGGCCACTCGACTCGTGGGGAACCCTGTGGAAAGAAATAACGAGGCGAAAACAAGTCCCATCAATTTGTCCTTACGCAGGAACAACGACCGACGTCTTAATTCTTCGACGAGATCCATCCCGATCGTTACCGGACGAGTTATCCCAATGTAAAATCGTGCCCATTTGGTTTTGCTCGTTTTAGTATTCGTACGATCGATTGGCAAACTACCGTTCGCGAGAGTCAACCACGAGTCCTTGTGGTTTTGATTTTATGGAGTCGATCGACTTGCCATTCGCGTCGCGCAAATATACGAGTATGTGCTACTGGATTTCGGTAGTGAGGGCAGAGTATTCTCGGGATTGTGTAACGCGAATTAAAATTTTATTACTCCCGTCGATACAACTTTGTTCCACGAAAGGAAACGGAAACCGCGACGTAGCCGTGTATTCGAGACACGATATATAACGAGCGTTAGTTCGCAGAAATAGAACATTACGCAAGAGGTGCAGTGTAACGTAATTGGCATATATCTCGTAACGCGCACTCGTGACTACGAGTAATTTTAGACACGTCGATGATGATTAGAAAGTTATCGGATTATCACGATCCTCGTTTCGCATCCAGTTACGTGTCAATAATCATCGACGCTGGCGTGTCTAATTATTCTTACGATACCGGTACGAATCCTAAAACCAGTACCGGAGCATCCGCGAATAGAACCTCCTTCATCCTCCCTTTTTATCGTCGAGTCCCTCGTCAAATTGCCTCGTGCGCTCTTGCCGCCTTTGATTTCGTCCTCCGAATCCCAGAGCCTCTTTACGGCAAGACGATGGAAGGTGCTAAACGATTGCGCGGGAAACATCGGTGTTTATTGCATCCGTGTCCCCGCCGAGAAACCTTAAGGATTCGTATCGTAGAATTCCGGTAACGTGCTTTTATTACCCGCAATTTCGATGGTCGTAGCCTCGTGCGCGAGGGATGGGCGATGGAGGAAGGTGGAAAGAGAGGAGGGAGGAGGGCTGGATGAAATAAGACGAATTTAAGACATTCGCGGACGGGAATATTATAGTATCCATTTTCACGGTGACGCGATATGACCTGAAAATGAATCCGTACCGACGTGAACGACGCGACATTCATCGTACATAACCGATCGAATGTTGTATTTTGAGCGCTTGAAAAAATGTATCTGATCAAAATTTTTATTAAAATTACGATAAACGAGTGAAAAATGAGAGGTTTTTTTTGCAACTCGGAAATATTAACGTAGCGCGCACGGTATCGTAGAAAGGAACGATATGGTTGGACACGGTCGCGCTTCGTCGTCCTTGCCGCTCACGTTTCGCGTCGCAGGAGCAAAAGGAGCGAACCGACCGAGAGGACTGGCCGACCGGAAAGAGTTCTTGTCCGATTTTTCCTTTTTTGGAGATCCGTTAGAGCCCTTTTTCGTCCGAGGGTGTCAAAGGCGATTAAGCGAATAGACGATCGTCCGCTATCCGATGCGGTAGAAAACACGATGTTCGAAATGTCGATCATAAAGCGGGTAACACCGAAGGGACCGACTTTTTCCGAACGTTTCGCCGCCGACGGAACGTTGCAACGCCACTCCCGTCTTCCCTCGTCACGTCTCTCTCATCTTCTTTACGAAAATCGAGAAACCTACCTCCAAGCGTTTACACCACTTTGACTTCCGTATACCGGAGATAAAGTAACTCGTGGATCTAAACAGCTTAGTAGCCCGGATAGGCGCTACTTTTTCTATACTAAGCGCCCACTAGATCCCTTCGGGGTAGTATTCCAAAGGGATTCGAAGCATGGAAACTACGGAACGCCTTCCAGAGAGTCGCGGAATTGGAAATGCAATTTATCCGCAACGTATCGATAGAACTGTACGATCGGATTTATCGTCCGCGTAATTTTCGTCTCGTATATCGAAAGCGGAGGAAGACTCGCGATTCGGAAACAAATTAGGCAGCTTATGCGCTCCGTTTTCTTCCCGTTTGCTTAGATCCGCGCGTCGCACGCTCGCGCCTACAATCGAAGATAGACGATACCCAGGATTAGGCGAATAGAAGTTTCGGTGGTCGTGACTTTGGTTCATTCGCCGTCCAAAACGTCGGCCATAAAGTTGGCGAATCTCGAGAAAAAGAGAAGCGCGTTAACGTCGGTTTTATGGCGGCAAACGACGTGCAGAGGGAGGAGGAGGAGGAGGGGGACCGCCCTCGCGGTTCTCTTATCCAAATATGGTCCCTGGCACGTTCGCGAGTATCTTAATCCCCGGATCGCGCCCATGCGAATCGTCTCATTTAAAACTGGCATTCTCTCGTCTTTTCCCGCGCGAGGCCCCAATAAACCGACTAAGCCCTCGGCGCTTAGGGTCAGGGTGCCGTATCCGTCGAGGGTAGAGGACCAAAGCGCTAACCGGTCCCGGCCAGTGGATCTTTGCACGCGACGCTTTTCGGTCGATGTTTTTAACGCTCGCTTTACCTCGGATACTTTCGGTATTTACCTTTCGCTCGACACGTTCGTCGCTCGCACTTCGCACGAGACTCATCTATCGTTCGGCGTATTCGATGCGTATTTTCCGTTTCCCCAAAACTTCGCCGGGGCGATTGATAAATCGCGAACCTTTCCCGTCATAGATACTTTCAGTTTATCTACATATACCCGATCGACCATTCTTAATTCCAGTATCGAAATAATCTCGCGCCAAATTCGTGCTAGCTCGCCAGAAACCTATACATCGAAAAACAACGCGAGCCTACGTTATAATCGCGCGCAGGTTCTATAACGACGGAGAACGGTACCGGCATTGAGCGAGTAGCGCTCATAAAAGAACGTACGACCAGGTCGTCGGCGTGCAACGTGTTAATGGTCAATGCGTAAAATAAGGAAAGAAAGAGGGCAGTCCCGGAGGAGAGGAGGCCTTGGGTGTCAGGCTCGGATGGCCTTGGGAGATGACGCGTCCGAGGTCACCCCGTCCGGCCGAAGGGCTGCCCCGGCGACCGCTCGCGGATGGAGGAGAGCGCGCGATGAATCTCAATTCGCTCTGAGGGGGCCCTCTCCCCTCTACCCCCTCCGCCCCTCCTCCCCTCCGCCCTCTCGCCGCTCGCCTCTCGCCTCTCGCCTCTCGCCTCTCGCCTCGTGGCCATTCCGAAAGTGAACGTGATTCTGCAGAAAGCGCGATGCCGCCGTCGCCACCGGGTCTTCCTCGATAATCAGAAATCCGCGCTCGCTTCGTTAGGCCGCGAGTGTCGTCGGTGTGACTCAGCGATACGTTTAGAATCGTTTTTGTTCCGACCCCGATCGAGCGTGTCGCTACTCTGTCGTTTCATTAATCCACCGATAGGCCGCCGAGGATAGGAAGCGCACCTTGCAGCGGTGAGAAACTTTCTCGGATCCACCGAAATCTGTCGCTGACTCTGGGTCGTCTTATCGATCGTCGGTTAATGAGGAGGATGAGGATGGCTTCTTCGAATCTTCGAAAATTCCGTTACGATTTTATAAGGAGCAAAAAGCTCCTCCTTCTATCGAATCGTTGGTAATTTTGTCGTGCGGAAACCGTTGCAACCGGTACCCAGGGAGTCTCGAGTCGGTGATGGCGCAGTGGACTCGTGTCCGCGGTTGGAATGGCGAGTGCACTTTTTTGCAACGTAAGACGCATCGATCGCACGATCGCGAGGGCATCGATGACGGATTATGAGTACGCGCACCTTTACCTTCGGCCAGTCTCGCTCGAAATCCCGGCTCGCGTTTACGTGGCCATTGCGATGTCGCGCGAGTCTCTGGGGGAGGATGGGGATAAAGAGGAAAATAAGAGGTAGCTTATCGCGCGATCACCCTTACGGACAAGCTTCTCGTTGTGGTAGTCGGGCTCGGCGGTACGCACCGTCATCCTAGCGACTGTCAATAGCGCGTATCGCTAACGTTTCATCGGATCGCATGACGACAATGAGGACCATTATCACCCATCGCGTTCGTTCCATATAGGCGGCGCACGCTTGCGTGTACACGCACACCTAAGTATTCTCTTGACAAGCGGGTGAACACTCGCGTGTACGTTTACGTGCTCCTTCCGATGGCAAGATATACTTAGGGACCGCGCAGGCCGGTCGGTAAACATTTTGCTCGATAATCTCGCGACGCGTAACAAAACGGGGGAAAGTTATTCGCGATTAACCCATTTTTGCAATAGCGAGAATCGCTCGTGGAGGATGTAGGTCAGCGAGAAAACATTTTACCCGATGATCGTGCCGCACGTAACAAAACGCGGGGAAAGTCGATCGCGATTAACTCGATCGGGCCGTGTTTTTCTCGCGCGTTTACCGCGAATGATCGCGTTGTTGTTTAATTTTTTTTTTTCGTCCGACGAATAGCCGAAGAATAACGTAAGAAGATTACGTTATAATGATATTATAAGGAAACGTATAAAACGTGTCGCTACACGTGTTAATTGGTCCTTCTTTCCTGCGAATGGGATTGTAAAGGACCGCGCGAAACGTGACGCAATAATGTCGTTAGCGCTATAGTAGGACGGTGAGTAAATACGCGTCTAACCGTTTATAAATTTCTTTCGCGACGCGTATATCGTAGAGGGATCGAGCATTAGCACCTACGCGAAATAATCACGATGACGCATATATTAAGGCATCGAGGGCCGCGAAGAGCCGGCCCAAACTCGTAACTCTTGAATTTTCCCACGGGCTACGCGCTTCGTAGTCCGCCCCATCGTACCATTCACCTTAACAAAGTAGACTAAGCGAGCGTAGCGATCGACGCTGAAAATGAATCGAACAAAATAACGAGAATCGACAATGACGAATCTCCATCGACGAGACGATACGCGGTAATAAGTGCACAGCTTTGCTTGGCTTCCAGGTCGGTGATCGGGTCTAGAGCTGCGATCGAAAAGAGGGAAGGAGAGGGGAGATAGAGAGAAAGACGGGACGAAGCATTAAAGTCCCGGGGGTAGTGGCAGCGGGGGTTGAGGGTGTCGAGGTGAGAGGAAGGAGAGAACGGAGGGAGAGAAAGGGAGAGGGAGAGAGAGAGAGAGAAACGGAGCGAAAAACGAGAGGGCGCTCCAGCGACCGTGTGTTATGATCGGGAGCGAAAAGCCGGGAAGATGCTCGAGGTTCAGCGCTCGGACTCTTTAAAAGAGGGAGAAGTCTGCAACCCTCCTACTACGCATTTACTACTCCCCGTTACGACAGGGGCTTCCGTCTCCGGGTGGAAGCCCGCCGAGAGAACCGTCTCCTTCAATCGAGACGTCCACGTCAAGAGGATCGGTGAGTCCAGGCAATCGCATCGTAAGAAAATGACCATTCCGCAAAGCGTGGAGCGAGAGAACCGCGGGGGCTTGGCGCTGCTTGACTTTACCGCGAGATTCCGCACCGATTAGAAACGTACATCCAAGAATATAGCCGTGATTTTTGCTCCAACCTCGCGATCCTCGAATTACCTACGAATCTCCTCGAACTATCCTTACGCGATATTCTCTTTCGCCACTTTCGCGGAATAAACCAACGATCGCTCGGATAAACACCGTTTGGCGAGATACCAAGTTACAGCGTTAGCGCGATTAATTCCAGATTCCTTACTCGCTACTGGAATTTCACTTTTCGCACTAATGCGATTACGCGAAGAAGGATAATAACGTGGCGCTATAATAAAGATGGCGATCTTAGGGCGGAATTAGGCGTTGGTCGAAAACCGTCGGCGGAGCGCAAAGGGCGAGTGCGAGAGCCGGGTCGGCGTAAAAAGCGCGTCCGCGTAGCTGTCGGCCTCGGGAGAGGAAAGGCTAGAGATCGCGAAAACGATTGTCACGTTCGTGCGGTTCGGAGAAAAATACGGGCCGGTCCTAGGGCGATCCCGAGATTGTGGAAATTATTTCTGCCTCTAGCCGGCTTTCCGAGAAACCCGCGTCCGGACGAAACTTTACGCGCGCCGCGCCGCGAATCTTGGTCAGGCATACAAAGACTCGCCCGGAGGTTTAGTGGACGCTCCTCCGGGATTTATAGCAGTGCGACAAGGAACGCTCTCTTGCCTCGGTTGCCTCGCGCACCGGTGTTAACGCGTTTCGATGTATAACCCTTTGAAGACGACGACGAAGTGCGTTTATCGCAATTCAGGGAAGTGCGCGAAATATATTTCTCGACAAAGGTCTCGACGTAATACCGATTTTGTTAAAAAAAAATGCAAAGCCTCCTTTCGAGATTTGGAGGGTACTCGATCTTTCGATCTTCGAATAACCCTCGTTAGCGAAGCTATTTACCGTAACGTTGCACAGAGTAGCCCGTTTTGCGAGAGCGACCTCAAACGGGGGGTTAGCGAGGGAACGCGTAAATCGTTATCGTCGGACGCATCGCGGCGCGATTGGCGGAACGTTCGATGGATTTTACGCTCGGATCGCCGATGCGATTCGACGAAGCTTCTGGAGCGCAGCGCGGAAGGAAAAAAAAACGAGGTCGCTCCGGAAGGACGCGGGCGTAGGGTCGCGCGAGTGAAGGAGTCAAGCAGCGTCAGCCGGCCACCGCGAGTATTCTGCCTAACTCACATCTAACCGTCCCAAGCTCGAGCTCTCGATACCGATGTATAACACACTTAATCAAGGCTCTGCCGCTGACTAACGGCACGAATAATCGTTACGCTCTGCGATCGATCTTCTCTCCCTGTGTGTAATCATTAATAGTATTCGTAATGTCATTAATAGTGGTCTCTTAATATCCGCCACGATCTTGTAACAATAACTTTAACGACCGGCTTGGTGAGACTCGGTGACCTTGGCCCCAAGGCCACCACCAGCGGGGATCCTTTTATCGCCCGTACCTTTCCGGTCTCTCGTACTTCTCTTAACCCCCTCGATCCTACCAACGCACGTACGAGCCCTGGTGCGCGGCTCGTGCGTGCGTTTGACAAATTTCCGCGGCTTATCCTACGGACGGGTACCGAGCGTGGCCACCACGTCGCGGTGGACACGCTCGCCTACGTTACTCCGAGATTTTCCTCGATCAAGAAGATCACCTTCGTTTCGACGGACGATCTTCGGTTTTCGCGAAATTCGGCGATCACGGTGATAGATGGTCGCGGTGAACTTGCGGTGTTCCGGTCGTAAAATGGATTATACTTTAAACTCGTCTTTTTAACGATCTTCGATGCAAAGGCAGGGTCGTCGTACCCTGTATTACGTATTCGTTTTACTCGCGATACGAACGCCGCGAAATTCCATTACCGAAGTTTATGATCGACGTTTGATTATAAAATACTATTTGCAACGCAGCGTTGCTCGTACTACTACCGTAACGATATTCCCTTCCAAATTAGGAAACGGGAAGATATCGCTGAGGATACTTTATGATATACAACTTACTGGAGCGAAACCATTATAGAGGCGTTTTATCGCCAACGACGGATAAGAGAAAAAATGTCATAGCGATATTTCATCCCCAACGATCCATTAAAGAAAAGCCATTACAGTGGCACTTCGTGACGAACGATTTGACGAAAAGCCGGTGGTAAACAATTTATCGAGGAAAGATCGGGGTACACTCCTTTCGTTCCCGGAACATCATCTCCCGACCAACGTTCGTTTAAGACGTTCGCGGGCAGTAAATATTTTATCGAAAACGAAGTGAAAATACGAATGGCGATTACATCGAAGCGCATATCGGCTTAAAAAAATGAACGCCATATAAAACTGAATAGCGATAATCTGGCCTATAGATTTTCGTCGTGTTACCTCGCACGGTCATATCGCGCGACCGTGCAAACGAAGGCCACACCATTCACGTCCGCGAACGCGTTAACTCCCATCGGTCACGCTCGGTCCGTCGGAAAATGGAAATCGAGGATCGCGCGATCCGATGGATTTTCCAGCGTATAAAATTCACGAGGCCAAGAGGAGTAATTCCGCTCGTCGAGGCTTTTATGGGGAGAAGGCGGAAAGCGACCGGGTCGGACAGTCCATTTCCCTCGCGCCCGTGTCCACGGCCGTGCAATTAATCCGGCGTCGATGGCACCGGATCGACGTTCCGGCAATCGGCGCGGCTCGTATTCCTCGCGATTTACGAGGAGGCAAAGGGCAGTTTCGATCGATTACTCCCGATCGCGGGGATCCGCGAGGATCGGGTAAAAGCGAGCGCGGGCTGCCGGTCGGCGATACAGTGATACAATAATATCTTGCGAATACCGGCGTTGGGAAATTAATGGGCACTAAAGTCGGGTAACTATCTTAGGGCCAGGCCGGCGTTTGTATTATTTTATAGTTGGCATCCGCCGGTTTTACGAGCGCGAGGCCGTACCGGAGATGCGATTGTAGTTACCGGGGTGGAAGCGGCCGAGCCGCGCGCCGCAAATGTCCAGCCGCTCCTTCTGATCTTCTTCGATTTATTTTTGGCCCCGACCGCCAAGGACGTTTGGCCCGGGACCTCCCGTTTAGGGCGGATTCCGAACCGCCGGAGCCAAGGTGCGCGTATCGCACGAGACGAACCACGAGCGATGGCCGAGATTCGAACCCGCGCGACACTCCGAGCTTACATCCACTACACCAGCGTAGCTCTGGAGGAGGATTTTCGTGGCAGCCGGCTAAGATTCGCGGACGCGAACCCGCCGCTTTTCCACCATTTTCCCGATCCTCGCGAGAAGAGCGCCAAGGTCGAATGTCAGGGAGCTGAACCGCGAACGGCGGTTCGATGAACCCGACGCCCATTCACTTTTTGCGGGCAAGCGCGGGGCCCGACGGGGCCCGACGGTGATCGCTTAAAGTCACGAGGCCGCTGGCAAAAAATGGGGGGCCACGGGGGAGGGAGACACCTTTGTTGAGCAAGATTACTTTGAAATCGGGATAATCGACGGGGCCGCGTAATTAAATTCGGCGATCTGTCATCCGTGGGCCCTCGGCATTAACGACGGCCGGCCGCACCGCCGGCGGTATATTATTCGCGATTACCGTATTATGCGCGAGGTAAATCGTTCCTTTGAGCGTTACAAGCCGAAACTAACCCGGCCAAATTGAATATTGTAATCCGCTACGAGGGAGCGCTTAACGACGCCACTCGGTTTAACTTCGCTCGTGCCCGATTTCGGCCTTGCGCAACCGCCGAATCTCCGCGGTTCGCCGCCGATGAAAGGAAACGATTTTTGGGAGGACGCCGGGATTATAATTCGCCGGCGTAAATCGGCGTTTTATAAACTCGAGGAATCCGTCGACGGTCTTAAGCAGACGCGGGATTGGCGTCGCGCAAAAAATTCCTTGGCCCCGAGCGAAATATCGCCAAGTTCGGCCCGAGCCGATTTGTCTTGCGAGATCGTAGGAAAAAGTTTAATCCGCTCCATCGAAATAACGAGGCTGGACGCGGATCCGATTACGCTATACAAAGTACGCGGCTATGATCTCGACGGGCCACGATCTACCGGTCACAGCGTATCGTATAAAGGGCACAAAATTACCGTGATAAATCCAGAAAGGATATCCGTCGGAAGGATCGCGTTCTCTTACCCGCGTACGTACGCGAAGATTATTTTTCAAAAACTTACTACAACCTTCTAGTCGTCGGCTATCGCTCTACTTTCGAACGACTCTTCATTCCCTTCGCAGGAATACCCATAAAGGGGGTAATAGGAAATCGAGAGAACGATAAAAATCCCCAAGAATACAACGCCCACGTGCGTACTTGCTGCCGAGCGTTATTCGTAATTTAAACGAAACGTACGCGCACGTAGCAGTATCCTGGAAGAGGTGGATCGCGATTCGCCTTATCGATATTCTATCGAAGTAATATTCGAAAGAAAGGTGTCGTTCTAGCGTGGTGCGCCCGAAAGTAAATGCGGTGCGAGGTTTAAAACGAGTCCACGGCTCTGGCAGGGTAGCACGAGCCGTTCGTTGGTCGGTCCTCTTGAATGAACGACGCCGAGAATCTCGGCACGCCGCGGCCGGGGGAAAGTTATGAGCCAGACGACGTCCGACGCTATCACCGTGGAATCTAAGTCGACGCGAAGAAGCTGGTTCTGCGGTTGGCTACTCGGCAAGGGTACTCAGGGCGCTAGCTTATCGCCGCTCATAACGGAGGTAGAAAGAAACTGCTTATACGCATCGCTCGAATTCTTGCGGCCGCATCGCATTTGAATATCTTCCAGCCGATTATTCCACGTCGCTTTAATATTTCCGCGAGGATCGGGTGGAAATAATCGGGCAGCCTCGACGCGCGATTCGCCGGCTGAGTCATCCTTCAGCTTTGGCCAAAGGCCTCCCTTCGTGGAAATCAGCCTTAACGAGGTCGACCTTAAGTCGACGAATCGAAATCTCCTTCGCGTATTCTTTCTCAACGACTTCGCTCCACGTCGACCGTATCGGATTCGAGCGATTTCCCTCGTTGACCGCTTCTCGGAGCGGGTCCATTTGCCAAACGACGGACCGAAACGCCAGCGGTCGATGCCCAAAGCGAGAGAAAGAGGTTTGGACGGGACCGAGTGGAAGGTGCCGGTCGTGCACCGGCCTGCGGAGGTCTGCGGAGGCCTGCGGTCGGTGCAGCACCCGGGAGTCAAGGGGAATGCGCCAAGACGCGCTCTTTTACGGACCGACTTTGCTGCGGTGTAAAAAGTCCGTGCTCGGACCGGTGCATTAGCGGCCGCGCCGTATTTCTTATTATCCCGGCGCGAGGTGCATGCCTCCCCTTCCCCCTCCGCCCCTCTCCCGCCCCGCTCTCCTCGCCCTCCCGACCAGTAGACTCTCCCGGTGCCGCCGTCAATGCGGGCGGTCCGAAGGAGTCAGCCTAGTTGGCCGCCGCGGCATTGCGTTCGCGCATGAGCCTCTTCCAAGCTTGTTAAGGGCCCCTCGTGTCCTGCGCCTTATCCCGCGTCGTCCGCGTTTCCTGGGTCATCGCGTGCTCTCACGAGGCCCGGGCCGCCCGCGCTACCGCGTATAACGGGCTGGCCCTTTCTTACCCTCGACACCCGTCGCCAACCGCTAGGGCCGCTTGGCCCAGGGCCAAGCGTTTCGAAGATCCATGGCGAATAATATCCGCTTGGATACCGTCCAAATATCTCGCGAACGTGGATTTTTTTCCCTCGCGTTTAACGAGGTGCCGATTGCCCGGCGATCAACCGGCGAGGTCGTTTGGTCCGTAAGTTCGAAAGTTCCGTAAGCGGATACCGTTGAAGGATTCGTAGAGCACGATAGACTTTTACGCGCGTATCGTATTTTAAGCGATATCGAGGACGAATCGAGCGAGACGAGGGAGTCGTTTGAAACGGGATCGAGCTGGTCCTGGACACGGCCGACCGGGGGATCGTTTAACAAAAGGAAGGAGGCAAACTACCGCTTTGATCGTGGTTTCGCCCCGAAGGATCCATGCTTCATCGCCAACGCCGAGTCACCTTTTACCCCCATCCGCCCCTGGTCACGCCCGTTGTAAAATCCTCGGGCGAATTTATCGGCTTTTGTACGCGCGCCGACTTGCTCCGCGATGCGTGGCGGGGCCTTAGGATAATGCGCCGTTTCCACGGAGCCGGCAGGTCGAGTGATAAGTGCGGAGGAGGTACGAGGAAGTGCTCGAGTACCGAATGGACCGGTATGCCTGCCCGACTGCCCGGAGATCGCGTATCGGATATCCCAGCCGCGTCTGACCTACGTTCATCGACGTTAGACGGACGCGTCGATCGCTTTCCACGCGAGAGAAATCCAAACCCGGGCGCCTTTCTTGGCAATCGCCGTTCCAAGGCCATCCTCCAAAGATTCGGATGCTCGAGCGCTTCGTAGGGTTGAATAGGCACGACGAGTGCGCTCGGAACTCGAAGGTCATCGACGTCGAACAACGGAGGATAATTTAAAAAAAAAACGTGCGATAATCGGCTTAGTCGGACCGAAGGATCGTCGGACTTTGGAAGTCGGATTATACGGCATTAACCGGATCATCGGTTTTCCCTTCCATCGTGCAAATCCCCTTTTCCTCTTCCCGCATCCTCGTATCGCTCGTACCTTCGAGACAAATCGAAGCTGCCCCTTCGCTCTCGTCGGCTACTCTCCGACGATTACGCTCGGCGGCGAGGTGGCCCATCCATCCTCCAGCCTTGAGCGCTGATAGATAAGTTCGGATCGGCGGCTTGGGTTGCGTGCCCAGGGATCTTGGGGCCGCTCTGCCGGCTGAAACGAGGAAGTGCCGGGATATCGAACGGACCGGTATCGCGAGCCGAGAGCGTGGAGGTCGCGCGAGTATTACTCGGCCGGGATGCGTGCTCGCCTGGCGAAGCCCGGAGGGAGGGGGAAGGTTACGGGTCGGACGCTTGCAAATTATGGATATACAAATTAGCGCTCGAATGGACGACGCGCGGGATCCATCGAGCGGCACGTGACGCGCGCCTTTGGTCGTGCCTTGGAAACGATCTTGTTACGAACGACGAACGCCCGATTTGGCGCTCGAATGGACGACTACTTGGGTCCGTGCGGCGGTACATTGCGCTTTCGGTCGTATTTTGAAAACGACTTTCCCAATCGTACCGTCGCGAAAGCTCAATCTCGAGCCGATACTCGATTCGAGCCGGAAAAGAGCTCGAGGCTGCTTTCGTCGCGGGTCTCTCGAAGAAGAAGCGGAACCGTCGGAAGGATCACCGGGTTGGACGTCTTCCGACGAGAGCCGAGGTGGAAAATCGAAACTCGTCGCCGAAGGACGATTCGACCTTCGAGGAAAGGCCCCACCGAGACGGCGACTCGACGAGCTTGCAACTCGTTTGGCCCCTTCGTGCGAGAGTAGCGCCGTTATTTTTCGATCCGTCTTTTCCTTTTTGGTAATGGAACCTCGGCGATCCGGTCCTAGTCACGTGGCTTTTCGTTCTCGAGACCAGCATTACCGGTCGATTTATCACCGATACTGCTGTCTACGCTTCAATTAGGATTTATCGCGGTGGCATTATTCCGTCGCGGTAAAAACGCTCGAATCGACCGAGCGATTTATCCCCGCCCGCTCGAGACTTATAACGTCCAAAAATGAGCGACCCTCGGTCCTTCTCGAATATCGTTTAACGTGGAATTACCAACGTTCAGCTATGAAGCGCTTTCTTGATAACGCGGTGCGACGCAAAAATAGATCAAATCGATCCGTCCGATCAAAATTTGGACTTCAAGATTAGTTTAAAAGATTAATTATCCGTCTTTTCCGCGACTCGATGAAATATGCACTACCCGCGAACGTGTTAATACCGCACTGGATTGCATAGGCCAACGTAGGATTCGCCCAAGGTTCTGGAGGCGGCACTTAGCTTCTCGTCGACGTGCACCGAGAGCGACGTGCGGCACTGCCGGCGATTAATAAGGTGATCTATATGCGAGCACCGCGATCGCAGTGACAACCGTTTAGATCGCGCGATACCGCGATTATTCTTGTACGCCACCGCGCATAAAGGTGACCTTTCGGCGCGTAAATCAGGTTTATCGACGAATTTCCCCGACCGAGTGCCGCACCAGACTCGCTGGCCGCTCGAGCGGCTCCGGCGCAACGATACCGACCCTACGTTCCTCGTAAAAACAAGCTTTATTATTTCATCGATTATTATCACGGCGTTTTTCACTGCGCGCACGATTTTTATCCCATTACCACTTTACGATTTTTCTCTCGCGCACTTTTTTTCATCCTCCAGAAACCAGTTTTAGCACTGCCCGGTGAAGGGGATGCCGATGATAATAAGAATGCCGCGAGATAGATCGAAATGTCTGGAGGGGATATTCCGCAAAACTCGTATTTTTTTCCTTTTCTCGAATAAAACTCCCACGTGCTCGAGTATTAGCATATTTTGCGTGGTTCGTTAAATTCCACCGTAACGTATTGGCATTTAATCGCGTTATTTCTTCGGCGTAGTCGTAGTTGGGATTGAAAGTTTCCAAGGACGCTTTCGCGATCGTATCGGATCCACGATTTTAGTCTCGAATTTGGTATCCGGCCAGTGTCTAGAATCGAATCGTCGGAAAGAAGCTACGAGGAACAGGTCCCTGCGAAATAATCGACACGACAAAATTCCGTAATTATCATAAATGGTAAACTGCAAAGCTGAAAGTTAGAGAGAACGTAGACAACCTCGTGAGCCAATGAAAAAGGAATTTGTACTGCATCTTGTACGCGCGATATTTAAGTAAAAATTTCTTCAAAGTGTTCGTACACGGTAGCAAAGTTTTCGATATCGTTTACGGTTAGCCGTGGCAACCGCGAAGCGGTATCCTCGGCCGCTTATGCCTCGCGCTCGCTCCTACTCCAGGCCGTACGAATAATCTTCGGTGGAAAACCGATCGCGCGTATATTTCCAGTAATGGCCTTACCGTGACTCGAACCGGTAGCCTCTCCATACATGTGTTTTCGTATCGACAATGTTCATCGACAGCGCTAAGATAAAATTAGTTACCGCGTACATCTTCCCATTGCCAACGCCCGCCTCGGGCCTTTTCCGCCTGGCTTCGCGCCACCCACCCGCATAATAATATCTCCCTCTCCTCCCAAGGCCCCTGGAAGTCACGTATTACGCTCGATTCAATTTTACCGACGACTCACCCGGCCATCCTGCGCGGCCCCGCGCCCTCTAAGCGAGTTCATGCATCTTCGATATGCAAATTAATTTTTTCACATCTGTCGTATCTTCGTTTATTTCCAAATCCTTTTAGACGTTTCGATTTCTTCCCAAGGCTCGCGAAGGTCACGTATTACGTTCGATTCAATTTTACTTTTTTCTTGGAGTTCACGCGTTGCGCTAAATTTATTCATCGTATCCAGAAGGACGGGGCTTAGATAAATGTATACCGTTTTGTTAGCGATTTGTAAATACCGATTACTCGAGAAATTGAGTTTTTCGTCGGAAACTACTTTTACTTTTATACGGATTTGCTCCAGCATGATTATATAGGAAGATCAGAGGCGATGGTTCGATCGGGTAATTACGGATTAAATCGACACTCGCGCGATCGTATATCAATACGCGGACTTTCTATTCGATCTCTCGCATTTCCTTCCCCCCGATTGGCCGAACGAATCATAACCAGAGGTACGGTGTTTGCAGCCCTCGAAGCAGTAGGTCAGCACCGCTGCGCGATCTTTGACCTTCGAGGCAAGACGCCACTTGTACTTCCGGCAATTCTACCCTCACTCCGATCGGTCTTATCCCTTCCCGCACGAGCCGAGCGAATCCACGATGCACCCGCTGTCGAGTCGATTCTTTCTCTCCTTTGCTCGTATCCCTGGCGATCTCCTCGCAGCTCGAGAGGCAAGCGTCAAATTGTAAAGTGGTTCCAATTTAACGTATATCGTCTACAAATGCTCTGGGGTATGGAGATACAGTCCAAGATTTATCGCTCATTTTTATCCAACGTTCCGATAGAAGAGTCTCGCAACTTAACGTTAAAGACAAATTCCTCGTTCCATAGCTATACGTAATCGTAAGAAAACGTCGCGCATGTAAAGTAAAGGATTATCGACAAAATATTCGAGGATGATGCCCGAACGATCGTTTCACTCGCGAGCCTCGGTCGTACTTCATCGGGTCACCGGAAGTGTCAGGTCTAATCTACGCGCCGCTTTAACCCGACGTTTCGATCGACTAAACATCGACGTCCGCAGGTACGCACGTACCAAGTTAATTATTAACCGACGTGCCAATGAGGGGCCCACGCTAAGATACGTGGGAATGGCGAAGCCGAGAGCCCGACGATGCTCCCTCCGTCTGGGAATATCGTCTGGGCCTGCGCCGCGACTTTCTAGGGACACCGTCGCTCGTGAGAAAGGCGACAACGCGCGTTACTCGATCGAACGATCGAAATTACAATACGCGTACGTTACGGACAATTCTACGAATGCGACGATCGGAGTTTGGATCTTGGATCTTCGTACGAAAGTCCGACCGTCCGTCCAGCGTATCAGCGTAACTCCCCGGACATATTCCTCATGCCCGTTTGACCATTTACGGCATTAACAATACACGTTTCATCAAAATACCCCGTTAGACTTTGAGCCGCCCACGAGGAAGAGGCAAGGCGCGGCTGGTAGGACTCCGCGATTCCAGTTTTAACGATGATCCATGGAGTCCGCAATGTTCCAGATTACGGCAATGGTCCTTCGAGGACCTCAAAACATTTGTGACCACGCTTCGTCGTAGATTCGGTTCCGAGCTACGCTCAAAGAATTCCCGCTATTTTCGCGCAGGAGCAAACCGACGAGCGAGACGAAGTGGTCGTAAGATATTCCAGGCGAAGCCCGTACAAGTAGTAGAATCTCTTCGGAGGCACGGCGAACCGTCGCCGTGCGCTCTACCCTCGAGCAGTAGCCCCTCTCGATCTACTCCGGCGTAGCGAAAGAGTCGATTAGAACCTTCGGGTAGGAACGATTCCAATTATATCCAAAGGAGACGTTAAATCCACGTCGCGGGACGGTTAATACGCCGCCGACGTAATGACACGTCTCGTCGAGATGGCGAGCGTACGGGCCACGCCAACAACCCGCGGCAGCTCCCATCGCCGATTCAGCGGACGTGCGTATAAAAGCGCACTCCCGTCCCTCTGCACATCCGCTAATGTCGCGATAATTAAATCAACGTTGACTTTACGAGCGGGCCCAATGCCGATCGGTCATCCAAGCACGATGATTACGTCCGCCTAACGATCGGCACGGGCATACACCGGCTACCATTAACAGCGCCGAGCTTTCGCGCCACGTCAATTTTGTCGCGCGAATTCACCCTCTCGCGCGCACGCCTTCCCTCGGCCCCACCCCCGTCCACCCACCCCCCGCCTTACGCGCGGCCCGCCGAGGGATCGCCAGCCCCAGCGCCAGCCCCAGCGCCAGCCCCAGCGCCAGCCCCCGCCGACCGGTAAATAATAGCAGATATTACGGGAGTTTTACGAGTCGATAATTGCCGCTAGACGAATGGCGCATAGCAGCACGCTTCTACGCGAAAGACGATCCCAATCCCGGCGATGCCTCGAGCTTCTCCTCTACCCAGTGGTTTTCAAAATACGACCCTACGCCGCGATCCTATCTACCGTACTTTCCGCCATGTAAATACCTCTCCCCTCTGGTTATCCCTTTTATGAAGTTATTTGCGAATCCCGCGACGACTACCGGTCTCGCCCCCTCGCGCGCCCCATTTTTACGATCGCGCGTTATCCCACGGTGCGTCCACTTGTAATTACGCGCGATCACGGCACTACTCGAGTCAACGTCGTCTCTGGCGTCCCGAGTCGCCGCGCTCGATTATTCTTTCTTCGCCCAAAGTGGGCGCACGCTCGTGTCGATGATAGAGGGAGATGGTTTTACAATGCCGCGACGTTTTCTTCTCTGATTCTCGATGGTGTTACGATCACTTTCGCGATATTCACACATCTCCTGTGTATTGTGTATTTTGGGGGGGGTTAGACGTACGAGGAAATAGTTTTGACCAAAATGTACAAAAATTGTACCGCGCGCTCTACGACGATCGTTCTGTAAGCACCGATCGTCTAGATTTCCCGTTTAAATCACGATTTTTTTTGCGCGTTTCTTACCCTTCAAAATTTGGTGGTGTAGCGGATGGAGATTCGAACTTCTACTCTGGCGTCCCAAGTTCCAATTCCGCCCATCGTTCATGATTTTTTTCCATACGATGCGCGTATTACGGGCCAGACGACCTTCGCGATCGTTGCCGAAAACGAATCGAAGAAGAGGCAGACGTTATGAAAACCACTGGCGCTGCGTTAGTTCCATCCCGATGTGCCGTCGTGTAGGTACCGATCGGCGAGACTCACGATCGGCTCTCTGGCCGCATCAATTCCGGCTTGGCATACGTGCACCACATGCTAATACGCCGGGACGTCTTGCCTCCTCCCCCCCACCCTCGGCCCTACACCTTGCCCACGTACCTACGCAATGCGTGCTCCCCGAGTATTTCTCGTGCGCATCGGCACATCCTGGTAATAATTAGTCTTCGAGATCGCAGGATCCGAGCCGCGTCCTGTCCGAGATCGGAGAATCATGGGGCTATTGATTCCCGCTGGTCCAACCTGCATTCCTGGTGTTACTCGTTTACCACGTTCCAAGGTGCTTATCCGAGGAGTATGATTATTTAACCCTGATCCGCGAGCGCGAGTTTTTACGCTCGAGCCCCGAGGGCGATGATTGTGTTGGTATCTTCTCGTGGTTATCAATTATTCCAGGCGGGAGAATCTAAAACTGCCTTAATGGCTATGCGGTACGCTCGAAACGCGTCCGTCCTTTCGCATCCCTCTCGGTTTCTCCCCGTAAACCTACGAATCCTCGCGGTATACTTTGCGAAACAAGGCAACGACGAGCGGTGCGAGTAACAAACTTTGCGCGGACACCATTTCCTTCGACACCTTGTACGCGCGGATAGAAAATCGCGAGTGCAGATTATACGTATACGAGGTACAATTTATGTCTTCTCAACGAACGCGCGACGGGTGTTCCGTTGTACTCGAAAATCCTCGAGACGAGTCGGGACGAGGAAGGACGATTCGACGGGGCCGTAAATCTCCGTTTTCCTTTTGCAAGGCGTCGGAGAGAAAAATCGAAATTGGGACGATCGGTCCGAAGTCGATAAAGGTCCGCGGAAGTGGCTCGAGAGAAACGAAAGATCGATCGAGCCGAGAAGCGTTTGTTACACGGCACGTCTCGGGCGCTAAATCTTCGAGCGACGTGCACGAGATGGAAAAGTAGCACCGTAGGATCCCGGATTTAATGCCGATTTCCCACGAGAGATGCGCCGGAGCCGCGCTATGAATACTATAAGTGGCACGACACTTTAGTAGGCAAAGTACGTTAATCGCGGCGCGACCTCCTTTCCGAGGTTCTCGCCGATGACCTCGCCGAGATGTTCCGCCGCGAAGGTCCTTCCGGATGCCGATGCCAGGACAATGGCGTTGTAAATTCGTCGGCCGTCTCGGCGGCCAAACCATCGGCCGATTTACCCCTCCTTGCAAAACGGCCGGGTAATTCTAATTAAGGTTAATTTGCGCGCGCATAATGACGGCGATAAAGCTCGGATCGGCACGCCCAGGCGATAACTTTCCGCGATGCACGGCCAACCGGGCATCGTAAGAGCGATGGACGCGGAATGAATTATCGCCCATTGGACGTCGATTAATTCCTTCTTTAGGCCGGGCCTTAATAAAGCGGGGCGGAAGTTTCATCCACGACGAGAGTTTCCCATGAGCGTCCTATATCCTTAGGTGCGGAGGCACGTTTCGTATGCTCGGCGGTGCGCGATCGTAATATAAATAAGACGCGCAAATAAATGTCCTCCTCGGTGATGCGCCAACGCGCAGGAGCGAGTGCCGGCAGAACGAGTTTCGTAATGCGTTGCTCGTTTTCGTAGCAAAGAGGGGAAGAAAATTCCAAAGATACGTGAATTTGCGAGCGAGAGGGCCACCGTCCGAGGCGAGGGAGAGTGGGATTTTCGTCGGCGTCGCGATTTCCTCGAAGCGGGATAAAAACGAGAGCCGGAGGGTCGACCTTTGGTCGTCGGTGAGGTTTAACGATCTTGGGGAGCGATTTATAAATATGACGGCGCCAATTACACGGGGCGCGCAGAGCGGCAATTAAGCACCGGGGTAGGCCAATATTTGTTTCGATTTAACGATCGATCGGCCGGGCGAGGAGAGGCCGTTTCTTACCGGGTGAATTTTAAAGACGATTCCAGGCCCGCACGGTCGTCCAGTTGCGTTAGCTTTCGACGCAACCGCTGCGGCTACTAGCGCGTGATTAAACTCGGTGATTAACCACTAACGACCACTCTCGACTGCTTAACATAAATCGCTAATTTACAAATCCAATAATGCGCCTCACCGTCGTGGAATAATCCATTATCCGCGATCGAATCCACTAACCGCGGTTATTCCGCGTACTAATGGAACTCGTTTTAGGTTGCCGGCCGGCCGATTAAAATTCTGAAATTCCCATTCCTTCGTTAAGAGCCCCTATCCACTGACGTAGAACGAATAGACTTCGCGGCCCAGCTCCGACTATTTTATTTTATCGGCGCGCGTCATGCTGCGAAAAACACGTCGGAATATTCCCCGCCCCGCGTCCCGGCGCTGATGGAGAGCCGGCTTTTGTCGCGATTTATCGTTAGACGGCTTGTTATCCATCCGTCTCTCTCTCTCTCTCTCTCTCTCTCTCTCTCTCTGCTTCTGCGTCCGTCGACTCCGTGGCAAACGTCGGAGAAAGCAGCGGCCCTCGAAGTGGTTTCGCAACGGAAAGTGGTTTTTTTCCACGATAAGGCGTCGTCTCGAAGCGAATCACGGGGTTAACGCACGTGGATCGACGCTCTCGCACGAGAAGCTTCGACGGTTAAGAATGGATAACGATTTTTCAAATCGTCGCGTTCGATTTCCAAGGTTTGACTCGTTGCTCCTTTTATCGCAAAGGCAAGAGAGGTACGGGAAAAGCGTTTGTTTATGACAGACGGCCGATCGGGCGTAACCAAAACGGTCGCCAGGGCGTTAACCCCTCGCCTCGTAACAACGAGTCACACTCGTCGGACGGATTATGGGCCACGCCTAAAAAAACACGAGTACTACTCATGACGCAAATCCTACGACAAACACTGGCGCGACTCGCGCGCGCCACGGGTCATCGCTCGTACCCTAATCCTCGCCGACCTAGCGCGTACCGCGAACCGCTTCTCCCATCTTTTCCAACGCGTATCTTACTTAACCCCGGATTGCAGTGTCCTCAAACTTGCGAAAGATCGAAACCCTTCTCGCCATCCCGCGATGAAAAATCAACTCGTATCCGCGAAGCGAAATAAAGTCTCGCGATCGTCGCGAGGAAGGGGAGAGCGGGAGAGCGGGAGAGCGAGGGAGAGAGAGAAAGGGAGAGGGCGAGGAAGAAGAGTGGATCCGCGATGACGAGATAAAGGGAATTCCTTTCCATGGTTTCAGGACGCGGCGCACCCCGCGTGAGCGCGGCCCTCGCGGGAGATGGAGAAGGTAGGTTGATCGCCAGCCCGGTGCGCAAGGAGAGCATCGCGTCTAGGAGCAAGGAGGACCTGGCGCAGGAGGCGGCCCTGGTTCTCCAGCAAGCGGGCAGCCTTCGGTGCGTGGCCCACGACAACAGGCGACTCCCAGGCCGGTTCAGCACCCTCCCCGCCCGGCGCGACAAGAAGAGGCCCGAGCTGCCGCTCGATGTGAGACGCCGCAGCGAGGAGTTGGGCGGCACGAGGAGCGCGGAGCAGCTGGCCGCAGGAGGCGCTGGCAGCCCGCGAGCCAAGAAGAAGGCCCTCGAGAGGAGCGGCAGCGATGCCGGCGCGAAGAAGGTGAAGGGAGCCCTCGCGAGGTTCTTCTCCCCGAAGCTCGAGAGGAGGCGCAGGCCCCTGGGGCGCAGCCTGAGCGACGCCGGGACGTCGACGCGGTCGCACCGCAAGAGGAGCGGGAGCGAGAGCGAGGGCTCGCACCTGAGCACGAGTCGGGCGAGGAAGCAGCTGTCCCCCATAATAGAGGCCTCGCCTCGGGTCGATCAGCCGCCGTTCCACTTCGGTGGGCCCGGGGAGTCCGCGAGCCGGCCGGAGGCGAAGAAATCGAGGCAGGAGGAGGCCGTCGCCGCCGCCGCCGCCGCCGCCGCCGATGTCGTCGGGCGGGAGGGCGTAGAGGAGCGGACGACGGGGGAGGAGGCGGAGGTCCTTCCGGTGGAGGCGGAGGTTCGGAGGGCTGGAGAGAGGGCGGAGAGCGGAGGAGGAGGCGGGAGCGCGGCGAGGGAGATACCGATCGAGCTCGAGGGCTCGGAGGGGAAGGGCGGGAGGGCCGCCGGTAGCCCGTCGAGGGAGACGAGAGCCGGCGGGATCGACGAGGTGGACAAGGTCGATAGCATGCTGCACAGCAGCAGATACGATCTCCGGCAACGCGGCGGCGAAGAGTCGACGATACACAAGATGATTCACCGACTGTCGAAGGACCGCTCGCCGCCGCCGCAGCTGACGAGGACGATGGTGTCCCCGGGGCCGGGATTCGGGCACAACAACAATCGGCCCTTCTCCTACACCAGGCCGAACGAGTCGCGCAGCCCGCCGCCGCAGCAGACGGCCGTCATCTACGCCCAGGTGCAGCCCGACAAGAAGAAGGCGCAGCGCAGCCACTCGGACAGCGACGAGGGCCTGGGCCTCGAGAGGAAGGACTCCTCGCGGGAGAACAGCCCCGCGGAGAAGGAGTACCGCAGGGCGGACTACTCCTACGGCAGCGAGCTGCGGCGCAACAACGAGATAAACGCCTTCAAGTCGAGATACGAGGAGGAGCGCAAGAGCGCGCCCTTCGGCGATCGGTTCGGGCCCGGAGGTGCGCAGGAGTTCGCCCCGAGGAACACGGAGGTTCAGAAGCGGCGGCGCGAGTTCGACGAGATCGAGCGCAGGCTGTACGACAAGCCGGAGAAGTACACGTCGACGGTGTTCGTGGACGCCTCGAGCAGGGAGAGGGCGGAGGGCGCGGACTCGAGGCGCAGGGAGAGCGGCGAGTATCCCTCCTCGAGGCAGACCCCCCTCGGGATCTCGAACAAGACGTCCGAGCTGAGCGCGCGGCGCGACCTCCTGGAGTCGAGGATCAAGTCGAGGCTCCTGGCCGACGAGATGTTCGCGGCGAAGAAGAGCGCGAACGTGCCCGTGAAGAAGTCCGAGCACGAGATCATCGACAAGCCGATCGTGCCGTCGCCGGTGACGCCGAATCGCGTGGCCTCCCCCAAGCGGTACATGGACACCTACATAACGGAGACCCGCACCAACAGTAACGGCGAGAAGTACATCTTCGAGAAGGAGATACACGAGGACAACGGGAAGGTTTACGGGTACGAGAAGAAGATCACGAACAAGATCCCGAGCGAGGGCTACGCGGAGGCCAAGCCGAGGGACGGCTACACCGTGGAGACCCGGACGGACAAGTACGGGGACAAGTACATCGTGGAGACGCGGAAGCACGAGGGCTACGCGGAGGATTACAAGCCGCTCCTCGGCGAGAGGAGCGGGCCGAGCCCGGAGGAGAGATTCCAGGCGGGGAGGAACTCGGGCAGCCCCTACAAGTCGACGAGCTACTCGCCGGAGGAGGGCGGAGCCGCGCCGCACCCCTTTCGAGCCGAGTCGAGGGAGCCCGGGGGCCTCTCCTCGCCCCTCCTCGCCAAGAAGCTGAGCGCCGAGAGGAAGTTCTCCAAGAGCGAGGACTTCCTGGCCCGCGAGCCCCGCTCGGCCGCCGGCAGGGACGTCTACCTGCCGAAGACGAAGAAGCGCTTCGAGTCGATCCGCGGCATGAGCAAGTCCACGCAGCGGCTCGACGAGGTGGGCGAGAGCGGCCGCGCCAGGGCCCTCCGGAGCGAGTACACCACGAGGTCCCACGAGAACCTGAGCAGCCACGCCGACTACGTGAACGCGCGCGACGTCCGCCGGCCCCTCCTCGGCAGTCCGCCGATGAACGGCCGCAAGGAGAGATCGCCCTTCGCCAAGCACCACCACCTGGACAGCCTGCGCGAGGGCCCCAACGACGACTACGACACCGACATCTCGCAGATGACCAGCAGCCAGCTCGAGTCCAAGTACTACAAGGAGACCCGCACGACGCAGAGGTACACGAGCGCCAAGCACCCGGTGCACGACGACTACGACAGCTCGCCCCCGCGGATACGCACCGACCGCTACAATTCCAGCCGATACGACTCCGACACCACCGCCAGGGACTCGATCCGCTGCGAGACCAGATACGACGAGAGCGGCCGCGCCCTCCGGAAGGAGCATCATCGAAAGACCCTCGAGGAGGATCCCGAGAAGCCGCTCCGGCGCTCGCGCAACCGCCTCGACTACTTCGACGACTCGGACGCCCGCGAGAGTCCCCGCGGCAAGCCCCTGGGCGGCAGGCTCGAGACCTTCGAGGAGGGCCCCACGAGGCCGCCCCGGGCCTTCCACGAGGGCGGCAAGTCGCGGCACGCCAGGCAGGAGACGAGGGGCCACACCGAGCGGCGCCACCGGGAGACGAGGCTGAGCGACTCCGACAGGAAGGACCGGCTGGCCGACTCGGGGATCGAGAACGATTACAGGCGGGACTCCCAGGAGGTCGACCGGCGCGAGACCCTCGAGTCCGAGGACGAGGGCGTGGTTACCAGGCAGTTTATCAAGCACGAGAGGAGGCACACGGACCGCAACATGAACTTGACGCCGTCCGAGCAGCGAAAGTACGAGAAGTACGGCAACGACGTCTCCAAGTCGCCGACGGTCACCGCGAAGCCGCCCTCCGGCGCGGATAAGAAGTACGAGAAGAAGGCGGCGAAGAAGAGCGGGACCATGAGCAAGGTCAAGCAGCTCTTCAGCAAGAAGGAGAAGAAGGCGAAGGAGGAGAAGAATAAGAAGAGCGCCAGGAGCGGCAGCAGCGGGGCACTGACGGACGACGAGGTTACGATGAGGTACCGAGAGTATCGCGGCGATCACCTCAGGAGCGCCAAGAGCGCGCGGGACTTGGGCAGCGACATTAACCAGGTAAGATTCCTTCCGCGAATACGATAGAGCACGCTCCCGCGTCGTCCCGTCGACGCGCCACCGACGGTGCACTCCATCCGCGATGTTCGTCACCTTTGTCGGAGGCGAATTCTTTCGCGCCCTCTCGAAATGCACGACGAACACGTTCGAGGAACGTCTATTTTGGCCAGCGATCGTCATAGGAATCGCCAGGAATTCGGAGAGTTTGGAGGAGATTTTGACACGGCATTGGGCGAGTGTATCGTACAAGATACGCTCTTCGTACGACGCCTCGTTTCCCGGCGTTTCGCGCTGACCGACGAGGAAACCTCTGCCGTCGGCGGAGGGTTAACTTGCCGCATTGTTGCGCCCGGGTACACAAAGCGGTACGGCCGGTGTTTATAATCGCGCGGTTTCGATTTAAGGGCGCTTAAGTGCGCCCGAGGAATACGCGGAGGGCGAGAGGGAGGCTCGTAAAGTCCTCCCGGGGCCGTTTGTCCGATCCGCACGGATTACCTCGAGACCGGCCGATCTCTCGCGATATCGTTCGCCACAGTTCGCTTCCGCAATAACGCCTCGAATAACTCGCGCCGAAGGATTCATCGCTTCTCCAATCCCGTTCGAACGTAACGCGTAACTTTTTAACTCGCTAAACCCCGTCGCTGGTCGAGCGCAATCCTTAGGTGGGTCGGGTCTTACTGCTCCGCGAGCGCCAAAAATTCCGCGTCCGCGTCAAAACTTACGATGCTCCGTACGCCGTGCTGCGCGGGTCATGAATTCCGATTCGAATGACGGTTCTTCGTAGAAATGCGTTCGCCTCCAAACTCGTCTCGTCTCGGTCGCGTCCTCGAGAAAAGGTGGAGAAAAACGAAAAAACGATCTTTATCGAATCTTCGCGTGGATAAGAACGAGGATTCTCCTAACGTGGACGTTCGAGGCAGACCTCCTACCAGTCCGAGCGTTACACGCTATTGAGCGAAAGAATGCGAAGAAAAACAAAAGGGCCGGTTCCGGAGGCTCGCGGTAAGCGGAAGCGCGCGATAATGGGTATAGCACACGGAGGTTCTCGGGCAGCCGCTTACGTCAGGGCTAACTGTACTCCGGGCGTCGTGGAAAGGTCGTAGGATGGAACTGCCGCCCACGCGGCCAAATGGTTTTTCGGAGTATTTATCACGGTACGCGGTGGAAATAAGGCGACGAGCCACCCGCGACACGGCTCCCTCGCGAGCCTCGCTGGCCAAGCGGGTTAAGTGGGATGGACGTTGGCTCGTAACGGCCCTCGCGTCCTCGGACATCCCGCATAGCTCCGGGGAATAATGATACCCGAACGATCATCGACGTAGAAGCCTACCGTGCGCTCTCCCGACCGTCACGCTCCAGGATTTGCCGGATGTGACGATTAACGCTCCGGCTATCGTACCGCTTCGTCTTATGGGAGAGTTATTTTCGACTTACGATCGAGACGCGTCTCTCGATCCGATCTTCCGAGCAGTAATGTCAATTGCCATCGTTCGCGTTCGACTCTTGTTCCGCGGTATAGTATGATCCTCTTCGGTTGTACATCGCCGACGTACATTCACGGTTCTTCGAGCTCCTCGCGACTATCGTAGCGGCGTACCGATATATTTTACGTAATTTCGATTTGCCAATTTCAATTACCCGCGCTAGAAATACTCGGCGTAGAAGTAGAGGAAAATGACGTTGCAAAGTATAAAGAGAAATTTATATTTCCAAAGAAGGATGCCGTTGCGTACGATATGCATTTTATCGCGTATCTGGATCCCGGAAAACGTCTCCCTTGGGCGTAGTTAACTCCGGTTATACCGCGTAATTGAGCTGCGCGGATTTGATCTTACGCGATCTCGGTGTGACGGAGCGGAAGCGCGTTTTCTTGGGAAGACCCTCGTTTTCGTCACGCTCGTTCCTCCCGTACCCGACATTGGCCGACGAGGTTATCGGCGGATGTCGAGGAGGATGAACGATGCGCAGAACTTGGATCGAACGACGGTTGCTCCGTATCCAGAACAACTTTACGATACTCTTTACGGCGCTCGATTATTTTTTCTCGTTATGGACTTTATTTCGTTCCTCGGATACGCGTTTTTTGCAACGTCTCATTTGCATTGCTCTACCAAGTCGTTTGATCCTCGCGAAGATGACCATGCGGGTAATGAGATCGAATTCGTCGTTTTTCGCGAATCATCGCGCACTCACTGCCCGACCTCGTAAATTTGGCGGTACGAGCCGCCGGTAATTGTCGCGGCGGCGAGCGGAAAAATGCTTAAAATTGCGTTGACACGGAAGGCGTCGCGCGGAATGGTGGCTGTCGGTCTTTCGGCGGAAGCGGAAAGTCGCGAGGCCGAGCGGATTCTCGGGCGTGGAGGAATACCGCTTACGCTTCGAATGGCTCGTACTGTAAGAGGGCACGCCAGTGGCCATTAATCTCGCGTGACCTCACGCTCCTTTGTCCGAGGACGGGCATTAAATCTCAGTCGCCGATTCTCGCGATCTCTGTTACACGAGGATACGGGTTATCGATATACTCTCGGTGTTCCCATCTCCGACACGGCTTACCGTGCGTAAGGATACAAAATATCGGCACCGTTATCCGTTAGATGTGCAAATTACCTCGCTGCTTTTTGCTCAAGCTGGACCATTGTTCGGAGAAAGATTAATTACATTCCAATTCGCGAAATCACCGCCATCACTTTCATGGACGTTGCTCCCTTTCGTTGGGTGACCCAGGATAGCGAAATATTCAAATTTCAAGTTGAGTTATAAAAACCCGGACAGAAAAGTGCCATCGTCCTTTCCGTGTTTGCGTCATATCTTACGACGCAATTTTCTCGATATTTCCTCGATCGATGGGCAGGTAACGTGGCGATTATAGACCGAAATGTTATGCGGGTAGTAACTACCTCACGTTAGATCCTATGAACCGATGGAAGGTGCACGATAAATATTCACCCGCTACACGAAGTACCTACTTGTAAAAGTCAATTGTTTAACCGCACCGTACACGCGCAGAGAAATGTGTAAGACACGAGGCTCGTCGAATACTCGTTTTTTTTTTTTTCTTTGCAAAGTTCGCAATGCGAAACACGTATCGGAGTTTCCAATGCGACGGACGATTAATGTCGTTCTTTGTTGCACAACGCAATGTAACGATTGTAGCAGGTAGCAGAGTGGAGTCGTGCGGGGCCCCAGAAGTGGACCGGTGATTTAAGCTCGACACGCTTCGGATGGTTCAAATACTCGCTTCGGTGTTTGACATCAATTCGGTCGGACAATGACGGACTAATGAGGTCGTTGGAAACACGATCTTCCATAAGAAAGTTCTCGTCCCGTGCGCCTTGCGACGTGCTTTCCAATATTTTACTTAGAGACGCGAATGTAACTTTCGAATTTTTCCACGGTGACATCTTGGTCGTGGCCGAAAAAGGTGCTACCGCAATATTCAGGGAAGCTACTCGGAGTCAGAATTGGTTTGAAATGGTTCACGACCGCGCGTCGCGCCGCTCGCTAAAACACTCTCGTCTCCAATGGCTCCGGATCGTGGTCCGAGGCATTACGCGAGAGTCGTCTATCCGTCCTTCCACCGTCCAACTTATCGACGCTTTCTACGTACCTTAACGGACACGCACTCCAGTTTCCACGTAATCGGTGAAAGCTCCCTATCGAGCCTCGCCGGGGCAGTTTTGCCAGATTTAGACGCCAACGTACTTGTACGTAATTATATAACGTCCGGCTTAACGTATCCCCGCAACAAATTCCTTGGCACGACGCGTTTGTTTGTTTGCTTAATTTTCCGCATCACCCGGCAGCCTCATTTATCTCGGGACTCACTCCTTTCACCCGCTGCCTTATAACGACGAGCCGCACTCCTAGTCCATAATACGTTATGCGCCTCTGACAAACGCGAGTTTCACTCGCGAAACAAGAGCGGATATGGGGTGGACGTTTCTTTCGATTTTCCTCGACTCGTTGAGGAGCCTTTTTAGGAAAACTTAAAGTTGGTCATGATAAACCGAACATTCGTACGCGAAAACTATGAAATTCGTATCAATCGGATTAACGTTACCACCAAAGGGAGTCGCGAAGCACGTTATTTCTTCTTCGCGCTAAACATAAGGAACAAACGACATTGACCACATATTTTGGACGCTTTAAATGAATTTTGTCCGCATTCGCAACACGCATCGCGGTTCCGAGTAGGAGCAAAAACGGATTAATCTACTAAGAGTGAAATCTTACGCGAGAATCGCGCCTTCGATAACGACGGTACCCCTCGAACGGATCGGCGTGGTTAGCCGGGGCAGTGCTGTACAAGGGCCTATGCAGAACTCGAGCGTAGTCTCTCACGTCGTTCTTCCGTCGGCATTGTGCCATTCCCGAGGAGCTCGGGTAAGAAATGATTCGGACGGTGAACAAGGGGCATTTCCGTGTCCAGGGCCATTCCGGGGGAGTCTGTCGCAACCGCGAAGCGGCGACGATCGTAAAGCTCCGCTATCCCACGGTGGTTCGAGACATTGTTGCACAACGGCGCGTATCGCGAACCGCTACAGGTGGCGGCGGCCTATCGTGCGCGGCGAATTGGTCAAGTACTATTTAAGTTTAACGCCGCTCGCTCCCAGGCGAATAACGATCTGGCCGTATATTACCGTATTGCGGGACACCCACGCGTCTCGAGCACGGTCAGCCGGCCAATAATATCGCGGCCGATCCACGCCCAGGTGCGAACGCTCTTCGATCCCTCGGCCGGCTCCTAGGCGGCGAGCCTCTTTTCGCAATCCTCCGAGGAGCGAAAAAAGAACTCGCGGTTAAACCTACCGTCATTCCGCGAGCAAAAGGCGCGGCGATCCGCTCGATTCTTCGCCGCTCCATCGATCCCCAAGGCTTTCCTAAGGAAGGATTTCACCGATCTTCGACCGCCAACGACGAGCGGCGAACCGATGGTTACCGGCCACCTTCTGGATTTGGCAATATATACGTATTAGCCGATATCCGCTTCTTCGAACTCGAATAAGACGTGAGAGATGTGGAGAAAATTAGGCTAGAAAACTTGGGTAAGGTATAGAAATATGCCGCAATCCGCAGCTATCGTAGGAGTTTCTTGCTCGATCGGCGTGTACCGATTAGATTGGTGAGCGGTCTTCTTTTGGGGATCCTACTCGTATGCCCGTTTATGCTCGAAGTTGGCATTTCGGCAAGTTATAAATTCTATGTATCTTATGTTTTTTTTTTTGCGACCCTCGTCGCTTATCTCTAATTTTAGGACCAAATTTTCAAGGTTAATTCACCGTCGCCGAAACTACGGTATACGCGTTACACGTGCGATTCTCCAACGGCGAGAAGCGATGGTCGGATTACGCATAACGATGACCATATTTGCGGTGAACAGTAGTGGAACATCCCATAGAAGGTTCTCTGCCCGATGGCACGATCCGATAGTCGAAAATATCGGCAGGTAAGCATAGGGTAGAGCGCGCAGGTAGCCGAGATCTCGATCGGACATTGACATTCGATGAGTTACGTAAGCGCCACGAAAACCCCGCGCGAGAGTGTGCGAGCAGGGAACGTAAGGGGAGTCCGAGCTGAATGGAATTCACGATAGGTCCTTTCGCTTTTTCAAAACACGTACGTTTATTTCACGAATGATCCAACGCTAACGGACGCGATTAGATTATCTAAATTGAAATTAACGCCGGATCCTGAAATAAAAAACCGTCTTTTCCTTGGCAAACGTCTCCACGAGTGTTTCCTCGTAATCGGCCGAATATTTAGAGGGGCCCGTAGGCGACTGAGAGAGAAGGTGAGCGAGAAGGGAGACGGAAGGATAGAGACAGAGTCTACCAGGGTGAAGCTTGCGAAATGCAAAACGCTACCGGCAATCGAGGTCGGCGATAAAGCGGAATCAGTGGAGGGTGGTGACCCGGGGGCGCTCGCCCGTTGCGTCGATCGAATTCCGCGAAAACGGCCGAGCGAGTCCGATGGCGCCTGTCCGATTGCGCGGGGTGTGTCCGTCACACTCGCCACGTGCCTACGTCTTCGAGGCTTGGTGCTCGACAAATTCGCAAAAATGATCGTCGTTGTACGAGGTATGATACCTCGATTCTTCGACTTTTGGAAACATCCTGCCTTAACCATCTACGCCTCGTCGAACTATTCTGCTGTCGGAAAAGTCAACGTCTAATTTTTCCATGCTTTCGTATGCCATTCGTTGCGAGGCATGTGTCGTGACTTTTCGGACAACCCGACACACGAGATACGTTCGCTTCTGGTAGATGTGGATTCGTGACTCCGTTGAATTTTATTGAAATGCGCGAATGCCATAGTCGAGATTTTTCTGGTCAATGCTTTCCGCGTTAGATGCATTCCGCGGTTGAGACCGGGAAAAAAATGATCTTTGGATGTGGATCGTAAACGGCGTGGTAAATGAGCGAGAATAATAGCAGAATGGACGATTGCTTATTCCATTTTCCGTGGCTCGGTATACATAGCGCGCCGTTTACGATTTAGGATGCCGTAAATAAGAAATCCACGGATTTCGCTCGATACTAATCGCGGTATCGCTGTATTTATGTCCCCTCCGCGAGCCTCGAACGAGTCGGCAATGGTGGTGTTAGGAGGAAAAAGCATCGAGACGTGTCGCGTAAGGCACGCATCGCACGTGGTACGCTGGACTTCGAAGTATATTTGTAAGCCTACGGCGTGCGTATCGGCCTTTCAAGTAAGTTATGTCCTCGACGGCTTCGTTAAGCCCGTCTATTGTCGAGTCATTAAATCTACGATCGATGCTATAGATGGTATCCAGCGCCGTAGACGAGTAATGCATAGTATATTAATACCGAACATTCTTAACGCACCTATCGTTCTTAACGCGTTTATTAGTCATGGAGCGAACGATAATTATTAGACGTAGATTATCGTTTACAAGTATCCCGACGCTTATTGAACTCGAATAATTAGATACGTATCGAGTACTCGTATTATTCAACATTGGCACAAGTATCGTAGAGTAACGCGATAAACCAATGTAAAGAGCTATTCGCGTAAGATGGTCGGTAATATCGGTAAACGTACAAATGCGCGGGCTTTTGAACGATAGTGTATGTACGGATGCATCGAGAACCGTTTCTCCTTGTGCGTTCGATGGTACCGCCGATAATCCGCGGGCGATTTCAAAGGGTCGCTGCGCTGAATTTCTCCCGGCGGTTGTCGAACTCGCGATTTAAATAAGGCGCTTTCCAATGCGTCGTTCGGCGCGCAAGTCGGCGAAAATAAATGGTTCCAATTCGCGCAGTTCATCATGATTCAGATACACCGCGTTATTTATTCGGCTCGCGACTGCCTACGCGCGCTTGGAAGCGGTCGCGGATATTTCGAATTGATATGTTTCGCGGAAACGGTGAAAACGGACCGATCGCCAGAGATTTATCGCCTAACTTCGTCTTATAATTTATAACGACTAATGGTGGGACGCGTGATACTTTCTACACGGTCCTTTGGAATATCAACGATACCCTCGTACGCTTCCTCGTACGAATGCGCCGAGGGCAGAGCTTTTTCAGAATAGCACCGATTTATCACGTTGATACCGGCCGTGAATGTCCAGTCTCCCTCCTCTCCATCCTTCCATAGAACCGGGTCACGGTGAGGTTTCGAATCGTTCCAGATATTCTTGGATGTTCGAAAATCTTGCGATGATTTCGAATCTCATCGAATCCTCGTCGCAAAATAAACGAGTTTAAGAATATTGTATTCTTCTCGGTCTTCGCGAGCACCGTATTCTCCGCTTAGACGCGTGGATCAGTGTCGTCCACTTAGCGTGTCGCGTCATATCTTAAATGCTCATACATTATAATCGTTCGATTAAAATTAAAAGTGTTCAAAGGGGCTTAGATCGTGTCCTTTCGCGAATATCTCCGAACGATGTTGAAAGTCGCTTTGCCCCGTTCGTATCCGGAGCAGAGCCGTCCAGGGCGCGACTTCTTTTGTTCGATTTAATCTGCCCTCGGGTTGATTACCGTCGATGTGCCCGGTTTATGAGCGTCGTGAAACATTTCCACGAGCACTCGATCGTTCCGCGTATTCTTTTTTCCCTGAAATACCCGGCATGTGAGGCAAGTGCGGCGCATTGGACACACCCTCCGCGATATGGTATTGCCGTGTACGTGTGAGCACGCTGAAAGGATCGGTCTATTCGAGGGAGATCCCTGGTATGCGGAGCCCACACCTCCTAAGCATTGCACCCACAGGCTGACCTACACATGGACGCACACCCAGGCCGTGTGCACCGTATGCCACGAGCCGTATCCCGTTTCTATCGAAAGTTCACACTAATGGCATTTGCTCTACGCCGCACCGACGTGCGCCGGCGGTGCATTGCATTTTATTGGCTCAGCCCGCCCCTTTTCCGCGGCGACACCAATCGCCGAATTGAGCGAGCCGCGCGGCTCGTTTTCTTCGCAGTCCAAGATATCGATTAAACCGTACTTCGAACGGCCCTTTTACTCCGTACGTCAGGGTGCCGATCAACCCCGAATCACGATTCTTTACCGTCAGTTACGTTATTCCGAAACTATCGTAGAATTTAGTGCCGCCGACTAAATATCTTCATCGAACTTCCGGAACCGTCACACTTTGGCAGAGCTACGCTGTGAAGAATAATAGAAGCGATCGAGGAGCAGAGGACAACCGTAATGCACCCTACAATATATTTCGACCGATAGAGTTCGTCGTATCGCGATTTAAAAAATACGAGCTATCGAAAACTTCGTCCCCGCCTTTGGGTAATTCCGGACGTCTCGTCCTTCGCCGTCGTAAAATCGATTGCGCAAAAGTGAAAGCGGATCGTCGGCAGTGGACGGCGGGAAAAATGGTTGGCGGGGAGGGCAAATTTGTGGTGTATTCGTAGGAAATGAAATGGAGAAGCAGAGCGGTTATGTCGCTCGGCGCGAAGTAGCGCGGCCGAGGTGGAAAGGGAAAGGGCCGGCGGAGCGTTTCCAGGCCGTGCTTTGGAAGCTAGATGCACTTTGCTTTATGGTAGGCGGATCATTCGCACCTCCGCTCCGGCGGACGCCAGGCCGGTTGTGTGGCTGGGTTAAAGGAAAGGAGCCGGGTCTCTACGTAGGAACTGGATCGCATTCCCCGCTCCATGGGGCATAAAACCGTTGAGATAATATTGCCAGATAGGTTATTTATTGATATCTCGGGCCTGGGCCGCCTCTCTCGGCCACGATGCTCTATGCCCGGTGTGCCATCACGGAAACCTTCCACGGGATCGCATAATACCCACCGCGATCCGTGCTCCTCTACCCCTCTCTCCCTCTCTTCCTCCCGCCCTCCCTGCCTCCCTTTCTCCCTCTGTTCGTCTCGCCTATCCGTCTCTCTCGGTACGAAACCACCCGTGTAAGATCCTGCTAAGGTGCCAGCTTGATAGCCCTGAGAGATGCGAGATTTGCCTCGCTCTAACCTCGACAACAGCCGCAACCTTCTGCGTGGCGAATCAACGGCAGCGCCCAACAACCGCGGCCAAACCTTTTTGCATCGCCGTTTATGAATCGCCTCGGATTTTACCTTCTACTTTAACCTTACTTGCCGTTAATTGGGGCGCGCTTTTAACTCCGCTCATACTTTGCTCGGCGTGCGTACACGGTGAAAGATTGCGAAACAGCGCTGCGAAGAGACGCAGGTGTCGAAAAGTTTTCCCGAAATAACGTTTGCATTGATAGGAGCGGACCGAATGCTGCCTCGCTTTGGTATATACGATATCCGCGATCTAACTTGATTTCGTTCGAGAAAGGTCTGGCGACATCACGATAATTCGCCGTCGGTTCCTGCATAGCGATGTCAAAAATTCGAATATCTTTAAAGACGCGATTTCAAAGGGACAACTACCTTCGCGGTGTACGCGATGAATTTTTATATCGCTTCTCGTTTTAACGACCGGGAACCGTGCTACGCGTCGGTAGGCAAAAAATCCAAAAGGAACTGCTGGAAAGCGTTGCGTGTACTTTGCAGATACAGATCCAAGTCTCTATTCACTATGTCGACATGGCTCTCGACCGACCTTTTGAGTACTACCATTAATTAACACTATCCAACTTGGACGCACAACTATCAAGCTTCGTGCCGTAAGTTGGCGTAAAAAGAATCGAAAAAAACGACAGGAAAGTGCCGCGTATATCTCCCAGATACAGATCCAAATCTCCATCCACTATGTCGACATGGCTCTCCACCGACCTTTCGAGTACCACCATTAATTAACACTATATCCAGCGTGGACACCCAACTACCAAGAAGCGTGGTGCAAGTCGGTCGAGAGGGGAGGGAAAGGATCGAGAAAGAACGGGTGGAAAGCGCGGTGCGTATATCCGAAGTAGAAACAGATCCGAATCTCTATCCAGTGTGTCGACATGGCTCTGGGCCGGTGATCTCCAAACTTTTCCCACTGCGTATTCTCGAGAGGGAAAAACGTGCGTAATACCCAAAAAGGCTGTTGTTTATCTTTTTCATTTTAAACATACGGACGCATTTAATTTAAAAGCTTAGCGTCTAGTATTCGCGTTTAATCAACGAGCCAGGCATCGGTGGCTAGAAATCACCAATATTCCACGCATAATAAATCGGATAGTCGACCGAATTTCTAGCTTTATAAGACCGGATGGAGAATTCGAAATAAAATACGTGGATAGGGTGCTGGCTAAGACCATTGAAGGAGAAGTCGCAAAACGAGCAAGAGGTTAGGAGTACATACGTTTCTATATACGCATATTTATATCTCTCGTTACAATTTAATCAGAGGCTTTCGTTTGTTCGATAACTTCTGAAAACGCCGAGTCCATGTTATCCTACACCGCTATAGGAAGGTATCTGATTCCAAGTTTAATTCGTTTCCACGCCTAGTTTTCCGCGGGTACTTTTCTTCCCATCGGTGCGTCTTCGAACACCAGGACGCTCCACGAGCAATACGTATAAAACTCGTTTTCGACGTACCCCCGGGTGCCTTCTGGCGTAGCCTACTTTGGAGAGCACCGCTCTAGGCCGCTAGGTATTCAGTGGACACGGTCAGGAGCGCCAGCGGCTTTCTCGCGCCTGGAAGCCGCCGTCCTATCGCTCCCCCGATTCCAGGAGTAAAATTCCCGATGCTTTCCCTCGGCGAACGCGTCCAGGCCACCGAGCGCGTGTAGGTTTCGGTGTAGGTGTAATACGTAGGCGCGATATATCTCTTCTCAGCCGGAATCGTATCTGCGGGGATCTGTTACTCGCAGTCTATAAGCGTGCCCGGCCGACCGAGCGAATATTCGCGGTACTTTCCAATTCCCCTATTCCGCCCTCTCACTCCGTTTTAAGGAGTCCCGCCGGCCGTCCACGTCGGACCCAACCGCGATTTGCATATTCAACCGAGTACCGATGGCTTTGCACGCCTCCTCCTTCTTTTCCTTCTCCTTTCTTTTCCTCGCGCACCCCGAGGCTCCCATCTTGGCGCAGCTCGTCAAAGCGACATCGAGACCGGTAGGAGAGGAATTTACGAGACGGACCGAGGCGACGAGCGCTGACGAGCGATCTTCTACCTTAACCCTTTTGATGCGGCTATGTCCTTCGCCGGTATGAGCGCGCTGCACGGACGGGGGAATCACGAATGTCGCGAATGTGATAAAGGGTGCGTGCCCTTTACCGCGTAGAGTGTGGGACTTTTTATATTTCGTAGCGCGATGTTAATCTCGAGTGGATGGTCCGCGAATGAAATGGGAAAACTTGTGGCGATGGAGATAAAAAAACTATACCGTGTTTGAGCAATGTGTACGTCATTGGCGAAAGAGGAGAGGGACTGCGATCATGGGCAGAATGTAAAGTAGGTTTTGAACATTTCGATGACAGGAAGAATTGTAAGGAGAGCGTTATCAACTTTTTCATCGAAGAAACGCCGAGACACGAATTTTATATTTTCCATCGAACAAAACCCGAACGGGCAATATGCCGTGTCAACCTCGGACGAGGAGGATGGAGCGCGTTACATTGGTTTTCTCCGTCACGCTAAAGCCGGTTCAGAGATTTCAATTTTCACGACGAATGTAGGTCGTCTGGTGGACGATATTTTTTCACGGCAAACAACAGATCCGTGCTTTTTTCCTATTAAACCAAGAGCCCGGAGGGATTTTCACGTATTGTTTAGAAATTCGTTCTGTTCGTATTTTATTTGGAAACGAAAAAATCTCGAAATCCAGAAGATAACCAATTTTATAAAGTCCTGGCCGAACCTTTATTTTCCTTTCTCTTTCGAACGCACGGAGAATTAAACGCACACTGGTTTCTTCCCTCGACCAGCGGCGCAGGGCGTCATTGAACGGGCGTTACGGTGACAATAATTTACATTGAAGAATTGCAAATGTTTCCAGCCTTAAGAGAAACGAATAGAGGATAAAGCAAATCTTTCCACGAAGTGGCGTAGGGTAGGTGGTAGAAATACGCGAAATATGAATCAAAACTATGATGAATCACCGACAAATCAGTGATTCACAGTCGCCGCATGGCCATTCTTCGAATACTCGGTAACCATAATTTTATTTGCGACTGCCTTCGTTTGTTCGAACGTTTCTCGAACGATAAAAACTCATTTGTCATAACGGCAGGACCAAGGTCAACGAGATACCAGAAGGAACGAACGCCTCTTTCTTTGGTTACACTCTAAAAATGGTATATTCTTCGTATAAAGGTTCTTAATTAATCGTTAAGAACATTAAACTTTGCCTTCCCGAGAGAAACTTATGAGTGCACGGCATATAACTAAAACACTCTTACGCAATGAAAGATACGATCTTTTGGGCTTCAAACGATAGATAGATCAGCCTCGAACGCAGAACGATCCCGAGAAAGCCAACTCGAGGACGCGATGACGATTTCCCTCCGCGAGATATACACATTTGGATCGTCACAGCGCTTCGGAGCAATTAATTACTGGAACGAGCGATTAACCATGTCGAGACTATGCACGATCTTGCTGGACGCACGCTCGATGAAAACCCACGGCTCGAGCGAGCCTTACATCCTCGATTGGGCGGACTTTCGCAACCAACTTGTTCGCGCAACTTCCATTCGTCGCCCTTAACCCTGCACGGTGGACGAATAAGGTAATTCCGTAAAAGTAACCAAAGATGAAGCAACACCGAGGAGAGTTTATTCGCACTTCTATTTATTTGGTCAAATATCGATTAAAAGATCATCGATCATCGATCAAAGGACAAATGAAAATCGATCGAAAAGATTCGAGAACGTTTTTCAGAAATAGCATTGCAATAACGAGCAAATAGTAGCCGGCTATTCCGTTCACGTAAACGGTATTATCATTGCAAAAGGTCCGTAGGAAAAGAATAGTATGTCGAACCATACCCAACATAGGATCGCCGAGGGTTAACCCGCGCACGTTCGAGCATGTAAATCCTCGTCGGCGGCAGAACCGATCGGGAGCACTACACGAAGATGGTAAGAAAAAAAAAGGTAGACACGGTGCGTAACACACTTTCCGAATAAGGCGCAAACGCTCGAGCTCGGAACCGTTTACATGGCGTTAACCACTGCAAGGTTCCTGCCCATCTCGAGGCTCGTTGCATCAGTGGACAGGTATTTTCTTCGCTTCGAGCTAAATAGGGATCGACGAGGTCACGGTGGCTCGTGGAGAAATACGATGATCTAGAAATCAATGTTTAATCCTTCCATCGGCATTGGCGCCTACAGCCGCTCGTCAAGTTCCATCACTGAGAGCCATTAGCGTTCATAGTTGCTCGATCGACTCTTCTTATTTCTTTTCCTTCTACGCGCACGCCACGCATACGAATCGGAAGTTTACAGTGAAAGGGCGATGCATTGTCCTCCACGAATGCAAATCGATATCATCGTAAACAAATCAATACCGCGAGATATCGTTTCGACTGGATAAATATCACGCCCAAGAGGTATCGTAGCGATTAATCAGGGTGATAGACGGGAAGAAGGAGAGAAGGAGAGAGTAACCGGGCGATACGAATTACGACGGTCCATAACGAGGAAATTAATTCTTTCCGGCATTTTTGATCATTCGACGATGATCGATTATTCGGTAACTCGAACCGACACACGTTGCATATTTGTCTAAGAAATATCAAATTAAAAGGTACAGGCGTCACCGAAGAGAAAAACCAAGTATCTCCGTTCACGATCAACGATAAGAGGAAATAATTATACAACACCAACGATATCGGTACACTTTCACCATCGTCATGCTTACAATTGCAAAACTCGACCAAGACGTACGATCACCGGATGATCTTTAAACCGATACATCTGCATTTACCATTGAATTAAAAAGCGCTTCGATTTGTACCGTAGCTCAAAATAGTGATAATACTCGTATTCTTTCGTTTCCTTCGTCGACCATCGATATCGCGGTTCGTACAAATGTCGAAATATCGACCGCGGTGAGAGCGAAGGAGAGAAGAGTCGATGAAATTCCTCGAGCACCTCGACTCGTCTTCCTCGATGATTCGTCGAGCTGACCGAAATTGAGAAGGTCGAGACGATGGGTTATGTAATTAGCGGAGGGAACGCCGTGGTACGAGAACGGCGTGGCGCGGTGTGGGTGGTCTACGAACACTCCTGCCAGACGGTGGCACAATAGCAGTCGTATACATTACACGTCGATACCGCGATCGACGGTAACCTATTACTCACCGGTTTCTCGCATGCCTATTACAGTCGGTACTTTCTATGACGCACGGCTGCTACCGTACTGGGCCGGAGCTCGCGTTTTTGGAAAACCTCTTTCGACCGCCTTTTCATTCCGGCCATTACTAATCTGAACGCTCGGCAAATGTCAGTATTAGAAGATCAATAGCGATCCTCTAGAAGTAATAGTCGATGCATAACATTGCGGGAAAAATACCAAGGACGATAATTCCGATCGAACTCTCTACTTACGGTACATGCACGAGGAGTTTTATTTACGATTACGTGGAAAAATTCAACGGTACATAGCATTTAGATTCGCTTTAATACGATAAAAAACCCAACGCGCCAAGTAGAATCTGCGCGCATAAAGTATCCGCATAAAGTGCACTGCCGCGTTATCGAAAATCATATCCTCGATGTTGCGCGTCCGAGATGAGAATCTGCTTATCGGCGAAGGCGGTTTATCGCGATGGTTCGAAAAAGAGAAAAGAATAAAAATCAATCGCTCCGCGCGAGCGCCGTGTCCTGTATCTCCGAGATAGGAGAGGGAAAAAAAAGCGTTATCCGTGGTTGTAACGCGGCAGCACGATTCTAGAAGAGAAGGAACCCGCTGGCGAGTAGCTCTCGAGGCTTATTTCTCCCGGTGGAAGTGGATCGTCCCACTTGACGATGTTGCTGCCCCAACAGGAATTTCTATTTGTTCGGGCGCGAAGGGACGATACCCGGCGCTATCTGCCGCTCAAAACGCAATAAATACTCCCGTGGCCTAAGCGGCCGGTACCTTGTTACTTACTTTTTGACTCCGTCTTCCCCCCTTCGCCGGTTTCGCAGAAGGGATTACTCGCGTATTTTGCATACTTCTGACCACGCTATCGATTATAACGATCAGGTGCTTAAAGCGTGTCCCCTAGCAAGGCCGCTGCTGACTTATCCCCGGGGACATGCAGCGAGTTTATTAACTCGCGCCAGCGTTTCGTGCCGCACTTTGTTACTCCACCTGACAACGTAATCTTGGTACACGTTCGTTCGTTGCACGTTCGGTAGTCCGCAAATAGATCACTTATGTCGCTCAGGAGAGAACATTGTGTGCAACTTGTTAGTGGGCCGTGCTCGATGTTTTTCGTTTTGCTAATTGCGTTAGATCCTCGGGGAGGCGGTAGGAGGGGTATCGAGGGGGGTATGAGAAACGAGTAACCAGTCGTCACGCTTCGATATGGAATTATGCACCGTAATGCGTCCTTTTTTTCCCCGGAAATTAGTTCTATGACTTTCCACGTGGTCGTTCTAGCCGCCTTTTTTCCCCTCGCGTTATTACGCGTTACGACATTTTACGTAGCCTATAGGCGAAAGTCGAATGAATTCCCTCGTAAGTATCGTTCGATACTATCCTTCCTCGAAGCTTTTCATAATACTATGGAATGATCTTACTATAGACGGGGAAAATACGTGTTTTTAAAAAAATACCATTGAACGGTACGTTGAACCGAAAAGTCTTTTCATCGGTTTACAAAGTGGTTCGGTGTACGCGATGCATTGAACGTAATTCGTGTCGCAACGATATTGTGTGGCGACTGCCCCGGAGAAACGTGCTTGCACAAAACGTTTGCCATGCAAGGCGCGCTCTTGCCGATAGTCGCGATAAAAACGCAAAATTGCGAATCCTCGATTGGGAGTACCGACACGCACGGGCCACGTTCGCTTTCGCGTCTTCCGCTCGAGGAATTCCGTGGCACACGCGTCTCCGCCCCTTCGAGGGATACCAGGAGCGTCTAATAAAATCTACGACGCACGGTGCGTTGAAAGACACTCGCATCGACTTAAAATTCTTCCCGCGATTTTCCAATACGACCGTTGAATTACCATGTCGCTATTTTTGGGCCCTAACGTAAAACGTCCCGTAGGACGATCACGCTCGTGGAGGTACGTATGTAAACGTGAAATTCAAATACGCTCGTCTAACGTTCGTTAGGGCGTTGAACCTCGAAGGCACGAGCTCGATAGTCATCTCGAAGCTTGATCCGTGAACGACGAACATTTTTTCGTTCCTTCCCCACATATTGGAAACTATCGAACCGATATACTGACGGTGGTACGCACGACATCTACGATGGCGTAATGTGTAGAAATTTGGACTTTCACGCGCGAGATCTGAGATTAAATTTATCAGCCGTGGTTTTTTACGCGTCATACCTACACCGTATCTCCGGTGATTCGGAATCGATCTTAAACGCCCGATCCCTGGCCAAGCGACTTTGGTGATCGGTGTCGAAAATAAAATCACGAGAAAGAAGCACGAGTGGTTTCGTAACGCGCGGCTCACGCGTTGCAAAGGGTTACGTCCGCTTCGACGTAACCCATCGGTGAGGTCTCTGCAGATCGGGCAGATACCGCCGGCATTTTGTTCCGTATACGTTAAGTATGTTACGCGCAGATTATGCTCGGGCACGTTTGACCGAACATAATCGTCTCCTTCCCCGTTCGGCGACCCACTTTGCAAGGTCGTGGGATCAAGTATCCTAGAGGCGCACACAACCTGCCCTTCCCGCGTCTCCGACAAACCGCCAAGTTCCTGCCTTTCGTCGCCTCAAAAATACGAAAGCCACGCGCAATCACGGTTTTACGCCCGAGGATAAGCGAGACGATGCTCGCGATGCTCGAGCGGGTAATCATATCCGTCGATCCCTTTCTCCCCAAAGCGAGCCTCGCACTCTTATTCTCTGCGTCAAAGCCTCAAACCGCAATAGGCGCGGTGGACGAGAATAAATCTCCGTTTACCGCGGCACCGCGATACCCCGCGTGGATGTCGCCGTGATTCGAAGTCGAGTCGGACTTTTCGGTCGAGCGTCGCGGTTACCTTCACGCTCGAGGAAATGTCCGCGTGGCCGGTGCAATATCCGCAAGGACGGCGGTGAGGACCACTCGAACGGGTCAGGCTCGGCGTTGCGCCACCCTGGGTTCTCCATATTGGAGCGCGCTGAATAACTCTCGGGAGCTGCAGCGTTGCGAAAGGCAAACAATCGGGGCCGCTCGAGGAAACGGCGCTGCGGGAAGGAACGGCCGAGCCGGGCGTGCAAGGTGTCTGTACACAACGAAAATACTGCCAGTGTATCCCTGTAGCGGCCGCGCGGCCGGCCAGGCTAATACGCTCGCACTTATCTCCCGTAAAATAAAGGTCGAGCCTCTCGACGGTTCCCCCTCCGTTCGCGGAGCCCCGGAACAATGCCGACGAATAGGCCGCTCTCGAGACGTGTACGGATCGATTGCTATCGAAATTCGAGGCCGATCGTGGTGCCGCGGGATCCGGTCGATCTACGAGTCGGAGGGCGGGAGGGAGGGAGGGAGGGAGAGAGAGAGAGGGAGAGAGAGAGAGAAACCTGGAAAAATCGCGATCTAGCCTTGCACGAATTCGCTATATTCATTTCTACGGTTGGTATCTAACCGAGCGGACCACCTTTGAGCCGCGTGGAAAGGAAACTTCTCTTTGGATAATGTCCGCTTTGCGAACAATGCTATTTCTGTATATCGATAGTATTTTGCAAGATACGGACATCCTACGAGGAATTGATCGCGCGAATAAATTAAAAACAGGATCGTTCCTTCTTTTTAAAGAGTCGGGTCACGCGGTTGACCTATTGGCATTCGTTCTCACATTTCTCAATTCTCCAATTTCCAACCTTTGTTCCAAATAGGTAGAAGCTTATCGTAGTCCGCGGTATACTACGAACATCTCGATCGATCGTGAAGATGGGTCGAAAATGCGGATGTCCGCGCGGTAGAACTTCGAGGCCGATCGTGGTGCTGCGGGATCCCGTCGATCTGGGTGAAAGAGAAAGAGAGAGGGGGTGGGGGCTTGAAAAATCCCAATCTAGCCTTGCACGAATTCGCGCCGCGACCACGATGCTGGCTAGAAAGGTGCGCGGCACGTTTCCGTCTCCGGGTACGCGGCACGATCGTCGACGGCCACTTAAAAATTTCCCTCTACGTCGTTCGATCGACGGGAAAAATCGCTGCGAAAGGCATGTCGGATTCGGACGAGCGAATGTAGGAATACCCGCGCTTCTGTGCGCGCATTTATCGATATAACGGGCGACGCGCGGTGAGACAGGGTCGCGCGTGAAAGAAGAGGCTTTTGAAAGCGCGTGAAGTATAAAGCGAAGAAAAATGATGAAAAGGTTAAAGAGTCGGAATAATCGGTCGATCGAGTTAAAAATCAGAACGTAGAATCGACCACGGAGTTTAGAAACGGATTGCTTACACGTTCCAACGACCGATTACTATGAACATCCGCGTTCTTTATATTTACGATCAAAATTTTATTAAAATCGGCATCAAAACTCTGGGAACCATCGACGCAGCTTCGTCCCTTAAATATCAATTTTCGCGTAGATGGGAATTGTATTTGCACGTAACACGGTCACGCAGCTACGCCCCAGAACGGCTGTTCTCGCGGAAAACACCCGCGCGCTCCTTTTCCATAAGGTTGACAATAGCCATGGCTAATATGTAACGAGAAAGGAAAGGCGGTTCTCACGATGGATCGTATTCTTTTTCTTCTCGTATCCTGTTTTCGCTGCCGTACGACGCTTTTCCGCCTCGACGGAAATCTTGGTCGGTCAACGCGTTAAACACCGACCCAATTGTTCTTATCTCTCCATTCGATCCGCTACGGGATAAAAACCGGGTAACGGGATAACGATGAATATCGCGTTTAAAGCCGAAGCTGCCCGCGAAAGTAAAAGAGCGTCGTTACGAGGCAGACGTAAGATCGTTGTGGCCGATAAAATATATTTTCTATCGGCCCAAAAAATATTCGTTTTTTCGAATCTTCGCCTTCGGTCGATAGCGGTAAGTCGACCGGTTTTTGGGCGTTTCCGAACATTTAATGCCCAGATATCGCTTTTCACGTCTTGGATGGTCGGTTATCGATGGTCGGTACGATGCTCGAGGTGTCGATCGGGCGCGATTCGGTTCGGCAGTGAGTCCTGTAGAAAGCGAGGGAAAGAATCGGCGGTCGATGCGCCAAAGTGTCGCGGAATTGTCGGACGATAGCGCGGTTAGCTCGGGGGAAAGAGGGAGCCGGCGATAGGATCGAGATCGATCTTACCGGAGCGTAAAGAGCGATCCGATTTTTTCGGCGGGCATCGACACCTGATTATCATAACCAGAAGGACCTTCGCGCGCAACGTATCATTACAATGTGAACAAACGTAGCTCACGCCCTTTCATCGGCAATTCTCGCGGTCAATCGGCGTTCGCCCTGAGCGGCCGTGCCTCCTCCCTCCGTACCGAATCGACCCTTTTTCTGGGCAATTTGCAAATTACAATGTTGCTCGACACACATTGCGCTCTTTGCTGTACACACGAGGCATAATCTAGACGGCAATTATATGGAAACCGTGAATGACCGGCGCAAAAGAACCCTCGCCGTTAATAGTCCGGTATTTTCCTCTCCCGCTTCGCTTATTTATTTCTGCGCTCCCATCCCGACCGGTTGGCAGGTACTTTTTGCCCGTTTACCCCCGGTTAAACCGTCCCGTCCATCCGCGAAATCGTATCGATACAATGTTAATTCTTTACGGGCCAAGGTTACCTCAGCTTCGGCCCGATGCGCGGACCGATCCGAAAACAATTACCTCGGCGGTCCACGCACGCCCAGATCTCCGCGATCGATTGACGAAAAACCGATTCTTGGCAACGACAGCGGACACGCGCGACTTGGAATGCGCGTGGAAACTGCGTATATCGGAGAGGCGTCCTCGAGATGGGCCGGTAAACTTTGCGCCGACGTTTCGTCGCCCAGGGGAGAAGGACGCGTTGCGTGTAACTCGTGAAAGATGTTTTGGTACTTTTGGCAAAGTACTTGCTCCTCTAAATTACGTAAAGATAACGTTTAAATCTCTCGCGCGATAATCAGTCCGAGCCTCGAACGACCTACAGCGTGGCGTGCGATATAGGCGGTGCTCGTACGGTCGATCGAAACGAATTCCAAAGGGTTGCGTAAAAGCTTTCTTTTCAGCTTCCACGTCTCTCCAAGGCTTTTCATTCCTCCTGCCATTATTTTTCGCCGTACCGAGTTTTTTTTTCATCGATCCCTCGATTTCTCTTTCCACGGTTCTCATTAACGTAAGAGTAGCAGTTGACCTCAGCGCAAAATACGGGGCATTATATAAGGATATTGTGCAAACACGGTGCGCCGGCGTTTTATTAAATTCTGCCATATACAGAGGGCCAGAGCGCCGCCGCGGAACGCCGACTTTCAGGTCCGCACGGGACGGTTATTTTCCGACTGCAATCGGCAAATTACAATGTTGACCAGCATCCGCCGCGTCTAGCTCGGCGCACGCTCCCTGCCTTCCACGTACGCTGACGGCCAAAAGGGAATAAGCGCGGTCTGCGTTTCTTTTTTATTTTTTTTTTTTTTTTTTCGAGAATTATAAACCATTTCGCGGAAAATGCGTTCTTAACGTATTTGACTGACGTGCGCACCCATATAGGTATGCGTATGTACATAGGGTACGAGTTTACGTCTTTTTCTTTCGGAACGATCGGCCAATTTGGGTCCGTGTCATTTCATTTTGCTGTTAGATCATTCGAGAGATTGCACGCTTAATTTCTCCCCGAACTCCATGATCAACGCTACGGAACTTTTTTAAAGAACATCACCGTGAAAACTATACGGCTACGATATAACCAGAGGTGAGATCGGGTACAAAACAATTTATCGTATAAAAAAAAAACTTGTAGTTTAAAAGAAAATTGGCTCCCTCTTTCCAAAACGAAGATCTAAAGGATAAAACGTTTTTTCTTCGACTCATTCCTATGTATAATCATAATATTATATTACGTTTTCCATTTTTGTTCTCGTTTTCATCGGTCGATCGATTTTCCGTTCCCGATCCCCGACTCGATAAACGAACGGTCCGCTCCGTTCAAAGGGAATCTGTCGCATTCCAGTAATTTTTTCGTCGGTTCTCCGGTTATCGTACCTCGAAGGTATGCAACGTGCTTCATTAAATCTTACCCCCGTCCTGCCCGATGATACGGTACAAGTTTGTCCGCAAACCACGGGGATGTCGCGATCTAGCATTTACTTCTTCGTTCCTCCGTGTATGTGCCGCCGCTTTTTTTTTCTTTACGGCATCCTCTAATTACGATAACCAGGGAGCACGGCTCTTCCTGCACCGCGGGCTCACCGCCGTGTTACGTAAAACGACGCGAGACTCGTCGAAATCCCAGCCGCGGATGTTGGTCGACGCGATGATTCCACGTCGTATGCGCAGCATCCTCGTCCTGGAATCGTTTCCCGTTCTCCAAACGGGCATTCGGAGTAATAATGAATAAGCATTCTTGTGTAGTACCAACGTCAATATCCACAGCGTCGCGATTCAAGTACCCTATCTCGACGCTCAATTTTTACGTCGTTCATTATATAATAATAAAAAATTTTCGTAGAGCTTCATAATGGTACTCGACTCGAATGGAAAATCCATCGTCGGCCGTGGACGATCGGCCGCACGCTTAACGCGTAAAAATCCCCCCACGCCATCCGCGTTTCTGCCGATCCATCGGTTTTTCCCTTTCCGCCAGTCTTCCTCGCGTAATTATCATAACCGGAAGGCAAATCCTCGGCGTGCATCGCGTGTTATTACAATGTTATGCAAACACGGCGGGGCCTTGGTTCATTAAGTTCTCCCGGGGCCCTCCGTCCCTCCTCCTCCCAGCACTTTGGGCGCCGCCTCTTTCTCCGGCTAATGCAATTTACAAATTACAATGTCGCTCGGCATTCAGCGTGGCGACGTCATTGCGCCGTACACGAGGCATAACGCGGACGGACACCTGTGCGGTGCGCGATCGCCCGAGGCGCCGTCCTCGGCTCTCCTCCTGCCGCGGCCAACACGGCGCAACACGGCGCAACACGGCCCGACACGGCCTCCAACCCGATGGAAGCGTCTTACACGAGGGAGTACACGGATAACCGAGAGGGTACGGCCAACCACCTCCGCCCTACGCCCACGCTGGCGCCGATTCACTTTCCCTCTCGCGGTGCTGCCCTCCTCCACCTCCGCCTTTTCCCTCCTCCTTTCGCGGATGCTCAAAGGCGCCTCGAATCGCTTGGAAAAAGTATGCGGAGTGCACGATCGGCCGAGAAGAATCGCTGCCGCTACAGCGTTGTGTACCTGGTGCGTCTATGCGATTCCGATGCGGGCTAAATGGGTTTGGAGGGAGCGTCGATCCGGCGATGAGAAATTCGTCTTGGCGCGATAGCGCGTGCGGTGGATATTATTGTCGTTGGTTGAGCGCGCGCTGTACTGGGAAGAGAGAATTTTAGGGCTCTCCGTTTCTATAGGGCGAAGAGGGAAAGAATTTTTTAGAGATCGAGACGCGTTGCTCGCCTTGCCGTACGCCGGACCGAGGACGGTTTACGTTTGCTTAATTTTTTTTATGCTAATAGCCGTGTTGGAAGCGGACCTTGTTTGTTCGGGCGATCATAAAATCGCCAATTAACGGTGTCGCGCTTGCGCGATGTTGGTTTGTCGAAACCAATTGGCGCGTCGCGCGAGTACATCCGACGCGTGGTAGCGGACGTGTTAAACGACGCGGCAAACGCGCGTACGTATCGAGCAAAGAAGCTTCGAGCATGTGCGTGACGCATGGACGCGCTGCGGGGAAATTCGAACTCTGGAGATTCAACCTCGAATTCGACCTTTTGCGATTTAAGTTTTTCGACTACGTAAAACGATGCGATGGAAAAATCATACTGCACGCGTGTAATAATGGTTGAGCGTAGAACGATATAGAATAACGTAAAATGTCGGAGAACGCTTTTTCGATTCGTGTACAATGGTTCTCTCGCCGCTTCGCGCGATAATTTTATGTAGACGCTCGCGCAATAATTATTCCTATCCGTAGGAGTAATAGTTGCAACGAAACGATCGATCGCATCGACCAAGCGATATCCGTACGAACGATCGGCCAAAATGTTCCTTGCGCAAAATTTAATTTCTACGAACGCTTCTTCGGCGATACAACTTTGATTTCCAAGAGGGCGAATTTGACCTCCAGAAAGTCGAGTTTCGAGTGCAAAAGGGTGAATTTAGAGTAGAAGAGCCGTATCCCCTCGACGCGTATCTCGCCGAGCGGCTCGCGTTACGAAACTCGGCAAAGCGTCGGCGGCTAATTCCGAAGGAGCGCGCGTAGGCATAATTGCAAGCACATCGGCCGTCCGGGTGATTATGAAGTAAGAGACACCTGTCACCTATCCGGCCGTTCTGTCCCTTGCGAAATCCCCCAGGAACTATCGGCTCTCTCGCCTTTGGCCGCCTCGACGTTGCGCTCTGACAACCACTGATTTCATTCTACGAGGTGTCAGGACCGATTTACGACACCGCACCGAATGCCGATAGCCTGGCAGTGGGCATAACTCATTTCTTCGTGTCAGTGCCGGTGCACCAAGCCCGTGCAGCGCGCGCGTGCACCGAGCCCGATTTAAAAGCTCCTTTTTCTCACCTAGGATAAGGATACCTTCGTAGCAAGGCGTGGTAGATCATACCGATGTAGCGCACCTTTCAGAGCCGACTAATCCCCGAGAAGGCGCATTGTTCGACGGTTTTACGAAGAAATACGAGGGCCGATCGCGGGGAACGATACGCGGAAAAATGCGACTCGCCGGTAATTATTGCGACACGCCGCATCGACGATGGTCACTCCGGATACTCTTTCCATCCTATTCCCGGCGTAGGCGCGATTTACGCCGCGCGATTCGACGAGGTCCCGCCAATTTGGCTCTTCGAGACTCGAGCCGTTTACCTCCGATCCTACTCCGTCCCTCTTCTCTTTATTCAAATGCTTGCCCAACAGAGGCAACGGGCTTCGTAACGCGGTTTCCACAAGGTGAGCCGGTCTCGCCAAAGGATTCGAATCGAAGATCGCTCCGATTACGCGGACCGGCGCGTTTCATTGGCTTACGTAATAATTAATCGGGTCGCTCGAGCGTATAATGCGCGAGTACACCCGGAGAAACCGCTGTGAGTTTTAATTCCAGACGTTCGCCGAGGTCTTCCTCCAAAAGCGCGAGGAGAGATTCCTCGGAAGAGCGCGCGAGGCGCGTTGCGCTCCCGAAGTGTAACGCAACGCGTTCGTGCGGCGCGATCGGCGCAAAACCCGGTTTTCCTCAGCCCGGATAAGGTCGGCACGTACCCAAGGTCTAGGCGTGGTAGATCCCAACCTTTCGACCGCGGCAAATCCAGCGAAACCGCGCATTGTTCTGGCCGCAAAATACTCGAGCCGCGCTGGTGAACGCGCCGGGGATAATCATAAATTTGATCCCGAGAATTATTTATATCCCGGCGGCATATGCAATCCGCGGGTTACGGCCGACAGCGGGTCCGAGCCGGCGTTTAACATTTAATAACATTTCAATTATACGCCAAAGATTATGCTACTTTTCTCTCGACGCACGATCGATTATCCGTCCAGCCAAGATTCCGTACTACGAGAGTAATTGCCGGAGTCATTAGGATCGTATATCCAGCGGTCTTAGATCGGCCCGATCGTCGATCCTCTCGATGCGGCTGTGCGTTTCCTCGGTGTGATTTTACAAGGCTGCTTTACACGCCAGAGCCCGACCGACGCTCGCGAGGCGTGGAAGGCGCGAGTGTCTTTCAAAATTTGAAAAAAAAATCGGTCCGAATCGGTTCGAATCGCATAGAAATTGTTGTTCGGTCATGGCGGATTATCATCTCATTTTATACAATTTAACGACCTTATTTGAAATTGAAATTAAGAAGATCACGGTGATTATTGGAGAGAACTGGAAGAAAAGTAAAACGACTCCGATGGAGCAAGGTGCGAACGATCGAGGAAAGAGACGGACCGCTATAGCGAGCAGTAGTATCGAAAGGATTAACCTCGACGGCTGTAACAAAAACTCGGGCGCCGACGGCGGTTAAAAATCGGCCGGTGGATTTGCGGTGACGGGCCCTCGTTTCAGGACTATGGAAATCGATCGGAAAACATAGCCGGCCGGCTCGTGTAGCCTCACCTCGATTCCCGACCGTATTCGCAACCTTTCCAGTCTATGGTATCATTGTTGTACCATCGTACCGAATATCGCGGCAAATATAATCGCGCGCCTTCGACGTCCTCGTCAACGCGTAGCGGATCTTTGGCGTCTAACATTTTACGACGTTGGAGGGAAATATATATGAATATTTTTTCCGACACCGATGAAAGGACATATCTCCGAAACTCCTCGGAGCGGAAAGGAGACGCGTCGAAAGATCGTTTCCATTTCCACGCTCATCGACGAGTCGTCGTTGCAGCTTCGCACGGTGAGCTTGCGCAAAGCCGAAAGAGTCGGTCGGCTGAAAATATGGTTTTTCCGTCGGAGAGGATAAGGCCGGTTTATGCCTAGGCGTGGTAGATTTGCACGATGCAACCCGGCGCAACCGAGACGGCGAATCCGGTAAAACTCGCATTGTTCTCCGCGGTCTACGTGGAAATATGGGAGGCAGAGATTTCTGCAGGTACGTGAAGGATCCGCTCCGTCTGTGTCGGTGCGGAATGTGTCGCGCTCCCGGTGCATAAATCTAAATGAGCCTGTATTGGTGATACGGCACTGTGTTGCCAGATGAACGTCGCAGATATCACCGCACCGAGATTCTAAAGGTATCTAGTTGGTATCTGTATTCCGTGTAAGATCACGATCCACCTCGAAGAAAGTTCCCGATGGGAGATAAGGCGATACGTTTCGAAACAGCCTCGAAGGACGGCCGGCTGGCTGAGCACCGAAAGCGATAATTTGTTGAATAATGTCCTGAATAATGTGAAAGCAGGTCGTGGGTGAGGAACCTCGAGGAACGGCCGGAGGCCTCTCGCGGCCCATCTCGAGGCGAGACGCGAGTTCCTCCTTCGCTCGAGTCGTAACCCTTTGCGCTCCTACGTCCAGTCCACCACGACGTCCTTATCTTTGCCATCGGTGCTTGCCAATGATCGTGCACGCGAATCGAATATACCCTCCTCTGCCTTTCTGGTTCCAACCGTCGGAAACGAATCTTTGAAAAACACTTTCGAACGCGAAATTAAATATAATGATTTGTATATTGTAAAATGTCAAATCATGATACGGTCGTCAAAGATCTCGAGTTTTCGGATGGTTTTACCTTTTTTAGTTTCCAATATCGAGTGCTAGTTATTTGCCTAGTATTGTTAAAAAAAAAAAAACAGCGTTCCTCGTCTTCTCTACCGTGTATATATTACGTGGGAAATTATCAAGGAACGATGAACGATAGCGTTCGACTTCCTCGACCGGATTTCAGCGACTCACGAGCCCGTCCAAGGCACGATCCAGAAGTATCCTCGGGGTTTAATCGTGCATTCCACCGAGTCCTGGCTCGCTCGCTCGCCGTAAAACTCCGGGAATCAATTAACTTCATCGCCGATTATTAAGCACAGTAGGTTCTTGCCCGTCGCAGAGCGTCCCGCGGGGCGGTGTCGCCGCCGATGTGCGATCGATCGAGAACTCTCACACGCCTCGCGATGGTGGATTTTCCCAAAGTCGTGGACGAGATAAACGTATTTTAACCTAAGGTACATCGATGAACGATATCCCTCTAACGTAATTTCTAGTTTCGGTAGAAAAAAATCCACGTTCCAACCGTATCCAGTTTGACGTTGAATATCCCCTAGAATAACAAATATTAAATCTTGATTCGTCAAAAGACGATATCGAGTTCGTTCGTAAACGAAATACGGTTGACGGATGTTCAAAATGAGAAAAGACGTTCCCGTACTTTTGACCACGATCTTGGAAAAATTCTTCGTTGCGCGCGGACGAGTGTATTCGAGGCAGACATCGCGGCGGGGCTGATCGATAGAGCCGACGCCGGTACCCTTGGTGCGTCGCCAAAAAGGATAAAGAAAGGCGAGGAAGGGTGGCGGTAGGGGGGAGAACGGGAGAGGAAAAGGGCGAGGAAAGGCGAGGACGCATCGACACGTCGTGCAACGAGTTTTCGAAGCTAATAGCCTGCGAGTAGATCGCGATCCTTCTCCGCTGACCGACGTCGAATTACTGACCGGACCTCGCGGCACTGAGCATCCGAGTGTACTTTAATTGGACGATCGTAATCGGATAATGGCGAGGAATTAATAATTCCACGGAAGAAGAAGAAGAAGAGCCGAGCGGCGAAGGGAAGGCCAGACTGCCGCGTGGACACGGAAGGAGAGCGGTCGCGGCGGTGGCCCTAACGCCGTTGCTGGATGTAATAATAGCAGCGGTATTAGTAATGCTAATGGTAGGTGTCCCTGTGCTGGTAACGCTGCCCGTTGCGCCTGCCAATGGTATTGGTCGTGATTCTTATGGGAACGGTGCTAATGGTAGCCACGGTGGCGATAATGGAACGCCGATGGTAGTGGCTAATAGTCTTAGCCGAGCTAACTTCCAGGGTAATTTAAGTTAGCCGTGGAGGGACCAGCGCGGTGCTTTAAGGAGCCACCGCTCGTTGGGAGATCGACTCTCGTCCCCTCCTCGACCATCGAAACCGCCCCTTGGATTTCTTTGCGTCTCGTCGCGAATGTTCGAATAATGCCGTTCGACGATGAGGATAGAGGGCGCGTACGCGCGATCGCGAGACAGCGACTATGTTCGGCTAGCTCGAGTTACGCGCGCTTACGAGGCACTGGTGTAATGAATTCGGAAAAACTGCCGGCTTCCATTCTTGCGGACGTGTATCACGGTAGACGACGGTTACGCGCGTAAATGCCGCGTTACCCTATCTCATTTATATCGCTAATCGGCGCGATACGCGTTAATCTTGGATGAATCTACGATACACCCTGCCGATTGAAACGGCGCGGAGGATGATCGACGATCCCTCCAGGATTTCCTTTTGTCAGGCTCATTAACGATGATCCACGGGTACTCGCTCCCCACCGATATTTCTCCCGCTCGTACACGGTGTCTCAAATACGGACGATCGGCCGCGTACCGCGATTTTACGGACAAATTTCAGCTTCTACGTCATTTATACGGCGTGCGTATTTATATTTTTATAACATTCGGATACAAAGAAAATTTTTCCCGCTATATCTTTACTTATGAACCAACATTTTTTTTATACTCGTTACGTTTTTTATACCCCGTTGCGCTTTGCCACGACGAGCGCCACAAATTTCGGATGTTCTTCCCTAGAAACGTTCTCAATTCCATCGAGAAGCTAAGCGGATTTGGAGGGCCCCGATTAAGTACCGTGTGAGGCAACAAAGTCGGCCCGCGGCCGAACGAGAGAAAGCTGGAAAATGAGGGGCGCAGGGGTAGGAGGGTGGGGAATGCAGGGTAGAAGGGGAAGGGTATGGGGGAAAAAGTGCACGAGCAAACGAAGGGGAATTGCCTGGATAATGCATACGTACGAGTACTGGAAGCACCGGGGAGAGACGGCTCTCACTTTCACGGAGTCGCCGTGACCGAGATAAAGATGGTGGCAGCGTGTTACCACTACCACCCGGCGGACTGACCACTAACGTCTCTGCACCATATATGGCTACCGTGTGTACAACCTGGTAGACCGCGGGTGTACCCGTGTATTTACTCAGGCGCACACGTCGAAGCGGCTCGTCTAGGCGCGCAGGAGCCGTCTCGCATGTCGACAGATCCGAAAGGATCGATAGATCAGTCCTTTAATTACGGCCCAGTATACTGGCCCGACTTGGCACCGCACCCCCCTGCCTCTCCGCCTTCCTCTTCAGTAGCGTGCAGAGGGGTGGCCAAACGGGGTAGGCATCCGATCAAAGAGCGAAGTAGGACGGTGTTTTAAACTTTCGGCGATTATCGATCAATTTTTGGAGGTACCATCGTAGTACGATCGTTCCTTTAACACGATGCAGTTTTTCGTCCAGAGAAAATTATGCCCCATCCCAGGCTCGTCTACCCACACCTGGATATTTATTTCACGTTTTATCCGAGTTCACGTATTCGAAAGCTATCGCTTTTTCATAAAATTTCCCAGTACTAGGTCTTACGGGTACGTTCGAGTCTCCGAGGCGTACGACGCAGGATCTGTCCCCGGGCATCAGCGATCCTCTGCACGCCACTGCTCCTCTCAATCCCCTCGATACGGTGCCCTACTGGTACCTATGACACGCCACTGACCGTGCCGGCTACCGAGATGTTAATCGATCCGGTGTCACTCCTTACTTACGTATCCTAATTGTTTATTATTTCGTATCTCTATCGTGGCCTAATTGCGACACGCCGACGTCTGCGCGACTTAATCTCGAGTTCCACCGAGTCGAGACGAAAGCCTTTGACGAACGTGCTTGCGCGTCTTTCGAACGGACTCGGACTCCTCGAACGAAGAAAACGAAATTTGCGCGCGGTCGTTGAATTTTTTCTTTAAATACGCGTAGATAGACCGCCGTGGGGTCTGCTATAAATCAAAATTCCGAGTCCGAATAATCGTGGATGATTCGAGTCTATCGAATTGCAGCTTGTATCCTTTCGCGTTGCATCGTTTTAATCCTACAGAGATTCTCATATTTATCGACAAGTACGAATATCGTGGTTGTAAAAGATTACGCCGTAGAGGTTGCAATGGTCGACGATAAAAACGTCGTTCACTATATCGAGTACACCAAACGCTCGGTTCGAAGTAAAACGTTCGTCGATCCTGAAAATATTACAAATTGAATAATTAGCGCAAAAGCAGACACATCGTGCACGCTTCGTCGCGTTCCGCTCTACTTCGTCATCGATCGCGTTGCACGGCCATCCTCGCGTCGATCCCTTTGTCCATTCGCAAAGTGTCCGCCGGTACAAAGCATCGCACGAAATGCGCGTAGAAAAACTGGAAGCCGGACGAGTTTCAGTTCTCGGGAATTCGCGCGGGTCGCTCTTAATATAGAAATGACAGAGGCCGAAGTCTCTTTTTGGTATACGCGCGGGCGGTGCACACCTGCAGAAACGCGATGCAAAGCGAGCCACGCCGGGCATTATTTCAGAAGGGAAATATGATTCCTACGGCGGGCAATAAAAGATGCTGAATTTCGTAATATCTCATCGAGAGGCGGGAGCTTACCGGGCCCCCTCGGCCCGCCACAAAGAAACGAGCGTGCAAAGAGCCGAGCCCTGTCTCCGGCTCGGTGTGCCTCCGTGTGCCTCCGCGCGCCTCCGCCGACCGAGGCCCGTGCGAGCGCGCCCGCCCCTATACAAATCGAAAGTGGATTCTTAAGATTCGCCATACGCGGAATACCGATCGCGCTGCCTGGACCTGCGCGGACCCTATATGGATCCGAGGTGGATCCCTCGATCTATTCCCTCGCCTATTCCGGAGTATGATTCACTCCTACCGTGACGCCTCGAGATCGGCACACCGTGTCGACGTAAACACCGAACCTCCTATCTCGATTTATCTCGATTTATCTCGATCTTTATTCGCGCCGATCCGGTTACCGCTGCTTTTCGATCAATAATGGATTAAGAAATATTGAGCGGTACGAGGATTTTCGTATCGAGGATGTTATCGGTTTTGTTTTAGATTTCCTCTCTTTCGCACGATCTTTTGTACTTTATAGGCTTTTATCCCGACCCGTTATTGCCCAACGGTTGATCGACGAAATTTCGTACACCGACGGTGCCGGCACGTTTTGAGCGTTTTTCTTAAGTCACGGTTCCCCGAAAAACACGTCTTTCCTTGTAGAACGAACGGTGATACGATGATATTCCAAGGCAGAAACTACTCCGCGCCAAAGCACTTTTTTACCTCGCGAATAATGTTGAAGCACCGCTCGTGCGGACGAGATCGTGTGCGGGCAAGGTTGCGCGACGGGAAAAAGATTTACGTAAGGAGTCGCATCCTCGCGCGCAATTTGTCACGTATTCTCGGTACACGGGTCAAGGATACGCGTTCGCGTGGATTAGGCAAATGGCGAACCATTGCCATCTTTTTCTCCTATGAATCGGCAAGTGTACGAAGATGTTTTGAACGAAGAAAAGATATTATAAATAACCGTTACAAAGTGAATGGACGAAAGGAAGATCGATACCGATGCGAGAGTCGGTATGAATGTCCCGCCAATTATACGCGTTACGATTGAAATGAAAACGGAGAATAATTTAAAACGCTCGAACAATTCTATTTGTTTTTTTTACGTTGTTCACGAAACTCTAACGAGCGCTCTAAGATTTTTAAAAGGGTGTCCATAACCGGCGCTGTCGAGAGTCATAATTCACGGGTCGTTATGCCGACTCGGCGAGTGTCAACGGGAAAACACGAGGCTTACGCGCGGTGTCTGGTGCCGCGAAGACTCGATCTACCATAAGCTACTTAGACCGAGATTAAAGGCGCTCGACGTTTCAGCCCGGTGCAGGCGGCAGGCGCGGGATTAATCCGGTAACAGGTTGCTATTTCTATGCTCCTTCGTTGAGCAGGGTACCGTTGCAACCATCTTGCTATTGTCGCCAAAAAGTATCTTCGTCCGTGCTTTTTTGTTTTTGACGTCAACCGCTAAATTCGTCTAGTCCAGAACCTACTGTTCCGAGGCGGACTTGAAATCATCGGTATAATCCAATTATTCTTGAGGAGATGGTCTTTTCGAGTAAAGGATTCATTTCGGGAAAAGTCCATTATTTAATCGTTAAGCGCGTTATTCCGTAACGTTTCCGTATTCGCTCTACTTATATTATTATCTTCAAACGTTAATTACATCTTTCACCATCGATAGCTTCAAACGATTGGTCGAATAAAGAACTTTTCCAAGCATTCATCCGAGCAAAACCAACTCTCGGAAAGTAGTTTCTCCCTACCACGGTGACACCCAGCGCTGCGGCTAGAACCTCGGTAATATCGATCATTCCATCCCCCTCTGTCCGGTTATCGTGCGCGGAGAACGGCCATGAGGCTCGACGATACGCGCTTCGAGGCAGGACAGGTCGAAATTAATTAGCGATGTTGCGAAAGAGCGTGCACCGAGTCGCGATACACGTATGATACATAAATGCGTGGAGTCGCGATCGGCGTTCGTCGGTTCGTTTCACCTGCAATAACGCGTCACGACGCACAATCCCGGCAGGCGATCTCGAGATTCTCGTGACGAAACGAGAACGCCGGATGATTCAGTGGCCGCTCGGCGAATGTGGGTGAATCGTATGTGGGGTAATTACCCGCGATCGAATCATGGTGTTTTCGATAGGACGATAGGCGAGCCCGACGCGTAATAAGTTATGCGATAAATCTCCTCGGCGGTAATTGATTGTTCATGCAAATACGGGCCCCTGCTCGTACTCTCCGCGATGTTTCTGCCACGGGATATCATCGGCCCTCTGTTTCTCCGACGAACAAAAATATCGTCTTCGACAAAGCGAACTTTTACGAAAATTATTCGAGGAACGAAGTGTGTGAGAGAGAATCGGCGGGTAGATTAAAAGTAGAGCGCGCAACGCCGTTGATTTTTTTCTTCCGACGAGCATTACGAAGTTACAAGTATGCATACGATACGATCAAAATCGTTGAAAAGCAGTTGAAAACGTTCTCCTTATTTTACGCCATTATCTCGCGGATAGGGCGAGATTCCAAAGGAGGTTGAAACCTCGATGCAACGACCGCGCGAGTATACGTCGCATTTTTCCCCCGATCTTTCCCTTCTCGCGAACGCTCTGCGTGCAAGCATCGAGACGTTGTATCTCACTTGAAAATTATACACGCGCGAGTCACGAAGTTTGATCCTACGATAAGGTCGGCACGCTAAGAAACCATTACACGTTCTTTTCACACCCGCATATTTAACGATTTGTTGTTCGCAATAGCTCTAAGCGCGGGTAATCGCATATTTTTGTACGATAAAACGTCGAGAACGTTTCGCGATCGATGAAAAGCAGGATGTTTCCGCGGGCAGGCTCGCTTGCGTGGCGAATAAACGAAAGGAGTAAACAGCGATTTAGCAACCTCGCAGAATACGCGTCGTATCGGCCCTTTCCACGTGCGCGGCCCGCCGATGCTTTTCGCAATCGAGCGCCGTGGCGCGCGATCGTTTGCGCCCTGCGCGAAAACTCGTTAGCGCCGAGCGCCGGCCGCTAATCGAACTCGGTGGATCGCCAATGAAAACACTTGTCTGCCCGGCGCTCGTTCGCACGGTACAAATTCGCGGCAGACAAAACGGAACTGTACTTTCAATAGTACCTTCACCTGCGGGACGCCGCCGCCGATCTGGCACCGTTCACCGGCTCTCGGCTCACCGACTCACCGACTCACCGACTCACCGACTCACCGGCTCGCCATAAACGGAGCCCGCCGCGATCACGCTCCCTACGCCTATCGTTTACATCTTGTCGCGCACGCACCGACACCGACCAGGATTCACGAGCGCCTTTCGAGCTAAATACAAAGATACGAGGATACGAGAAAAATAAAGGCGCGCCCGTCGTTCGGTTGGCTCTCGAATGCGCTTTATTTTTTCGTGGCCGACCATCGCGGTTTTTTTCTTACTACTTTTTAATGGGAAACGCGTGTCGTTGATACGCCTAAAGGGGAGAGGTTGAGTACGCGAATGGAGAAGAAAAATAGATACGACCAGGATTCGGGAGTACTTTAACCGCAAAATGCAAAGACGTACCCGTGACCGCGTAAGATGCGAATAATACTTTTGATGATTATCGCGCCGTATTAAAATCGTTTGGACGCGCGATGTACGTCTACCGCTCCATTGTCGATAGCACGATCGGAAATCATAATCGTGGGAGGACGTTTGTAGGATACGCGAAAGAATCTTGATCGACGCTAATACCATATTAAGAATCTACGCGGAACAAGCTCTTTGCTGCGACGCGAGATTTGGGACGCGCAACGACTCTCCGCCAAGAGCGAAAGCTTTGCTTCGCGAGTGGTCCTTTGTACCGGTCCGACCTTTATAACGAGCGTGCATCGAGTCGTGCGTTCGAGTGTCATCTTAAGGAGAGCTTTGATCCGAGCCGCCAACATTGTTACACGCATCGGCGCTCGTAATCGCCAAAGGATTCACGACCGTCCTAGTTACGATCAGTGTCGACCGTACCTGTAAGCATCGATGCTCGCTGCTCGCTCGATCGCCGGCATAACGGATGGAGGTCAAAACAAACTCCCGGAGAGCTGCCGTGGCGTAACGCCCAGCGATTTGAACTCTTATCCAAGGTACCGGCTAACGATCGGCGGTAAACTCGCAATACGCCGTGCAGCGGTCAATCCTGCCCCCTTTTTATTTCACGAGCTTAACCGTCAAAATGTTATAAACGTACGTAAAAACTGTATTTATCGATAACGCATACGGATGATCGAATAAGAGCGAGAGTGAGAGGGGATAGATTCCAGTTCCCAACCGCGATTTGAACGATAACAAAAACGAACCACCGATATCTCGACGGTAATAATATCTCCCTAGACTCCCCATAAGAGTCGCTTTCGAAGACCGCATTCGACTTCGAGGTTCGACCATGACTCTAAACTCTTACTCCGACTCTCCGATATTCGCTCAGACACTCTCTATGGTCTAGTAAGCATCGCATTCGCGCAGTAAGGCAGGAGCATTCCCGCATTCATTCTCCCGCATACCGCGCATATATTTCGTTCTAGGCTCCCCGCAAAAAATGAATTTATGCGTGGGGATTTAGTTTCCAGCGGCTTAGGGGATACTTAAATCCCCTCGTTCCTTAGCGGCTAAACGGTTAGTCCTGAGCTATGCGACCTCGGTAGTTCGACGCTGGTGGACAAAGAAAGTGCGAGGCAACTTTCTTGATACCGAGCCCGCGCCTTGCGCGTCCCGAGGGCCGTCAGCCTCCTCTCGCCAATACGAGAGGGACGCGCGGATTCATCCTGGCGGAGTGTCCGCCTCGTCCTCCGGCGCAAAACGGTTACGAGCCGCGCGTTATAGCACCGCGTCAGGGTGAAAACGAAACCGATATCTCTGCAGGATCTGCGCCAGGGTCAGGGTTCACCTACGCGGGGAATTGCTTTATTTAATAAGCCGCGCTGGAAGGACGTTAATAAAGCGGCCGGAGATAAATAATACGGAAAGGCGAGCCATTCGCGCGTCGCGCTTACTCGACCCTTCCGCGCCCCCCCCCCCCCCCCTCTTGAATCTACGTCGTCGAAGCTTTGGTTAACCCTGGGCCTTTCCAAACCGTCGCTCCCTTCGTATCGAGCGCGCGAGAGCGTTGATGCTGACCTTTGTCGCTACGAGTGTGCGCGTTAAGCTCTCCACCGACCAGCCCGTTCCTCGTAATTTTCAGCCATCGGGTTCTAGCTTGAAATATTCGATGGTCCTTATTCGAGTCTCGAATACTATTTTCTACGTTTGAACGTTGCTATTTGCGGTTCACGCTTGCATCAAAAAATGTGTGATTGATATCGGTGGAATATTTATTTCAAATTAGGATATTCCGCCTCAGGAATTACGACAGAAATTTGAATATCCGATTCCTAATCGTGCTCGCTCGATATGCTCGAGAATCGCTCAAAATAGGCGATGATCGGCGAGTATAGCGTTCGGAAAAGCTATAACGCGTTTCGATCCCTTGGCAGGACCGCCTGTCGTGGGGAGAGCGACGAGAGCGAGGGACATTCCTGTCCCTCTTCCGAGCGAATTTCTCGTTCTGGTTCTCCACCCACGGCCCGGAATCGTCCGCGGGGTGGGCGTCACGTGAGAAATGGATAGCGCGCCCGGTGCGAGCGCTCCTTCGCTCTCGGGAAATCTGAAATGATTCGAGCACGTTCGAGGGAATGCGAGATAGTCGTTAACCCAGTGAACTCGCCTACCCGCGTACGTGTACGCGCCCTGGTGGCTCTTGCACCGGTGGAAACGTGCCGAGTCGTGGAACAATGAGAGAGGTGGGATCGAGTTTGGACCGGTGCCGATCCGCGAGCGGAGGCGTGCACGGCGCACGCTGCTTCAAAATCCTAATAACGAGGTTAAAGTACGAGGACACTTACCGGTTGGGTGAAAGTTGGGTATGCCGTGGTTTTTGAGATCGCTGGGAGTAAATGTAAACTCGAGATAATAAAAAAAAAACGAAATGGTGGCCTCGATCGTGTATTAACGATTAACTCGAATGGTCAGCCACGAGCGTCCGTACAACCTATCGTGATCTCCGCTTGGCGCGTGGAGCCATTGGAGGACCTCGGTGCGTGGCAGTTATCAATTCAAATTCGAACGATACTCACGTAGAGTGCGCCGTATCATTTTAACGATTGAAAGTTAGTAGGAAAAAAGACGTGGAAAAAATTGAACCACGACTCGAACTCGATAGTGTACATTGGAAAACACGAACTCGTCGAGATTGCCGATAAGGAATATAAAATTATGTTAAACGTTTGCATCGATTTTGATCCCCCTTCCACTCGGATTTTCTCTCGAGCCACTCGCGGCGCTAGGTGTGCGTGGATCAACGTCTCCGAGCGCGATATGCCCCGGGACCATCGACGTAACGACCGATCCGCCTACTGCCGGAGAATTTGTCGTTCTTGCCTCGCGAGGGCACGCGATTGTCCTCGAGTTAGGTGCGCGATCCTGCCTGGAATTTGCGCCCGACTCGCGGCTCGAGCTCCCGCACGATCGTTTCGAAGTCGGATGGGAATTATTGCGAAGGAGAATGCGTAAAAATCCGTAACTCTTACGGCGAACGAACAGTAGCGTGCCGGCTTTGCCCTCCTTTGCCTATTTTATAACACCGGCTAGGTCCTAACGCGCCAGGTTTATCTCTCCTATTCGCTTCGTAAACTCCTTGCGTAGAGCGTACGAAGCATGATTATAGTGCTATGTAGAAAATAAATCCGGAAGGTAGATATACTTCACGTGGAAATATGGTGGCGTATACCGGAGTGCCTTTGCCGTTGGTTCACAATGCTTTAAGTATATGAATAACGAAGCTACCTCTCGAGTATAAAGGGTACGGAGCAGGAAGAACGTACGGTTTAAGTATTTGGACGATGGTTCAATTTACCGGCGTAAACGCGGTATTTCTTTCTCGCGCAAAAGAGACCTTGCGCTTTACGAATGGTAAACGGATACGTCGAGTTAGGATGCGTCGCGAATCGCGGAGACGCGATCGCGCTCGATGGTATTGCGCCTGACATTCCGAGATTCGCCCGCCTTGGCGCACGCCCGAGACATATTACGTCCGTGCCCTTTAGTTTCATGTGAGAGCACCTTTATCTCGCATCGGCCGCGGAATGGCCCGCGCGACGACCTACCACGACCTCGCCCAACTCTCGATATTACGTCTCGAGTCAAGAGCTCTCGTCTTGGCTCTACACCCACGTAACGTGCGTCCCGCAAGGTTGTCTCACCTGGAAGCAAAAGAATCCTCTCTGGAATCCCTCGGAAATCTTGCAAAAACCCCGATATGGCCGTATTAATAGCCGTAACGATAATCAAAATCCTGCCACGTAATTAAAACGCGGATCGACGATAGTATTGTTCATTTTATTATATATTTCACCTACCTACCGTTATCGTCGACGTTATTATTGAGGAAACACGTTTTCTCCAACGATTCGTTATCCTCTCTACCCTCGGAATCATATTTTTTCCATTATCATAAAGAATCGCCGGTGTGCCATTGTCGGAAGAATTTCCCAGGATGTCGCACCGTGAAAGGAAACGCTTTCATCTCGATCACAGGAAGTATCGCGTAGTTCACGTCAACGCGGCGCCCCTACTTTCCATTATTATCCACGGTCGTCTCTTACGTTGGACTGAAAACGGAATAATACCGGGGATCATCGTGCTCGCTTCGGTGCATCGAGCCGCGCGCACGCACCGCGAGGAACACAGGATCGCGACAAATTGCTACGCAAATGTGCACATTTAACGGCTAGCATTACAAAGCCGATCCTGCTGACGCGACGGAAATTTATTAAAAAATTTCCACAGCTTTCCGACGATGCATTTTCGGAGATTTTCCTTAGTTCGATCGCACTATACGAACGTGGTGTACGATCAAAATAATTGGTCTTAAGAACCGCCATACGACGACGATTTCGAGCGTCCTAAGTCCTGGAACTTTCCAAAAGGAAATTCTGCTTTGATTTTCTACCGCCACTACCTACGTGTTCCCATGGTAGTATGAAAAAGTGAAAGGCGATCTCGCTGCTGGGAACTTTTTCAAGGTATTTTTGCGAGCAGCCGTGGTGGTTGGACGGGTAGAGCACACCCTAGGCAGAAAGGATGGAAGGAGGAAGGCATCGAATGGGCGCACGACGGCGCACAAAGATAGGGAGAAGCCAGAAGCCGGTGCTGCAAGTACACGCGCCGTATCGCGGACACTCGGTATCAGAGATATAGGAATACGGAAGTTGCAACAAGTTCACGTTCAACACCGGGCGTTCCCGGTTCCTGCTCGCGAGTGCTCCGCAGAGGAGCGCGGCTACGAATACCAGCTGGAAGGACGATACGTCCAGAACGACACAGAAGCAAAATCCCCTCGCTTCGCTCGACTTCCTTCCCGATTCTTCTTCCCATCTCTCCATTTTTCATATCTCTCCTTACACGACGGTTAGCTCGTTGTACGTATGAGCGATAGGTTCCGAGATGTAGGATAGATATCGAGACTTCGTTTCACCAGCAAAATTATTACGCTTCTACTCGATGCATACGAATTACTCGTTTGTCGAGCCTTCCGCGATCCTGTACGTCGGTGCTATTATCTCGGCCAATTACGAAAATACGCGCCCTCTGGCTTTCGGATTTGATCCGTGTTTTAAGACGAAACGCTCTTATAGGGAGAGTTAACCATAACCGATCGGATCCGCATTCCTCCCGAATGCTAACTTTTTAGCCCTGCAGAGTAGGCGCTGCGTTCTCCAGCGGAAACCGTATCTCCCCTAAGGCCGTTTTCCATCGGCTTATCAAACGCCGTTAATCGTTGGAGGGATAATAAACTCAGGCGCTCATTAAAGTGGCGATAAGCTTGTCGAACCTCCGCCAGGGCTCGTGATTCAAACGTCAAACCGTTTTCAATCTCGCGGGCATTGGAGATTAATGAGGATCCGCACCGAGGGGCAGCCACTCCGAAGCCTCCAATCCCACGACGGATGTTGATCGTATTATTTATCATCGATCGTTGTTCGTTGTATTATTCGTTGGTTTATATACCGCGACACGACGAGACGTTAACGGCGTAAAGCGCAAAATTTTCTAGAACGAAACCGAAGGCTATGCAAAGGTGGAAAAACCGATATTCAAACATCTTTATTTACTTCGTATTTACCATCTATCTTTCGAAACCGACAAAGTATCGGTAAAGCATCGATACCAATCCCTACGAAAAAGTAGAAGAAATGAAACATCGTGCACCGTGACACGCAAACGGTACGTTACTCGTTACACCACGGTACGTCGTTTCTCCTATCCGCATACTCGTAGACCACGGTGCACGTACGTGCCAACGAAGCAACGACTTCTCGTGAATACCGGTAACGTACGATACGTCGGCATGCGGCTTCCTGGAGGACGAAGTACCCTCCTCGCGATCGGAAAAGATCCCTCTGGTCTTAGATCCGCGAGCTTCGAGCATCGGGACTCGATCCTCGCCGCGATACCCGCACTAATTATGGCGCAGCGGCGTTTCGTCATTCGGACGGCACTTTACGTTAGGCCGGCGAATAATGGTTTAATTAAACGGCACGTACAGATCCACGTTGGGCCGGCAAAAGCATCCGCCGATTGATTTACAACGGGCGCAAGGTTGCCGGTGCGCACGTCGAGGAACGGCTCCTCGCCGCTCCTCGTTCCGGCGAGAACGCATACGTTACCTCGGCTACTCGCGATTAACCCTCGACGTTTACTCCATTTCGAGTCATTTACCCCCCTCGTCGATCCTGGGGGAAGGGCAGAGGGGGGTGTGGCATATCGATGACGCGTTTAATACGTTCGTATGGAAAGTGATAATGGCAAAAAGATCGTTTTTTTAGTCGTACGTTTTTCGTTTTTGAAAGTCCGCGAAAGACTACGATATTTGATGGATCGGGTTTCACGCTTGTGGAAACATCGTCCGATAAAGCTGCCGCGTGCAGATGGCAACGGGCACTTTTGGGACATCCTAATACATAAATATCCTTGTATCCGAGGACGCGGAGAGGCCAGAAGGAACGAGTCCTCCGGACACGAATTACCTGTTTCGCGCTTGCACTTGAATTCCTTGAGGGGATCGGTCGAGTTTTCGCGCAATGCCTCCCCCCGCCCCGCGCCTCCTTCATCCATCCTTTCACGGAATGGTACCAGCGGCCGGAACGTTTGAAGTGCCTCAAACGTATTTCCTTTTGCACGGCCCATTATCGGCCCGCATCGATTACAGATCTACCCGATCTGCCCCTTCTGGATCTACCCGTTTCCCTCGCAAACCGGAACTTCTCGAGATCGTACGATCGAATTTACAGCTACCATCCTTTATCCCGTACCGCAAGACTTTTCCGTGGGGCCAAAAGGGCACGCGGTTGCACCGTGGATAGGTCGGACGCCGTAGACGAGCCGTGAGACGGAGATCCTTCGACGCCCGTAGCGAGAGAGCCAAGAGTACCATTTTAGACCTTTCGTAAAATTCGGTCTCGTTGCGCAGTTCTCTAATATATATATATATTATATTCATCCGTGTATCGCGCGTTACACTCGTCGTGTAATTGTCCTTGGACGGTATCACTTTCGTCATCCCAGTGATCCCTTCGGATACGAGATTCGGATCGTTCTCGAGCGCGTTCTAATCATTGGTCAAGGCTCGTACCTCGGCTCGGAGCTTCGTGCCGGCCTTTCAATCGGCCCGGACAGCTTTTCCTCTCGTCGCGCTCCTCCGCGTACGCGCGAGGCTGCGTTTTCGAGGGCGTGATTTATGCGCGACAGCGCGGCGGTTGCCGTAGGGACACGGTTTTAAAGGAAAGACGACACCGGGAGTAGTAACGTGCGCTCGATAAGGAACGATAACTCGTACGCCGATGACAGTGAGGTACGGCTACACAGGGTCGAACGTAGTAATTCATCGCGCGCGGATGGCATGGACGTGGCGCGATTAATTACCACGATTAACGGTAATTAATAGGGTTGCCCCGGTAAGCGTGAGCAAGTGCCGTTCCCGACGTCCCGATTTTTTGACGCCGGACCGCGCGACCGACCGATCGCTCGCCACTGCTTGCGTGCGGCGCCTCCGTAGCCTCGCGATAAGTGGATGCACGACGCGCGCCGAGCAAAGTTTCGAATCTGGGTGGACTGAATTATCGTCGAATAGCCTACGCTCCCTCCTTGCTCGATCGTTACGATTCTAACGCGCGATGTGTTCGTAAAGAAGGAAACGATGGCTAAAAGATGATTTGCACGGGTGGAATGTATCCCGCGCAATCTGTGGGAAATAATGGACGGAGGGTTTCACCGAGTTTCGCTTTCCTCGGTCGTACGAGCGTACTCGTTGTTCTTGCGATCCACGTTCGTGACGACCGGGCGTAATTACTGCGCAACGGTATCGCCAATTCCCCCCGTTGAGCTATTCATCGAGCGACACGCTTTTCCACGGGGGAATTTCGCCCCCGGCTGGCATAACGACCGGGGTTATTTCCATGACTAATTGGACGCCCAGAAAAACTCGCGGAGACGCGTAGCTTCTCGTTACCTCGATCGCGGAAATCCAATGGCGGCGGTGCTCGCGGCGAACGAGTGACATTTATGGAAATTCGTTATGTAATTTCGCGCAAAGAACCGGGAATAATTGGCCGTTACCTTCCTCGGCGCGCTACCATCGAGAGAGGTTCGCGCTTTTCTAACTCTTCGTCCCCCGAGGAGAGGCTCGCCCTTGTCTCGACGAGGAAACGTTCCGTCGCGATGTTCGATGGTTCGAGCTGACAATTCTCTGTATCCTACACTGGCTAAAAAGAATCCTAACCCCTATCTTCTCCTCTGGGATCGTGAGATTGAGCGGAGAGTAAAATATGAAATACATCGATTCTTTGGGAAACCGTACGCGGAGCGAACCTGCGCTTTCGCGCCAACATTCCCAGGCCTTGGTGCAATGCACGCGAACCTACCTGGCGCCTGGTCAACGAGGCTCTCCCCTCACCCCTCCCGCCACCGCTCGTGCACGATGACTAATTAACCGATATTTATTCTTCTCGCGCAACGGCCAATTCCTCGGAGGTTTACTATTAATTATAACGCGATAATTAAATCCAGCAGGGAACGGTGCGAATTATGATCGCGCCGTAAATCCATTGGTCGCCAACTTTTTAATCGACGCTCGTCCAACCGACCGATCGAGCTCGCGAGAGAGGCACGAATGCGGTCGCCCTTAGTAACGATGGCATTGTACCGTTTATCGATGTGGACAAAAAATAAGATGCCGCGAATTCAAGTTGAATCCCGATACTCCGCTTCTGCGTTCCTCCATTCGATCGATACTCGCATCGCGCGTTTGAAAAACTCGTCGAGCATTAATATTTGCAGAACGACGTGCAGCATTGGAAGGCATAACGGATCGACGGCTCGCACGCCATGGATTTTAGATTTCGTTATTCCATTATGCATCGCGTAGGACGACGATCTTCACCGATCTTAATCGATCGCAATAATCGTTATAATCGATTTAACGATCTTGACGAAAGAAAGATAAAAGCTCAAACTTTTGAGGGAACGCGAATAATAGCGACGAATACGACGAAGGACGAGCTAATGGTGATTCACCAAACCTTGCAACGATGGGAAGAACGGAGTTCTCGGAAAATAGACGCATTGAAATTCCGCCGCTTTGATTCCACCAACCGCCACCGAGGTGCTGTATCGCGTCTAAGAGAACGAATCCCGGGGGATAATTCGGTAAATCGCTAGAGTTCCCTCGTCTAGGAGATAATTCGTCCTCTAATTCGAGGAATTAAAAGCGGTTATCGCGGTCTGCGATCGGGAGTGCGCGGCGCGCTTTATAATCCATCGGGAGGCGGACGCCTAACGAGGAATAATCGAAAATCGGTGTATATTCCCTATAATTTCCCACGTCCTCGCGCCTCGTTCATGACTCATCGCATCCCGGACCTATCGGCGTAAACCCTTGTAATTACGGCTTACAGAATTCACCAAGTAATTCACGTGGGATAGCCAATTCAACGCCGATATAAATAACCAATAACCATTATATCGAAGGGAGGAATACCCCGAGCGGCGGGGCTCGCGCGAGCGTGCTGCGACGGCCGGTCTAGGCGCGTACGCGTAATTTCACATTATGCAAATGCCGGGGGATCGTCGGCTGCGGCTTCCGTCGCGATGAGCCTCTCGAAGGGCCGCGATGTCGGCCCCTCCTGCTACAAGCGGAAAATCGCCTCGCGCGCCGCCCGACATTGCCGCGACGAGACAACCTGTCGGACGGCCTTCCACCGGCGACCGAATCCCAAAGCTGATTTCTGCAATTAAGCCTCCATAACCCGATCTTTCTTTTGGCTTTCGACACTCCGATCGTACTTTTATCTTCCTTATCGCTCGCACTCCCGTACGTCTGAAATAATCAAAAAGAACCAAAACTCGACTATAGACGTGGTAACTAGATTTGCGTTTATTCGCGAAGCAGAGGCCGATCGATCAACGATGTGCCAAGATTCTGGAAAGAATCGTGGCTGGCGGAGGCGAGAAGATAGAATCGCCGTAAGAATCGTTTCGCTCCACTTTATTCGTCGATGAAAAGGAAAGTCGCCCGGTTTCGAAACGAATTTCCATAAATACCGTAAACGATGTACGTAAGAGAGGATCCGTTAATGCGGTGGACGAGGTTGTGCGTTAACGATAATCGATAATCGTGCGGAGCAGCGTGATGTACCGGTGCCCAGGTACGATTCCTTTGTTCGACGTCCGACCTCATTGTCCTTGCCGCGGAATCCGCTACGAATTTCGAATAATGCATGCCGCCAGTCCGTTCGCAGTTTCGGCACGTACCATTTGCGCCGGCCGTACGTCGATCGTTCAATGTCACGTATGGCCCTATGATAATTCCGAGAAATCCTCGTTGCTCGCGTGGCATACAATGCGATTAATTGGCACATCCATCGCGGGATAACTCGGCGAGTTAGCCCACACGATGAGGAGATCGGATAATGGTGCGTGCTGCTTGCATAATTCGATGGACCGTGGGCTATGTATAGATACGTAGGTGCCTTTCGGTGGAAGAATAACATTCCTACGGTGGGACGTAAATTACGATGGTTTTCATATATCGCCTTCGTTTAACGCGATAAGGATTTTCATAATGGTACGGACGTTAGTGTCCCGCGCTTTGGCACAATAGGCGCCACGTCGAGGGAGCATTATTCATGGTACAACGTTAGAGGAGGCATTTGCGCTCGGCGTAACTTACGTCCGCGCTTTGCACCTAGCGCCACTCAACGCGATTTCGTGCGCGGTAGGAAAAAAAAACGTGCGCAGCTCGATCGATTAAGATCGCGCAATGCTTATTCCTGTTTGACGCTACAAGTATCGGTGGCAGTTTCGACGTATCCAAAGATACCGATCGTCGAAGAAAAAATAGGAGCGGAGGAGAAAATTGATCGGGTCGATTTAATAAGCGAGATTTGTACGAGTACGCCATTCTCGAGGTATATTGGAGTCGCGCGCGTGGGGGAAAATTCACGTAATTCTTGGATCGACGCATAATGCGATGTCCACTTCGATATAGCCCGAGGGGATTGTCACGTAACTGTGATTACGCGATAAGCGGAAATCGAGGAGACGCGTAACTAACGCGAGCCGACCACCGATTCTCGATAATTCTTGTACCAGCTGAAACAACAACGGCTGACGTTCGACGTTCCGTGCCACTCTCGAATTTCGTAAATAATTCGTCCTCTCTTCTGCTTCCAGGTGAGCGATGCTGGATCCAGCTTCTTTTCCGCCAAACGCGACGTCCTCGCGGTGAGTTACTATTTTAAGAAGACGTTGGTCCTTACTCGCGAATATTCGAAACCGCGAAACGGCCTCGATAGATCAACAGGCGCGTCCGGCACGTGACCGTTGTGTAACGTGCCGATATAACGCGCGGCTGACCTTTAAGGCGGGCGAAATTTGCAATTTCACGGTGGATCGAAGAAAGTCCGTGTAGGCCTATAGAAATGAATTCCTCTTCAAAGCATACTTCCTCCTGTCGAAGCGCGGAAAGTACGAAGAGCGAACAATACCCCCTTTGTGGATTCGTTAAAACGAGGATACTATGTAGGTCATTTTGCATGCAGGAATCCGTGGCTCGCAACGTAACGATACGTAGCGCGTGGCCGACCTTTGGGCCGTGCAAACTTTGAGATTTCACGGTACACCGATGAAAGCCGATATACATATGAACTCGCATCGGAACACGCTGCCGAAGTGAAGCAATAGAGAAATACCGAAGAAAAACGAACGGAGCATCCTTGTGGGTCGAAGAAATCGGAGGTGTTAAGCGGGTCATTTCGCGCCTAGGTGTCTATGCTTCCTAATTCGCTGATGGAACGCGAGGTTGCCAAAGCACCGTCACTTTTTTCTAGGATGAATCGAAAAAAAATGAAAATAGATGAATGCTTTTGTCGTAGATCGTAAAATAACGCTACATTATAGAACCTCGATTCATCCTTTTCGAAGAAGTAAGATTCCAAAGAAAAATGCCGATCGCGAGGTAGCGTTTACTCGAGAAAAAAAGATTTGCAGCGGAATAAAATAAGCCGTGTACGCGGGAGAGCGATGATTCCTCGATCGACGCACGGGGGTTTCAGTATAGGATCGTACAAAAAGCCTGGGAAGCGCGTTGCACGCTTACACGAATTTACGGGACTGCGCGTACCGAGCAGGTAGTTTCTCATCCTCGTTTCCAGCACTCGCAGCGGGCCGATATAATGCACCGCTGACATTTAAAGCCGGAAAAATGAGGAATTTTGCTACGTATCGAAGAAAGTTGGCATACGCGAGGATTTCCTACAAATCCAGGCTCGCGCTAATAAGTACGTAAATCGTGAAATCCGTATAGCACGTCCTTGCGAATCGACGGAGTACGAGAGTGTTAACTAGGCCATTCCGTATCCACGTTTCCATTGCTCGTAATCCGGCGTATAATGCGCACCTGACCTTTAAAGCGAACAATATTTGCAATCTCACGGTGAATCGAACGTAGAGAGCGTGGATAGTCCGTTTTGAAAGATACAACTTCCGGCTAAACGCGAAACGCCAAAGATAAATAGAGTATGAAAAGGAAATGGCGTGTCCTTGCGGGCTCGCGGAATTTACGAGGGTCGCGAAGTGGGTCATTTCGCATTCTCGGCTCCATTATCCTTCGTCCATCGCGGAGCATCACTTTCCCGCCACTTCCATCGATTTCTCGCGCTTCGACAGTTATTCCTCTCGACGAATACGTGGGTATCAACTTGTCCGGCTGACCGTACCACGGGCGGACTCCATCTTGAAAGGAATGCCGTTCGCGAATGCGCGTGGGTCTACGAAATATATCGGTGTACCTATAGGAGCCCACGCTTTCAGTCCCGCGAATACGCAGCACGGGAGCTTTTAATAGTAAGCGCCTTACGAAATCTCCTTCCCTTTTTTCGCAAAAATAAACTCGCCATTTTATCAAATCCACGCTGCACCGGCTTCGCTCTGGGACCGCGACTCTCGACCGATTTTTCTTCGGCTCTAATTTCCTACGGACGGAGCTCGCGTCCTTTCTAGATCTTGGAATATCTTTGCTCTCGTATCCCTTCCTTCGTTATAAAAACGTATGCAGAATGCGTGTGCGGAATCTGCAGAGAATTAGAAACGATAGAATTTCGTGTTCCCATTACCGCGAATCGTGGTAAATTGTATTGTATCGTTATACAGTTCCGCCTATTACGGCGCAACACCGTGTTCCGACAATGAGCGGAAATTAAAATGGCAACGCGAGTCTGCGCTCCGTACAGAGGAAACTCTTAATCGTATCATAATGCGCACCGCGCAACGTACCCGATCCCGTGGCATTCTTCTCGATAATTAATATCAAGGTTAAGAATACATCGCGCTAATTAAATGCGCGTATCGCGAGGGGCCGCGTAGGAACGAGGCCCGATGGATATAAATTTCTGGGTTAAAAGCTCGGTCTGCACGGCGCTCGGTCGCGATGCTTAGATAATTAGGGATCGTTATACGATGCTCGTGTGCTCGTCATTCATGGTTCACCGCGATTACCATGCCGGGTTGCGTAACCTATTGATTATGCAACGATCGATCATTATTATTGCGCCGAAGCCGACTATTATGGCGTGCCGTATCCTACTTACGCCGCACGAATCTTTCCAATACCGGTTATTAGCGGTTTCCGATTTCGCGATTTTCTTTATTATTATGCATTATATAGGTTTTGCATTTTGCGCGCAACAATGTTGCAATCGGAACCGAAGCCCGGGGATCGGATTGCGCACGAGCCGCGCCGATGGTTCCTCGCTCTTCCTCTCGTAGCCGTATGTTCTCCCGCCGAAGGAATTTTAGAAAAATCAAATACAAGCTCCGTGAACCGCGTCACGGGATTACGTCGACTCTCTGCTGACAGCGGTCGCAAAAAAGTAACGATCCATTTACGCGTTTTTTATCGACTAGGCGATTATTTCTTTCCGAATCGGTAGGTCCTCGTAAATCAGAAAGCTGCTCGTGGGTGGTCGAGCGATCCATCGCTCGTATCCAATTATTCTTCTTCTTCCGTGAGAGCACGAAATTATACGGAAAGAGCGATTCGCGTCCGGACACGGTGTCGAGATATAAAAGAAGTGTCGGTTATAGAGGGCTAACCGGGATCTCGGTATACACGTTTCACCTTCGATCGCCTCCGAGAGGTACGCCCACGATATTGGTCGATGGAACAGAGAGAGAGAGAGAGAGAGAGAGAGAGAGAGAGAGAGAGAGAGAAGCTTCTCGAGCGAAGAACGACCTCGCGTCGATCGTCCATCCTACGATCGAGACGAAAGAAAAGCATCGATGGCCATAGCGGGAAACAAAGAGGTCGATATCTCTGGATCGGCCCGGCCGAAATTAAATGCCATTCACCTCCGGCCGAAGCACTTGGCAGGTGAGAAGGCTGCTCTCAAGGCGAGTGAGAGTGAATTTGAAAGCAAAAGCGAACGCTCGGCCACATTTTATTACAGGCCTGCCGATAAGTACTGCCGTTTAATAGCCTTTGTCATGGAAACGCCGAGGGATCGCGAACCCGGAAGTTTCGCCGTCGATAATCGTGTTTGCTTACGATAACACGCCGTTATTAACCAATAAATGGACGTGTTTGGAGAATCGATCGATGCGGCTCGAAGCGCGATTGTTTCCTCGCGCGTACCCTGCTCGGTTACCGCGATATCGTTTATCCATCCTTACTTCACAATTTCCGTGGATCGTTTCTCGTTCTCGATACGCGGATACGTTCATTCTCGCACAGACGCATCGCTCGTCGTGTCGAACAATCGCCAAATTCCGAAAGAACGCGTCCAAAAGGATAAGGCGAACGATGAAAAGCTACGAGACGAGAATTATATAATTTGTCCGACAATAGCCGGCAACAGCCTACACGGGCAAGAGAAATATACGACAATTTGCAATGATACTGATTTATTAGCTCACAGCCGGCCCCCGCCGGATAGAAAGCGTTGCGCGATCGTCCGCTATTAATTCCGCGGTTAATCTTTACCGCAAATCTCTCTATGGACACGGGACATTGGCAGGTATCTCTGAGAACCGTGTAATCATACATTATCTCGCGGACGGCACGGATCTACTCGCGATCGAAAGTAACAGGTACTTCTGTGGACCGATGTCGGTACCGGCTATTCTCCGCGGCAGCACTCGTCATTTATAAGCGCCACGTCACCTAAACTGGTACGACCGATCCATCTCGAGCCCCATTTATTTTATAACTATATTCCGTTCGAAAAACTTGCGCGAATGTTGGCCCGTGAGCTTGCGCAACGCCGAGTTTCCAACGCATCGATGTTTTTTAACCCGAGACGACTGCGTTGGTTCGTTTTTTCGTCACCACCGTCGTTAAACAAACTTCCGATTTTCAAGAAATTTTATTCCGATCGATTTTGCGCAAGGAAGGTATCTTGCGTTAACATCTCGGTAAGATTTAAAACGATCGAAATCCATAAGCCTTTTTTCTCGTTTCGAGGAACCTCGCGCATCACCTTATAGTCTCTACGACATTTGCGGGAAAAGACGCAAAACGATCGGGGCGCAGGGCCGGTATCCACGGACCGATCGAGAGGGTGCGCGATGGACTCGGTCGGAATTCGAAAAAGTCGATCGGCCGGTTTATCTCATTAGTATATCCGTCCGTATGCCAGGCTGGAGGCTACGAGTTCGCGCGTATGATATTATTATCGGCGAGGTTGGCTTCCTGCGGACCTTCGGGTTCGGGCGTACCGAGAGTAAGCTCGCGCACGGCCCTCCTCTTCCGCAGGGAGAAGAGAGGAGCGCCGAGACGCGCCCGACGATTGCTAGCTTGTTATTAATCTTAATTGCCATCTAGAGGCTGCCAATTAACAACGCCTGTCACTCGTTTTTCCTCGGTAGGCTTCTAACCCACCAGAGGGCCTCTCCTCGCCACCCTTACCGCCCCCCCCGCCCCGCCATCCCTCCTTTCCCGCCCCCCCCCTCGACCTATTGGTATTCACCGCGATCACCCGTGGCCCGTGGAAAATATAATTATTCGTCTACCCGACAGGGTGGTCGGAGGTTAGGGACGCATTATCGCAGGGTGATACTCGAGCGTGTTTAATGGCCTCGATTACCGGCAATGGCGAGGACGAAAAGGTAATCCAAGGAGGCAGGGGCGTTTTAACCGCCTGGCGGACGCGCATCGCCAATCGGGTACCCGTGATTAAGACCTCATTTTGCTTCTATTCATGCGCTTTAACCTAATGAGAAATGCAAATACACCCTGTGCGCCCGGGATTTACGCGGACCTCCTCTTTCATCCCGTCGGGGAGTATCGATAGGCGCAAAGGGGGGAATGCGAAATTCTCATGCGCGTCGTTAACGGCCGGGCCACCGTTACTTTATTAATATCGTGCACGCGCAGAGGCCGCCAGCGGCTTAGCCGCGCGCTCGTGAAACAACGGTTCTCCCGGCGCCCTGGCGGAGAGCGAGCGCGCGTTGCTTTTGCATTTACGATCCAACCGCCGAGCCATCCTTGAAAATTCCCCGGACGATCGACGGCACTGCTGGCCACCGAACGGGCGTAAAGCCTTTCGCGAGAAGAACGGCCTTTTCGTCGGTGCATTTTGAAATAGGAGGAAAGGAGGAGGAAGGGAAAGGGGAGAGCGAGAGTTCGGGAGTCCATCGACGCGAAACGCGCGGTCGTGCGGAGTGCAGCTTGGAATTTCATGGCGCCTAGTCGTAAAACCATAATGCCGGCCCGTAAGGGAATCGGTAGTAGCGCGCCAGAGTTGGCGAGAGCGTGCTTATAACCGAGCCATTGCCGATAATACACGCGGGAAATCACCGTAATCCGTGGAACCGACAGACGGGTGAGAAAAATGACCGGCGGGTAACGGTCGTTGAATGGAAGTGGCACAAACTCGTGGCAGATTGCGATCGGCCCCGCCGTTAAGCTCGCGGTGCCTCGACCAGCGAGAAAGGTGCAACGAGATACGTCGATACGGATTACGAGTACCGACTGAAATTCCTACTCGAAAAGCACCTTGACCTCCGACGGAAAAAAGTTCGTATCGTTTTCAATGCGCTCATCGATCCGACCGCTAAACGCTCGGAGAGGACGAGGGAAAAATAGACTATCTATGATCTATAGAATAAAGACTCTGGAACTTACGAGATACGCGTCCACGAGTCTCGAAGGATGAAGAACGTCAGGGTCGAAGAGTCGAGTCGAGGATGGACGAGCATCGATGCCTTCGATCGTCGAGAGGAGCGAAAGGAGAGTTTTGCCAGGGTGAAATTTAAAGTTGGACGCGCGGCGCGCGATGGAGCGATCGGGAACGGCAAGCGGTCGGCGATCGGGCAAGGCCGTTTGGCGATCGCTCGACCGAGTCGGCCGCACGCGGCTACCAATGGAAATTCAGTGCGAGTTACGTTCGTTTCGTCGAGAGTGAATTCCTACGGTAAAATCGACAGTGGACGCGGCCCGGTAACCGTAACCGTCGCACGCTGCGCCGTGCGCCGCCGATCCAAACCCGGAAATCGGCCGCCACGTCGTATAGCCTCGACGATCTACGTTCGAATCGTGGATCGCTCTTAACGCTCAAATTACAGGTTCGATCGGTAATTTCCTCGAAGAATCGTAGAATTTTTAGACGAAATATTTTCCGAGATATCGAGATGGATGGATCGGAATAGATCGATACGTTGATCCATCGACGCTTTCTTCGTCCTCGTGTTTTTAAGGATACGTTTACTGGATATATCCTCAATTTTCACGTCCCGTTTAATAATCGTATTTTACCGTTGCGCATAATTTCATTTTCAACGATACACGGAGTGAATAATGCGCGAGTAGGCGAGTTTCCAATCCACCATCTCCGTTCTCCATCGCGATTCAAAAAAATCTCGCGATCCCCCATCGAGGTAACGATTTTTAACCAAACGTCAAACTTCGGCAAGCACCGTCGAAGAACGTGGATGCGTTCGTCTCGCGGAACATCCCGCGTCATCCGACTGGAGCGCGAAAAAGTTTCGGTGATTATTTTCCTCGTACGCGCGATTAAAGCGTAAAGCGTACTCTGGAACTCGATTCGTTGACCAAAAGAAACTCTCCTCCCGGGCCTGGGGTATTTTTGTCGATGCAAAGCGAAGGCCGTCCCCGTTAGAGAAGGGCGAACGCGAGCGAGGAAAGACGGTGGAAGGAAGAGGAGAGCGGGGAACGGCGCAGGAGGGGGAGAGGGAGAGGGAGAGGGCGAAGCGAAGCGAGTCGGGTAAAAGGAAGGCGTGGATCGTTACGGAGCACGCGGCCGGGGCCGCAGGCCTCGTAATTATAAATTCGGAAAAAAAGGGTAGCTGTAAAGGGCCGATTACCGCGGTGCGCGAGAGAACGCGGATTCTAATTGACCAGCTGCGATTGCACGGTGCCAGCCGCCGTTGCACGTCTTCATTCTGGTAGGCGCGATAGGGCCTCTGCGTACCTTCGATCAAAACAAGGGGCGTAGTGCCGGCTGGAGGGGCGGGGGGAGGGCGAGGGGCGGTCGAGGGGAGGGCGCGGGGGATGATCGCGGGTCGAGCTTTAGATTCTGCGGATACCACACGTCATTTAACACTCTAAGGACTCTAAAGGCTGATCTGCCGGCCGATAAATTCAGCTCGCGGCACGTCGGTTACATACCCCGGGAAGATGTCAGCGGACGATCAGATCATACGTCTAATCGTCCGATCGCCTCGCCGAGGAGTAAATCGGCCGGCCTTCGGCTCCCTGGAATTCCGAGACTCCGCGGAGCTTTCAAATTATATAGATGCGCCGATTAAAACCGGGACGCGGCACCGGTTGCGACCGACTGCGACGTCGAACCCTTCGACGCGGTAATTGCCGCTTTCCACCTCTTTGCGCGATATTCTTTATACCGTTTTCCGTCAGACCAGGCCTTCTCGACAGTTTTTTTGTTTCAAGGACCTCTCCACGATTGGGTAAAGGTATCGCGAATTATTAATCGTAAAACACGCGTCGATGCGAAGGCCGTTGCCGTTTATTCCAAATGATATATTTGACAATAAGACGGAAAATGATAAAATTACGAAAATTTTGTATAACGGCTTTGGTACGACTTATACCTTTTATGAATATACGTACGTATTTTTTTACTCGCGTTCCTCGAAAACTATGGACTTGTCTCTACTGGCATTCACTTCCCCTTATAACGTTATACGCTTTCGCACCAAAGGATTGAGAGTTTATGGGTAATCCACGTCGGTAGACAGGAATTTGTGGAAGAGCCGAGCGCAGTCCTAACGAGATCCATCGCCGAATCGCATTAGCGAAATTATCCGATCGCCGCGATACGAGCGCGGGACATTGCTCGATGTAAGCTATGTAAATTGCTGTCGTAAAATCATCGATTTGCAGAAACACGCGAGCTCGTCTTTCGGACCGAACATTGCGGGGAGAGCAAAATTGGAAGGCGAGTATATCGAAGATGCACGAGACTTTATACCTGGAACGAGTCCGGCAATAATTTTCCACGCTTCCGAAATTAATTTTCCATCGTTCCGCTCCTTCTCCCTCGTTTTCCTAGCTCGGCGAGCGACTATGGGAACTAGGCGGGAATTTATGAAATACGTAAAATTGCTTTTAACGAGCGTTAGGGCGAATGAGATTAGTAAAATTATCCGCGCCGAGTAGGCGAGGGAAGATGTCGGCGCATAAAACTCCTTGCGCGGTATTCCTGAAATAACGTAAACCTTTTATCGCTCATCATTATCTCGTATGTTTATCGAACTGTCGTGAAATCTATCGGTATAATCTGACTATGAGCGAACCTCGATTCGAATGGTAATTAGCTACGACAAAAGTTACGAGGTTAGCGCAAAAAATTGAAACGATCCACGATGCTCGTAGCACCTTACGATACCTCATCGATCCCTGTATAATACACGCGTATACCACCTTTCACGGGCATCCAATCACAATAGCATAATATCCCAATAGGGAAGGCTACATTCGTAAGGTGTCCCGCGACATGGAGCGAACGAGTGAGAAGCGTCCGGAGACATTTGAACGGTAGTATATTTTCACCGGTAATATCACCGATAACGAGGACATCTCGTAGAACGAAGAGAGAAAGAGAGCAAAGAGAGTACGAGGAAGAGATAAAGATGCGGGAAAGGGAGCGGGAAAATTTCCAGGGGATAGACGATGCTCCCTAACGAGAGTTGGTCGCAGTTCCGATTAATAATGTTACTCGAGCCAGCCGGCGACGGAGGAGAGGGGGAGGATGGTGAGGGGAAGGGTAGGAGGGGGACAGGAAATTCCAGAGTTAATGCGAGAGCCTTTTCACGGGTAATTTTCTGCAGTCGACGGCAACGAGCCGCGATCGCGGCGGAACGGCGCGAAATCTGGATATAAGACGTGACGCGGTGGTCTCTGTGGGGGAATACGAAGAAACCGATCGCTTCCGGTACCACCGCGAACGCTACCCTCTTCGACGAATACCCGCCCGTATTCCTCCCTACGCCTCGTAATTCACCGAACGAGGAAAGAAACCGACGGTAATATCGGCTTAAGTCGAGCACGGAGCCCGAGATAGTTTATTATAGGTACGGTGCTGGCTCGATGTACGGTGTGTGAGGTATATGTATATACACATAGATATACATATATATTTATATATATATACATATATATATATATATGTGTGTATATGTATATATATATATGTATGACGTCGAAGGCATCGAGGAAGGGTTCCAAGAATGAGAAAGAGAAGGAGAGGGAGGGCGAGATTAGCAGCTGATGAAAAGGTGGAGCCCCGCGAGATGACGTTTTAAGTGCCGATGAAATTGTACGGCGATAAGCGAAGCCTCCCATACTCCAGCGTGGGGTTATGTAGGGCCCGGTATTACCCATACAAGGGGATCGGGCGCATACACGCGGCGCTGTGCGTGCGTACGCCCGGCGCGCACCGCTCCGGAATATAATGCCACTCTTTGCCCCCTCCCCCGGCCCTCGCAGCCCTCCCAGCCCTCCCGACCCCCGCCTGCGCCACGAGAACCGATTCGCCATGGGAAGTTCCTATCGCGTATCGATTGGCCCGAAGAGAGGAAGAGGAGGATACAACCCTGGGTCCCGGAGGGACGAGAGCGTGCGCGGCCCTAGAGGAAATCCCCGCAGGAGAGGATCTCCCTCCAGGTTTTATATGGGCCCTTTACGTGGATTTATCGCCGTGCGGAGGACGCAAGGCGGAGGGAGGAAGGGCGGGCGGGGAGGGGGGCAAAAGGAAGACGCGCGCGTTGTACCTCTACGTGGGATAAGATACTTTGCGGGACGTTAACGTAGGGTTGTAGCGCCGCGATCAAGGTGAAATGGATTCGGAGCAATCGTCGAGCGTTACTACGCAGCCGCGGACGTTTGCCGAAAGCCTTGGCTCGCAAAGATAGGCCGCCCTTTTGTCGCGCTCCTATCGAGGCAACTTAAATCACGGACGGTGCTCCTAGGAGCAGGCGCGATCGCCGCGCCCCGAAGTCGCTGCTTCTAGAAAAGTCGTCTACCTCGTTGGAAAGGGAGGCTTTGACGCGTAGCTACCGATTCGAGGATTGGACCCTTTACGCTCCGAAGGACGCTATCCGTTTCCCGTCAGCCAACTCGGATCGCGGCTTACGTTACGGATTATACCTGAAATTGCGTATCGAGCGATAGGAGGAATCCTCGTTTCTTTCCAGGCTCGTTAATTATCGTCGATCAAATCACCGCTTTACGCGGTCGTCCATGTTTATCTCGGACTTTCTTCCTTCTCCAAGAACGCGAGATCGCGCGGAAAGGAGGATTAAAGTACGATCCGAGGGACGAGATTGAAAATAAAAGTCGATTACGTGCGATTAAAAAGTAGAGGGCTCTCGGAGGGCTGGCGGATAATCGAAAAACTCGCTATAAGCACGGACGGATCGAGGGATCTCGCGTTAAAATCCCCGATCTTGATAGTCTCGCCTTATCGGTGGTCGGTGCGCCTCTCGCCTTATCCTCGAGGGAGCCCGACGACGCGGCAGGCTCGAAGGCCGCTCGATAAAACACGTAAGACGTACCCCTGGAGAAGCGCGAGCCGGCCGATAACTAATCCGCGGTGCTTTAAACGAGCTTTGAACCACGCGACGCGATCTTCCGCGCGACGTCGCTCGCTCGAGGAGCGGCCGTGCACCTCTCGCGGATATGAATATTCCTCGCGTATTTCGAAGGAGGATGCCACAGGATGGCAAGGCCAATTACTCCGCCTAGCGATCGCGTTTCCTGTCGGATCAGCGTGCCGGCGCAAGCGCGCAAGCCGGCCGCGAGCACCGTCAACCTTCTTCCGAAGGCTCTATTCGTTCGTATCGGCGAATCGTTGCCTCGCGCGCGTTCAGCCTCGTCGATGCGCGAGGTAAAACGAACGGGAATAACCGCTCGAGGCGGTTTTTCTTCGACGCTCGTATCTAGATTTTCCTACGGGACGTTTACCTCATTATCCGCGTGGTGCACGAGTAAACGAAGGAGTCGATGCTAACGAGCCGCGTCGACTTCGGAACAAATTAATTCATCGTGCGTAAATACGCCTCGATTACGAAGAAGGTAACGACGCGCAAAAGAGAGCAAAGGCCTACGCGTGTTTTACCTCGATTTTCCCGGACGATCACAATATCTACGCTGTAGAATTACACGAAGAGGGATGTTGCCGGGTATCGGCGATCGACGTTTACTCCGAAGCGAGCGAGCTTACCGTAATTAGTTACCCGGCAAGCATCCAAGGGAACGACAAACGCGCAAAGACAGTCGTCAAAATTCTTCGCATAGTAATTTCATTAAATTATACGCATCCCACAGTCTCGCACGCCGTAACGTCGATCGAGGTACGAACGCGTCGGCCATCGGCATCTTCTCCATAATGAATAAACTCGGTATACGCGGCCGCGATTATGGAGATAGCAAGGATGGAACGCGAATGAAAAAAAAAAGCCTCGTCTGTACTCGGTGGGCCGATTTGCAGATCGAGGAATGGCAGAGGGGAGGAGGGTGAGAATGTCGGGCATTTCTCGCGCTCGACATTCCCCCGCTGCGAATCGGGGCTGAATCCGGCGAAGAATCCGTACAATTCGAGGGGAGGATCGCACCTGTGCCGGATCCGGGCGGCCGTAAGGGGGCCTCCAGGGGGCCGTGAGAGGGGCAGATAAATAGGCGGGAGGGGTAGGGAGGGGGGGGGGGCAGGACTCGCGCCAATAACGACGGCAGATGCAAAGGTGCCGCCACCATATGGCCGGTGCGGGCCGAGGAGCTAAGTTGCATAATCGCGGTAGGCGAGCGTGGAGCCGATAGGCGCTTCACGCATCTGTCCGTCGACGGAAACCGGGCTTTATGGAAGGGCCAACGGGTAGTTGGATGCGCCGGATACTTACCCCCTTGGCGAGGGGCTCGATGGGTGGGAAGAATCTCGGGGATCGTGTTCCAAGACGCTTTTAATCGAGGAATCGTATTAACTATTCGTCGTCATTACGGAAATAAGCAAGTCCTATAAACATATATACATATTTATTTCTCTCGTTACAATTTATCCAAAACAACGAGCTTGCTTTTGTTCGATAATTTTGGAAAATCGTGTTCCAAGTTTAATTTATCCCGATATTTCATTTTCCATAAATGTTCTTCCAGAAATGTTTTCGGCGTTGTCCCGGATATCGTCTCGCGTGGCCCATTTTGGGAATCAGCGCGTCAGCGTGCGCGTGCCAAAGCGAACCGTACGCTCGCGTCAACCGGCTCGCCATCCTCTCAGGATTCACGAGGCAGCGCGTCGTGGCCTGGAATTGGGGTAAGGTCATTATCGGTGACCTTTGCGTGTCCGTCCGTCCGTCGAGTCGCGGGAGACCGTCCTCCGCGGTCCCCCATATGGCGTTTACTTGCCCCAGTTGCATTCGACGCTATCCTTCGGCTCGGCCTTACAAGGAAAGACCGCTCCGCGTTTGTCCCCGTGCCATTTATATCTCCTGATAAACAAGAGCCCGGGGAATTACGGCGGGGGCCGACTTGAGGCCGAATCGCGATTAGCAAAAAGGAACGGCCTTGCTCGTACTTTTTTTTCCCGTTCCTCTTTTTTTTTTTGCCCCCACCCGTCGCCGACGAATGTCCAAATATGACGAACGATAACGCGATCGGTGAGGGGATCGCGAGCCGAACGGGGCGAGGGAAGAAGGAAAAAACAAGATTTTCTGGCGAGCGCCGAGGTCGACGGCTGACATGGGATGTAAACCGGTGCAGAACTAGTTTGTCGTTTCTTGCGACTATCAAAGGCTAACCGGTGCGACTTTCTCCGCTCATGGAGATTTTGGAGCGACTCCTTGGAAGACGCGAGCCTTAATTTGTAAGCGGCGCTTATCGATGCCAGTATCAAAGTCGATGAACGGCACTCGGATTTCTCTCGTGTTCGAGACGAACGATCGCGATTAACGGTCGCTTCTCGATGCTTCGCCCGAAGAGCGATGCGGGTTACCTTTATTTCGCGAGCAAAAAATCGGTGGTGGAGTTAATCGTAAATCGATAATAAAATACACTCTGTCGCTCCCTCTCCATTAACGTCGTCGTTCGAGGTATCTTTTTAATGCGCGAGCAGTAAAGACGCGGAGATAATTTTCCGTTCGCGAAGAAGGAAGCGAATAAACGATCCCGAAAACGAGCTACTTTCCCAATGCAAAACGACTCGATCGGTGGTTAAAGAGACATAAACCGACTCGAGAACCCGCTGGTACTATCTCGCCTTCGCATTAAACGCTGACCCGCCTCGATTTCTCCGCTGCGCCTCGATTTTCGCCCAACGCATCCAGATTCGAGAGGAACGATCCGGAAAACCTGGAGAATGATCGGGCGGATCGAAAATTAGGCTCGTTTCCACCGGCACAAGGTGCAAAGGCATTCCCGTGGGACCTGGCGCGGCATTCCACGGCCGTGCATAAACGGCAATCCGCCATTGGCCTCCGAAGAGGAGTAGTAAATTATCACCATAATAACCCGATGGAAGCGGATTGGATTTCTCACACGCTCTCTCCTTCCACCGGTGCTTCTCCGTCTCTATTTCTCACTCTCTCCACCCCCCGGCCCCTTCCTACGCCCCCGAGCTAGGCAGAACCCTCTCTCACCACCACACCGTTTACGCTACCCGCGGTGTTTACACGCGGCGGCGGTTTTGTGGGAACGTTAATGGGTGACATTCCATCCCCTTCTTCCCTCGGCTGCCGGGGTGTAAGGCAAGCCAGCCCATCCCCTTCTCCCTCTCCCTCTCACTCTCCCCCTCCCTCTCGCGGTGCTCGTCATTTCATGCCGAGTTTATTCCACGACCACTACCGGCTACGAGTTCACGACGATCGCGTCTGTCCCACGTGAACGTCTACTCGTACTCAAGGTAGATTTCCGTGCTACGACAAAGGTCGCGACTTTCCTCGTTGCGGCACCATACGGCAATGAGGCGTTAAACAGAAGGAATAACCATCTCGACGGTGCGACTGGAAGTCTGTTCCGATTTCGTGAAAGCTGTGAACGTATTTCGCCGATATGCCTCCAGTATCCGGGGCTTTTGAATGGCAGCGTACCTCTGTACGATAATCGAATCGGCGTAGTTGCGCACTCGAGAATTCGCGGTGCACCGTACACGCGAAACTGGCACGAGCAGAATCGTGCACGCTGTAAAAACCTCGTTGCCGGCTCGTTATTTCCTTCGATGACCGGCAATCGCCCTCGTAACGGCCGTACCATAATGCTCCTGCAAAATGGGGACCGCGATGTCGGGGCTGGGCCGTGCCGGAATCGTTGGTTCGTCCGACTTTCATTTTCGATCCGTCACGCCCGTTCGCTCTAGAATTCGTTGTTTAATACTCGAACGGTAATTAGGCTTTATCGTCTAACGCGGCGACTATAGAGGCGATTCAAATGACCCATCCGTGATTCTTTATTCGTCTCGCTCGATCTACAGGGATGTTTTTTTTTCAGGCGTTTCGAAATTTTGTTGCGGTGTCCGTATGATCGAAGTATATCTGTGTTTTGCTCTTTATCCCTTCCTTCCTAGCTACGTCGAGAATCGAACGGGAGATGTTGAGACGCGCCTCGAACCTTCGTAAGATATACTATACGTTATCGCGCGAAAAGAAAGGGAGAGGTTAAAAATCAAGCACCCGATATAGAACTGCATTAGCGCGGTTCGCGACGGTGATTATCGAGCCCATTAAACCTCGAAGACGGCGTTCGAAGCAACGTTCGCGTAAAAAGTCCATAATGGATGATGAAACACCGGATTTCCGGCGTACAAGTTCAACCTTGGCGGACTCCTATCGGAATTATCGATATCGTCCGCGATATTTTACGCAGCGCCGCGAGGTCGCAAAAATCCTCCTTTCCCGCGGGAATCGCGGAGGATAATAAGGAGAAGTTCGAGCGGCGCTCCATAAGCTCGACGATTTATTAATCGCGGAACGTCCTTAATGCAGCGTAGAACTGGCCGACCGGTTACCACCGAACAAAACCGTTTATCGTCTCGCATTCCTCGCCGCATACTTTCGCCCCTAATTCCCCGCAAGAAAGGGCCCAAAAACTTAACGACCGGAGCGCGCCGATAAATCCCCCAAAGCGTTTCTCGCCGGCCTAGGCGCGCGCTGCGCCCCGGCTAGACCTCGCTATGCATACCCGCGGCAATTGCTCCTGACAAAACCTAGCTCCTAACAAAACCGCGTCCCCGTCGCGCCATATACGTCCGTCCTTCGCAATCAAGGTCGGCCCATCCGCTCGGCGGCGCGGTCCAAATTAGCGCAGGAGCACCGAGGCAGGTGATAAACTTCAATTAGGCCTCCGCTTCGAGCGGCCGAGGGAGAAATAAACGCGTGTCGCGAGCGCGCCGGCGCGGAGGGAAGCGAGAGCGGCGCTGCCGGGGAGAAATCTAAGGCGGCACACCCGCTGCGCGTGCCGTACCTCCGCTTACATTCTATGCCCCTAACCGCATACCCGCCAGTCTGCCCAGGCTCCCTCCATTTTTGACACCGCCGCTCCCTGAATAATTCCCCCGCGCGCACGATAATGGCCGATACCAGGTGCTCGAGGAGTACCGGATAATCGCGAGGGGAGCGCACCGCGAGCGCGAGACGCGTTTCTACGGAAGTGCGACTTTATAGGGGAGATGCGTTTGGACGTTGACCGGGCTCCCCTCGAGCGCGATCGAGGGCGATGTCCAAGTATGACTCACGGCTCGTACCTCGAGCGGGCAATTTCGTAGGAAGAGCGTGAAGCTCGAATACCGGTCGCGCGGATATCGGAAGCTCGTTTCACCTCGTCCAACATCCTCCACCGCGATGGTTTTCCCTGGAGCTCCACGTTGACGTCCGACTCCCGATTATCGGGTACAAGACCACGAGTTTGCGGCGTGGAATAAAATAATCGTATCGGAGAAACTCCCTACCGCGGTGGGAAGAGTCTCTTCCCTTTGCAGCGCGGCCACGTCGGATCGTTTTCTTTCCGATCTACCTTTTAGGGTGAGTCCCGAGCGGGCAAGCGCGATGTCGCGAAAATCGCAATGGGCGTGATCCGCTGAGAAAGGGTCTAAGGGCCGTCCCCTGTCCGTTCCGTCGCCTCCGCTATGAAGCAATTATACGATTCCGCGAATCCTACGCGCGATTGTCAACAGCCTCGTAACTCCTTGCCCGCGTATGGCCTCCCCCCTCCCCCCTCCCCATCCCCCGCCGGCTCCCCTGCCTCCTCCCCTGGCCCTCCGCGGGACCGCGCGTGTCCGTGGGAGCCCGTATCTCCTTCCATCTCGTTCCTTCCCTCCTTGTAATTGCGAGCTCTCGGGGCTGTTGGGCCCTCTCGGGGCCCGCGCCGCGGATGAGTTATATCGGGTGCGCGCGGCCTCGCACGGTGGGCCCCCGTGATGGGCCCGGTGCCGAGGTGAGAGCGCTCACCGGTCCTGACACCTGACGGCCAGCGGCCAGAAAGCGGATCGGGACTGCCGGCGGGACGGGTGCGCGGATAAGCCTTTATGATTTCAACGTAATTTTCTCGAGCACGCCGGCCTCCCGTCCCTCGAGCTCATCGCTCTTTCCCCCCTCGCGCGCCAACCCTCGCGGACCTTCCCATGGCCGTTCCTCGTCATTACCGCCGTCGATGGCACCACGGGCCCTTCTCCTTTGTATCGGCTCGAGGAATAGGTTCGAGCTGTTTTTCAGGCTTTTTTTTTCTCGCGTATCGTGACCTAAGTACCGTGCGTCGAGCTTTTTAAGAACTTTTATCGCGCTTGTTTTAGCGAAGCCGATCGTCGAGCACGATCGACGTATTTGTTTATAATTACGCGTACGACGGTAATAAAATCTGAAAATGGCACGAGCCTATTCCACGACTCAAATATCTCCGGTGCGGAAATTATGATCCGCGGGTGAACTCGAGTAGAGTTCGCGGTAAGTTCTAGGCCACGTAAGCTTAGCGGTTGAAACCGAAAATAAATCGAAGAAGAAAGAAGAAGCGAATCTCGTCCATGATCCAGGGATAATTTTCCACGCGGTATGCGCGCATACCGCGGCTCTGGCCACTCGGAATCCAGCCGAAACGGTAGGTCCTGCGTCGAGCGATCTTAGCGATCGGCGCTGGAAATAAATCGAAGAGGAAACTCGCGTATTTTTTCCGTCTTGGCCGTAACGACCGTGAAGGAGCGCGGGCCGTAGCGGGCAGTGCCGAGAGTCTCCCTCTGGGTTACCAACAATGGCCCCCCTTCAAAGGATTATTATCTTCCGGCGTTTGACGTGCACGGACCCCGCGATGCTGCAACGTCCCGCATTGTAAGGATTACTTTCGCAGAAAGCCCAGATAAGCAAATCAAGAGCAACAAAGGAGAAACGGAGAACCGTATCGATAATCGTTCGATTTCAATGCGCCGGGATATCTTTTATCCCGCGGCCGCTATCAACGCGTCTTATATACTGCTCGTTCGAGCACGACGAGAACAAAGGACGTCTTCTCAGGGTCGAATTGTGTTCGGGTTAACGTGCGGTAAGTTGGTCAAGTCGATCTGCGAGTCGCCGCCCGTAATGATCGCCGGCGGTACGACTAAGCCCCCAAGTTGTCGCCCTACCGCGACTTATCCGTGTGCCCGACTACCTTTATACATATTCATGCGACACCTCCAAAGAGCTCCTGGCCATTCTTCGTGGCCGCAAGGACGAACCTGCGAGCCGCACCCTTCTACGCTCGAATATCGACCTCCAGCGCTCCGCAATGTCGTCATCCGAGAAAAAATCCCTTCGCTCGAAAGGAGGGATCGTCGAAATTGGCGAACCGCGCCAAGAGTTACGCGCGTTACGTTCGTGCTCCGAAAATAACGTGCGCGATCCTACGCTGGATTTTTGAACGACGGTTCAAAACTCGTTTCAGCGCGTCGGCACAGTTCCCGTCCGAGGAACCTGCCGGTGTTTGTCCGGAACCGAGCCTTCGCTCGGCGATTATCGCACGAAAGGCGCGTCAACGTCGTAAAGCGTTAACAACGAAGGAGGATAATTACAACTTTCACCAAAAGCCAAGGGTACCAATTAATCCCCCGCGAGAGGAGCCCGGATGCGTAAGAACGAGTTACGTGTCTTCTGATTTATAACGCCGCGGTAAAAGGCATTCGTCCTAGGAGCCTCGTTCTAATTGGACGAATATTTTTATCGATCGAGGTCGCTCGCGTAATAGAGACGCATTGCCCGAGGAGGTGTCCTCGGCTGCGAAGCGTACGATAAGGAAGACGACGGTAAATTACGATGAATTATTTCGTAATAAGCGGAATGGAGGAATGCGCGCGCAAGATGGATTCCTTCGATCGTTCGAGGATTTTATCCCAACGATGCGCATGCGTTGGATGCGCATCGAGCGCAAATTTAACTCGATCGGGCGTTAACCATCGACGAAGGACGATTCTCTCGGGGACGAAATTTGCGGAGGATTTTTTGGCAGCTCGTAAAATCCAATCGCTCGGCTAGCTTTTTTCGATCGGTCGATCTAGTCGCGTCGATCCAGTTACCTTTTCCAATCGAGATGGAATTTGATCCTTGGTTATAAATAGCACGACCGAGAGTGAAGGTACGCCGGCACCACCACTGCTACGCATTTTACCGACCTGCAGATAGCCGATACAACTCGCGCGCAGTGGTTTAACAACCAGGTCAGTGTTTTTCGCTCTAGTTGTGTTGATATGTATAATCTTGGTAATTATATACCATCACCGTGAAGATTTACCCGACGGCAGGGGCACGGCATACGGGGTACCCACATTTTATTCCACGCACCAATCACAGCTGATTGGCACCGACTGTTATTTGTCGAGCTAAAAGAAAGAACCCATTCGATAGTTTACTCCGACGTGCCTATCTGCCTCCACGTCCGTGCTCCTGCAAAAGAGTTGTATATACTGTTGAGGGTGAAAATTACATACGGCGGCGGGCCTGGGCCCTACCGAAATAATTATTCGGCCGATCGAGATCGATTACCGTGTTTCTTCGCTCGCGGAAAAGTATCATTATTGAAATTATTCTCTCCGACTCTCGGCCTAATCGTCTTCCCGGAAACACGATCATTTTTACACGCCAAACCTACCGCGATATCCGAACAAATTTTCCTCGCGCATTCGCCACAAGCGGATCGTTCCTCGATCCGCATTTGAGCGCTCGCGTTAAAAATTCAGGATGCATCGCCGGTGCGGTTGCACTTTCGTCGTTCGAGAGAGATAAGCTCTCTCGCGGAGCGTTGATAAATCGAGAGTGACCGGCCGTTGCATCATTCATGAGGTTCATTGAGCCCATGTGGGCTCGTGGAACGGTCATACCGGGCCTGCCGAGGGCCCGCTTGAAATACGGTCGAAAAACCGGTCAACGGGAAGATGCCAAAACCCCGATTAGCGTTCATTCATCGAGCATGAACCTTTCAGGGTCCCCGCGCACCTCCTTCCTGCCCTTCTTCCTGGTTATTCGTCCCTTCGCCGCCTCTACCTGCCCGGGCCTCTTTTTTACTCGGGGGGTTGCCCCCCTCGCGCAACGATACTCGAACACCAAGAAGCCTTCGCACGAGACGAAGAAGTATATTTACCGTGAACACCGGCACGATCCTTGCAAAATGTCTACCTAAATTTAACGATTACGCCCGATTTAATTACGAGTAGCGGTAAGAACCACTATTAATTCCTCTTGAAAAGGTCAGACGTCGCTCGCTCGCTCGCTACGTCCGTGGACGTTTGAGCGTACGTCGAAGAAAAAACTTACGCGAGGTAGTAATTTGAACGAACGTATCGCATTTAAATTCGATCACTCACCGGAGCGTAAACCAGGAAGACGTATTTTTATAACCGTAGCCTATGATCGAACCGGTCCTGTTCCCTCGATTTTTACACTCACACCCGTACCCCTGTACTTTGCAAAAACTGAATTGAGCATTAAACGCAAAGGAATCACCTCAAAATCACGCGCGGCACCTATCATCGTCGGTTCAAACGCGTACTATAGGCCATTCGATCATTAATTAATGGTTAATTTACGGTTTGTATTACTATACGTACAATTTTCAAAGAAATATATACCTCGAAAAGAGTTCGCGGGAGAAACGTTGGTTCGTCGAGTTGCTCGTAAATGCAAGCTCGAGTTTTACTCCGTCCTCGGTTCGCACGTTCCTCTCGCGCGAAGAATTCTGACGTATCGTTCTCGAGCGAAGCTTCGCGCTGATGACTTCGTCAAGTTGACCGTACAAAAAGGTGGAGCAAAGAAACCGATCGGGGAAAGAAACCGGCGGGAGTCGTGCATCGAATAAGAAGGAGAGGGAGAAGGAGATCGAGGAGAGGACGAAGTTTACGTCTATCAAGGGTGAGGAATCCTCGGCGCGAACGGTCGGTGGATATTATATAACTCCGCGTATGCTCGTTAAGGTCTGATTTTATGGCCGCCGCCGTGAGTGAAAGTCGAGCGGGTCGAAGAACCGGCGCAAAAAGGGAGTGATTTCGCGGGACGCAAAAAGCACGTATACGCGTGTAATTATCGCGGGACGTCGACTACGTGGAATGTCATTTTACGTTCCCACGATGCTCGCCCCCGTGGGGAGAATTTATCCAAGCCACCCACCGGCGTTGGCAGATTAAAGAAGACCGATTCGAGAAAAACGCGGTATAACCGCGATGGATTAATGCCGCACTCAAAGATACGGTCTTACTTTACATTCGGGGCTCGATCCTCGAATACGAGCGGTCCAATTTTAATCGTTAAATCCCAAATCGCGTCGTCCCGATCGTCGTCGAAGTACGAGACGATAGAGCAGCTATGGCGGAGCGGTAAATCACAAATATGGATTTGTACATCGAAGATCGACATTTTAATCCCAACCAATCCCTTCGAGATGGTTCCACGCGTTAACGTAGATCGCGGCCTTTGACGATTCAATATACCGCATTGAATTCTAAATCAAATAAACATATCAAACCGACGCGTGAATCGTACCAAACGAGCTTACGTGGAAGCCACGTAAATAGAAGTTCGATCTCGCATCCCACGTACGCGGAGCCATAATTTTTGTATTCTTCCGCGCGATATCTCGAAAGTACATCTACGGCTCTCGGTGATGCAAGAGCTGCCGTAAACGGCAAATCCCGAGATGCATAACGATGCGGTAAAGGAGCAAAGCGGGATACTTGGGGGCCGGAGTAAAAATCGTCGAACGTACGAGCCGCTTTCGGAGGGAGGCGTCGGGCACATCGGCTCGCGGCGCGTCGCGCCGAATCGGCGGATTTTCCCACGAAGCGCCGAGGAGCTACCGGGTCCACGGCGCAACGGTTGCGGCCGCAATTGCGCCTAAAGGGCCGAGCTCGCGCGCTCCTCGCAGCTCGAGCTCGGTACGGTCTATCGGAAATATAATTGGCGCTTTGCAAATCCATTAACCGGGCCGGTGTGGCAGGTGGCGTTGCCGCGATATTACCGGCCCTGGGGCACCCCGTACTAATTCATAGTTTCATGCTTTCCACTGCTTAAAGACTTAATGGAGGCCGGGCACGTATGCGTGCAGGCGAGCGGAACTACCGAGCTGCGTACGCTGCGTAGAAAAACGATCGCGCTTCCGTTCAAAGAGATCGAAAGTGTTATGGCGTTTGCGCGCTAACGATACCTCGTAACCCATCGAGATAGCCGATGCCGCGTCCGTGTGCGCGTCCACGCCTGCCCCTCCCGACTTTTTTCTCCCTCTGCCACTCCGCGTACGTCTGCCTACGATTTTGCATGCCCTTTTGCAATCGTAATCGTTCATACACACCTCCGTTCAAAGAGATCGACAGTGTTATGGCGTTTGCACGCTAACGATACATCGTAACGCATCGAGATGGCCGATAGTCCCTCCGTGTGCGCTCCTGGGTACGCGTATGGGATCTTTTTTTTTTTCTCGGTATGCGCTTCTACGCGCTCGTGTACTTTCGCGCACGATTTTGCATGCCCCTCTGCGCTCGTGTTCGCTCGTACGCACCTCCGTTCGGAGAGATCGACGGTGTTGTGGCGTTTGCACGATACATCGTAACGCGTCGAGGTAGCCGATGCGCGTACGCGTTTCTACGCCTCGAAGTATTCGACCTTTCTCGCCTATGCGCTCTTATACGTGCTCGCGTAGTTTCGCGTACGATTTTACATGCCCCTTTGCGATCGCGTTCGTGCGTACGTACCTTTGTTCCGAGAGACGCGCAGCGTGCGGCGTTTGCGCGCTAACGATACCTCGTGGCTTACGCGTAAGAATGCATTTATGTTTGGCCCTATGCAGTTTTACGCGTACGATCGCATACCGCTCGACGTGCTCCTTTGCGGTTGTATTTCTTCCTACAAACTCTCTCCGTGCATTTTCGTTCCTTCGTGCGCTTCCGCGCCTATATTCGCATCTACGCGCCTCCGTACATGCGTATACGTGACCTTGTTTTTCCATACGCCCGTTTGCGCTCTCTTACATCCCTATCTTCGTATATATCGGACTACGCTTCTGTGCCGCGTATACGTCTCTATGCACGATACGCATTCTCCATCCATTATACTTTTACGCGTTCCATTGTATATACATTTTCACGCTTATTGCTCCCTGTGCGCGTTCTCTATTAGAGTACGTTACTCGACACGTTTTACGCGCACGTATACATAACTTTATTTTTTCATGTACGTTATCGTACCGCCATTTGCAAATCCCTTTATCTCCATACAACTCCACATAATAAGTACGCTTTAGTCGTACATATACCCTCCTAAATTCGACGTACGAACATTTCTTTCGCGATCGCCCCTAAAAATCCGTGAATACACGTCCGCAAAAACCACGAAGAGCATCATAGCCCGGTACGTCTCCTTCGCGGTTCGTCCTTGCCCTCGCGCGCCTCCGCATTCGTGGCTCCCCCGAGGTATTCTTAACGCGCCGGGTATTCAAATTACCAGAGCCGCTGTCACTTTTCGTAATGCCCATCGTTACTCCCAAGATATCGTCGCGATATGGCTAAAACTATAATAATGTTTACGCAAAACCCAGGAACTCGCGGGACAACGCGGGTATTCGTCCTCCTGCACCGGCGCTGTGTAAAACCATGGGTTGGGCCCGATAGAGGATGCATTTGAGGCTACCATTAAGCCGGTGATTGATAATGCCCGCAGACTCGTTACGCGCCATCGCGTCCGTCCGATCAAGGTCTTCTCGCGTATACTACCGCCTACAAAAAGTTTCAGGAATTTTTCGTTCGAATGTCGCGCGTATATGATATACGGTGATCTTCCTCTCTTCGTTGGTGCACAGAGTGGAACATTACCCTTCCACTCTGCTGCGAGACGTTAACGCGGATCGATTCGCGAAAAGGAAGCAGAATTGCGAAGAAAGGACCGTTGGATCGGATGGACTATTTGAGAGTTTTTCACTAAGAAGGACACGTATACCATTGGACGACTTTGAAATTCAAACGACATGGTTCCGAGTCAAAAAAAAACGCTTCGGAAAAATATCGGATATCGGCACTTGGCAGTAGACAAAAGGGAGATACGCCGGCTTACCGTACCATATCGGTTTTGGTACCCTTCCTCCACGTCCGCGTAGCAAATCTCCATCGGCCACGATCTCGCGCCTTGCACGTCGATCGCTATCCCCGAGCTGGGCAAAGATTTTATATCGGATATTATGGCCGTTAGCAGTTAAATTGCCGGTAGTACGTGCCGTTCCGGGAAAAGGTGTTAATAGGCCGATACCGGCTACCGTATTATTATCCATCGGCCAGTTTCGCGCTCCACGGGCAAATTGAAGTTAACCGATCGTAATGGTGCTATAAAAAGGCCATATTATTGGAATGCATCCAAGGGCTCGATCCAAAAGGTACGGGGAGCGGCGAGACTCGATTTTCCCTTCGTGCGCCATTTCATTAAATCGTTAAACGATAATGCTTTACGATCAAAATCGTATCAAAATGGATTTCGTTCCAACGTTTAAAACCCATAAATAAGATTCTCGAAAAATAAGTCGGCCTCGCTCGGGCCTTCGCTCGTTGTCCCTTCTTTACACGATGGACATATTTTACGTACTTACGCCCCGTTAAAACAGAGCGAAAACCAAAAACGGTGGTACGTTGAAGGTGTCAGGCGCGAAATCGAGGATGACGAGGTAATCGTTATCGATAAGCGCGCACCGAGGAGCGGGCATCGGCGCTAAGGCCGGTCTACTCTTCGCGATGCAGAGACGAAACGGTCTGGACGCGTACGTCGATCCTCTCCCCCGGCCGTGAAGATGACAATGCAGCTGCTAACTAGCAAAATGCTAATATTTACTTAACCTCGACGGAGGGGGAGGCGACCGTGCTCCGTGGTTGGAATCTAGCAAACGCAGACGATGAGCGACAAAGGAAGGAGAGGAACGAACGAGAATGACGAAGCACCCGGTCCGTCGATGCTATTTTCCATTGGCAGAGATCAGACAATGTAACCTTGCCTGCCCGACGAACGGCTGAGAAAAACATTAGACGAGTATCCGTGCGATGATTCGACAAGTTCTTCCCGCGGCAGCGCGTCTATTCGCGTAGGCCGGGGAAGAAGAATTATCGAGGTGCACCTTATCGCTCCTCTACCCTACTTACCTCCGCCAACCTCCGAGCTTCCGAATCTTTCCTCGCGGCCAGAGATACCCCGATAAGCTTCCAACGACCATTGGAAAGATTAATCCCCGAGGATGCTTCGATCGACGGATTTCACCGGCCTTACACGTCGATCCCTCGCCTTTCGGCCCTCGTTAAGCTCCATCCTTCCGCAGTTTTATTATCGTGCCCCATCGCGCCGAGTTTTTCCTCCTCGCGGTTATTTTAATCCAAATCCGAGAAACGCCTCGAGATCGAGATTTTAACGAGGCAATGCCGTAAAGTATCCGATGCATCGATTACCCCGCGCCCCCTCTCTCCCCTTCGCCCCTCGGCCGGTATCTCCGCGAGCGCGGAGGCTTGAAAATCCTCATTAACATTCAGATTGGAACACCTGTTCCCGTGGCGCGGCCGAGAGGCGCGCATTTCCCCGCGTCCGAGGAATCGATCCGAGGAGAGCGTAGGTTAGGTGTCGTCGCTTCGAGTGGCACGAGGAGAGATTGGATTTCTGGCGTTCCGGGCCGACCGACCCGCGCTTTCCTCCGGCTCGAGGAAACGTCCACGGATATGATAATAAGCGAGGCTCGCGCCAACGTGCCGCGTCGAGAACGATTCGAAACCTCGGGGCTACGTACCGAGAGAGCCAATCCTCTTTCCTGCAGTCGCTGTCATGACCACCGGGAACATCTCTGTTCCGCTGCGAGTCTTTTAAATCCCCCGCTGCCTTTCCAACGGTCACGCCTCCCCGTTTCGTACCGGCGCCATCGATGCTCGTGACGCTGCAGGATTTACGGTAAAACCGAAAGTCCTTTCTCTCTCTCTTAACCCATTTGCGCCGACCAGTGGAATAACCCTCCCATAACGATCGTCGCTTATCGTCATCCGCTAAATATTACGCGACCACGCTCGTTTATCATCGGCAGCGCAAAGTAATACGCAAAGCAAATAAAGGTGCAATGCGAATGCATCAAGGACGAGGAAGATGACGACGCCCGACGCTCAGACACCGAACAGAGTTCCCGAAGAACCTCGAGGAGCACGATCGCGGATGAAATCCTACTCGGGCAGTCCGACCGATCGAACGAGCAGCGGCGGTCGCGAGCGCGTCTTCACGTAGGAAACTCTTCGATTGCGCAAATATCTCGGAGCACCGATGGAAGGAATTAGCATAATGCCGGGAAGCGTTAGGCCCCGCGAGCGCAAATTGTGCGGCGCGGGTTGTGCTCAAAGCGAGCAGGCGAGGAGGGCCGAGTCGGGCGGGGGGAGTGCCTTCTTTCCGGGAAGGAAAAGTCGTCGGTATGGCCGGTGCGAGAAGAATACCTGGAGGAAGAAATGGGTGGAGAGAGAGAATAAAAATGAGCGAGCGAGGGAAGGAGAGGGGGGGGGGAGTGGGAAAGAGAAAGAAACAGAGACGAAAGAACCAAGTCCCGCGTAACTGGCACTAATCGTTATCGAGCGGCGCACGTAGCGCGTCGTTCTCGCTCCTGATCCGCCTTGTCCGAACTATTCCCCAGGGATTTGCGCCCCGAGATTACACCGCGGTACACCGGGGCCCTTCCTCGCCTCGCGCACTTCGATTCCTATTTCGATCCGATTGCCATCCGCGTATCCGCCGCGGAATATCGGCGGCGATCGTACCAGCGGCAATAAACGTGCGCATTGGAAATGGGGGAATTGGCCTTTAAGACGGGGGTAATGAGCGCGATTATTCTCCATTCGCCTCGGTTTATCGGCATCGGGCCGATTTTCGATCCAGAATTTACCGGCGTAATAGGACGTAGATTAAACGGCAGCACGCTGAGATATCCCGGGGGAAGGATGAGGGTGAAGGGGGCTGGAGGGTGGGAATAAATACGCGAAGTGTTTCTCGGAATGGCCCTTTCTACCTGCTGCTTTATTTTCGAGGATGGGGAAGGACGGGATGCGTGGTGCGCGTTAACGCCAGCTCGAGGGAGGCTCAAAGTGGGGAATTTGCCTGAGAATCGCGCGAAATCCTCCGATAATCCCGATCGACTTTCGGATCGAAGCTGGACAACGAGGGGGACGGTAAGGAGCGTTTCGATGATCCATCGAAAGTCCATCGTACGTGGAGCGCGAAAGTGTTGGCAGAAAAGCGGGTTATTACGGGTAGTTACAGGTGGTTACAGGTAGTTGAGGTATCGCCGGCTCTCCTTCGCACTTCCTAAAGGCCGTTCCTCGGCCTACGTGTGGTGCGCGCGCTCGCACGCACGAACACGCTTCTCTCTCTCTCTCTCTCTCTCTCTGTCTCTGTCTCTCTCTACCTCTCACACGTACACACACTCTCTCCGTCCCTCCGTCGCTCCCTCTTCTTTGCCCGTGACGCAACGCGCCGTCTCTTTCGAGGCAATTCCTGCGGTTCGAACCGAATATCAAAGGGAGGGTATACGTTTTCGTGGTGTAACTGACCTGTCTCGACGAAACGTTAGTTGCGCCGCGCCGACCGCAGAGACCTGTCCCTTTCTTTTTTCCCTCTCCGTAGCCCCGTGCAATCGGAATGCCAGTCGGCCAGCTGCAACGAAAGGGAACGCAGCCACGCGGGAAGGACATTGAATTAGGGCCGAGAGCATCGTCAGCACCTCGCGCTGCCACCGACAAGATCTTCCGCGGCCCGCTGAATTCCCTCCCGATCCACGATAATGGACGGGACATTAACGCGTTCCGCACCGCGACAATCTCCCGACCCTCGCCCCCCCCCGCCGCCGCCCATCGCACTCGCATGATCGAACTTATTGTACGACCGGCACTTGGAAACGAACCGGAGCAAACGTCGCGGTCGTCCTTGCGCGATTCTGCGATCGATAAATGTGCTGCAGGAATCATCGTTATTTATCTAAACGGGTTCAAGGAGGATGTTTCGGTTTGCCCCCCCGGTATACGGTAAATATACATAAATATGCAGAGAAAATGACCGGTAATTCCAAGGCGAAACAAGGCCGTTCCTTTAGCAGCGGACCTTAAAGGATCTCGCCGATCTTATTCTCAGTGCAAGAAACTCGATCCTCGATCGCCGCAAGAAGCTTTCCTCCTCGGATATCGCAATCTCGCGAATCTGGGCCCCGATCTTCCTTTCGGATAATCGCCGCGGCGCAGCGATAATCGGCGCGGGCCGAATTCATAGAATTCAGGATCGGGACACGACGGATCGGCTGAGAAATCACTCCGAACGACGAGCGGCGGTAAATCTGAATCTCATTGCTCGGTCATTATTCGAGTTGCACCGTGGGGACAGACGGGGCGAGGGATGGGGGAGGGAGGGCGGGAGGGAGGAGGGTAGGAGCGGTAAGGGATGGAGAGGCGGGGCAATTATGGGGGCATGAATATTTATGGAAACTGGTGTACCGTGTAATCTTTAGGAGACAACGGCCGCGGTGCCTCACGGTTTACTTTGTCGGTGCGCACTCGCCGAACTCAATTACCCTCGCGAGGGTAAGGCTGGAGGGGGAAGGGAGAGGGAGCGAGAGGGGGGCGGAGGGGGGTGGAGGGGAGGATCTACGCCGGTGAAACTACGCGGTCGAAGAAGCGATCGATCCTTCGGTTAAGTGGCTACCTCGGCCTACTCGCTGGCAAAAGGACGCGCGATGTATACACACTCTTGCGGATATAATTTCCCTCACCCTCTCGCCCCACGCCCCTCCCCGCTCGCCCCGCTCCCCTCCCTCGCCCTCGCTCGCGCGATAGTCCGGTACTCGGCCTCCCCTTATCGCGGTTAATAATGCATCGCTTAGGCCCAAGAGTACTTTACGCCCTTGGGAAATTACTCGAACGAATTCCTCCGATGAATCGTACGGAATCCGGCGTTTGGCCAAGCCGACGAATCCGAAGCCGGCTTCACGCGCGCCGGTGCCTGCCGGTCGGTTACGCGCTGGACAAAGTGCGGTGGAACGCGATAAAGTATTGTCGCTTTCGTACGTCCCGATCGCCGTCGAGACATCGGATAGCAGAGGGAAACGCTCGGGGAAAATCCAGACGTTGGATAGCCCGAAGGTAAACATGTCACGATGAATTATGCATTCCTACTATCCCGTTGCTTTAATTAAAAAATGCAAAATGGAATTTCGGCTTCCTTCTCCGTACCTCTCGGTTTCCCGCGTTGACGAGAAAATGGATAACGAACTTTCGAGCTCTCCGTGAATCTGGTGCTCGTAGAATTCTCATTACCGATTATCGCCTTTGATCGAGCCATCCTCTTTTTAGAGTTCTTCCGCGATCTTTTATAGCTCGCGTAAACTGAACCGTTGCGTTCTCTCGTATACCTCTCGAATCTTACGCGAGTATTTTCACGGCGCATACCGTGGCGCGGTTTTCCCCTGGGCGGATAAGTGGATCGACGCCACTGCATGCGCGCTACATAATATTATTTTCCTTTCGAGATATGGATTATGGCCGACGGTGAAACGGCTTGGCATACCCCGCAATTACTTAACGCAGCACGATCGCTATGCTATTGTTACGTTCGCTTATGCGCTAATTGGCGCGGACGTTACGTGACTTGTTTTACTAATTAGCAGCCTCTAGGAAGGCCGATCGTCTGCTCCGTGCCCCATTCAGCGCGCTCGAGTCATTGATGCCGACGCGAGCGAAGAGGCGGTTTGCGAAAAACTCGTAAATCGGTAACGATCCTTTTTTCAACGGCCTCGGTACGGATTTTGAGAGCGAAGGTTTGGGGGCGAGCGCGTTGCTCGATTCGGAAGGATGAGCGCGAATAAAGATTTTAATTGTACCGCTGGGATAACGATGGTCGTTATTGAAACTCCCCCGGTAAAAGCATCATTTACGAGGGCCATAAGAGGGTTAAGCGTATTTATATCTTATTGAGCGCATAATAGGGAGGGGATTATTATCGTAAAAACACTGTATGAAATAAAAGATCGGAAGATCGCTTTCTAAGTACCCGTAACGCATACAAGACGCCCGAGTGCGGCCGTGCACTTAATGCCCGTATCCCACGTAATCGCGCGCATAAATGCTCCTCCTCGTAAAACAAACTGGGGCAACAACTTATCCACGGTCATTCCGGGCATATTGTTACTCCGCGGCGATGTAAGATGCGTGGAAACTTAGTAAACGTTTCTCGATCGTCGGCAAACGACTCGTTTACGTGCTCGCATCCTTCCTAGATTTCCTTTTTACATAGAAATCGTTCGTTTTCCAAAAAATCATCGCGTACTGTTCAACGTCGTTTATCAGTAGCGACGTAAGATGCGCAAAAACTTGATAAACGTTTCTCGACCGTCGACGAACGATGCGTCGCGTGCTCGTATCCTTCGTGGATTTCCCTTTTGAATAACGTTCGTCTATTTACGATCGTCCTTACCCCATCGTGAATCTCAACCGCCAGGGAAAACCACCGCTTTACTCCATATTTTGTCCATGGTCGTTAAACCTCCATAAACCACGATGACTTCGAAGTACCGTTTCGTTTCCGTGCTTTGTCCTAAGTGAGCTATTGTCTCCTTCTAGATTCCCGTAAGACCGCGGAGGGTTAAGGGTACGAGATTACGCGGAAAGCATAGTTGCAGTGTCGAGATGTAAAAGAACCGACGGTTATAGAGGCTCGACGTTACCGATTTTATTGCACGAAGTTCATGGGTATATCTGACCGTAAATAAAGTCCCCGTGGATGCGGCCAATTACCCATTAAATCCCCTACAATAATTTCAAATTATTCCCCTTTCGTCTCGGAAACGCATTCCTCGCGCCTATCATCTCGAACCTCGCGTTACGTCTACACGCCTCCTATACTCGAAGCCAGTGTTCTTCAACCTTTTTGCATCCGCTGATCGGGAAGAGCGAAAGAAATATTCCCTGCTCTTTTAATTATTTACAGACTATTCGTCCGTTGGTTTTTCAATCTCATTCTAGAAATCGAACGTTCTACGATTAACCGATATGATCGGAAAAGGTGCGTTAGAGAAACACGTTAATAGCAGAATGCTATTGAGGGAGAAAGATGAAAAGAGATGGAGCGAGATCTTAATATCGTCGCTGCTCGACGTCCAAAAAAATTAATAATCGTGCATGGGATGTTTTTCGGAGAAACAAAATGCTGCATTGCCGTTTACTCGGTTTCTTCGTTTACTTCGCCGTTGAGGGGCAGACAATTTCTATGGTCCAGGGATCCCTGGTTGAAGAACACTGCTCTAAGCGCACCACAGGTTACTCGGTGCATTGTTCCCGTGGCAGAGCATCGCACGTCGACTACGGGTATCGATACGGGATATGCTTCACAGCCAATTATTATTGCCATTTAGATAAGGAACGCAGTTAGTTAAGCCTGGAGACCTCTAACGATCATCGTGCGGGACTCGCTTGCACCTATTTTGCGTGGAGTAACCGCCGATCCGGGAGATGTATCTAAAGTTTCTCGAAAACTAATCGCAATTGCCCGACACGTTCGAGCCTTACGTCTTTGTAATAATATCCAAGGTTGAATGGAGAACCGAGGGAGAATTGGATGGAAAGATCGATTCTCGACTGGAAGATCGGGAATATCGGGCACTCTGCAAATATATGTTTTCGAATATCGTACGCTATCGTGGAGAATAAAAATAAATCTCTTCCGATGGAAAAGGAATTGTGGAAAGGACAGGATTCTCGTCGATAGTGGCGGTACTGCTTGCCGTATCGTTCTTGGAAGATATACGTAAATAGCTTATGGGAGATTAACCGTTCGAATGACCCCTCGTGTATTCCATGCCGAAAAGCACCGCGTCTCATCGTCAATGTGGGTCCACTAACGTTGCTCTCGTCCTCCACAATAACCTTCGGATCTTCGCTAGGCTTTATTAAATCAAAGTATTCTCGACCTTCCTTATGAATAGCCCTGACAGTTACGATATATGACATGCACGCAAACGTCATCTTCGCGTAGCAAATGAAGGAACGGGAACGGGAAACACGATCCCGTTGCTCGGCAATTTTTGAGCTTTAACCATCCGTGACGCTCGAATGGTCAGACAGGTAATTAAATCAAGACGTTCTCCATCCTTTTCACGAAGAGCAGTAAGAATTGCCATGTACGATATTCGCGCGAGAGTCATCGTCGAATAGAAAGTGATAAAAGCGAACGAAGGGAAATAAAGGAAACGAGACTCGGGTGCTGGACGCTCCTACAACGTATTTCCTCGACCATCCGTGGTACTCGAACGGTTAATAAGCGAGTCCGCCGTGGACCTAACGGTCGCGAAGCGCAATTGAAAGCCTCCGTTTTGAATCTTAATAAGAATTCGCTTTCTGGTCTGGTTGATTACGGGACTACCCGGGAATCCGCAGGAAAGTTTAGTGGTTTCTCACAGTCCGGTGGAAACCGTGATCCGAAAGTGCGCTCGCGCACGAGGCAATCTGTATAACCTAATTCAATCTAATCGCCAACACCTCCGAGGATTGCATCATCGGGAACCGTGCCTCGAAGGATGGATACTCGCGGCCGAAGGGGAATACCCCCCTTCGACGATATGTGTAATCCTACGGATCGTTACGCGATCCTGAGCTTACGTAAGCGAGGAGAATCCTCGCGTTCTCACTCGCGTTTCTTTCAACGCTCGACGATTTTCACCTCTGCCGATCTATACCAAGCGAATCACGCGCCAACCACGAGGCGTTGCTTCCAGGCCACTCTGCTCGTTCCTCGTATTTTCACGATGGTCCGCGGATCGAGAAAATCCGATTGCTCCTAAGATCGCAGGAACGATTTATTCTTCGACGAGACTTTTGATCGACCGACGAAAAGGACATTCGTCGGGGAAATCAATATTAGGTATGCTCGATATCCACACGATCTTGCGAGCGTGGTTCGCCAACTAATCAAAATAGATGCTGCGTACTTGGCGGAACAATGTGATTAGCAATAACCCAAGAATATCGGGGCAGCTTCCAACGCGCCTGGAAAACCAATTAAAGCATCGTGGTAGGAGCGGGGTGGGGGGTGGGGTGGGTGGGATCGAAAAGAGAGCGCGCAAAATAAATCAGGTACACGTGTAGATACGTTCCCGTGGCCGTAATACACACTACGTACGCGCAGGCTCTGTATCGCTATCTCGATAATAGAATGATCTATCTGCAACGAGCGGCAACAATAAGCGAACAAGATATTATTCCAGTACCAGGCCGCACCGTATCTCGGACACGCGGGTACTTGATCTGGGAGCACGGAGTACCTAACCCAACAAATAACAATACGGTATTGCCCTCACGTACCGTGGAGGGCCTAGGATCAGCGCCATTATGCGCCGGCAGCGAAAGAGGTTCCTCTTCGGTGTATACAGATACTACACCCCTGGACAACAACGGACGGACGTATACCGCCGATCCCTCTTCTCCTCCGCCGACCATTCTCCACCTCCCTCTCCCCCTCCCCCACCCTCTCACCCGATCCAGCACGTTTTCAATACTTAATGCACCACGGATGAAGCCCCGTTCAATTACTCGCAACACGATACCACGGCTATTTATTGTGGTCTGCCGAAGCTCGACCGTTCGCCTCTCTCCGTACCCTCGCTCTTGTCCTTCTCCACGCTTCGCCCCCTTCCCCCCCACCCCCCACCCCCCTCCCCTTTTCCCAGCGATTCCACGCCATGCGATACTTCCTCGCTCGGAGTATGGACCTAATGTTAACTTCTTTACGGCCCTATGTCGAGTATGGCTCGACATTATGTTCTTTGCCGGCCGACCGTTATAATGATATCGTACACGTGAATCGAATAAACTTTCGACGGTTTTTCCATTGCCGAACAGCAGGAATACCGCTGGGAGAGATCGCTTTGGTCGTTGATCGTGTGTCCGGAGGTAAGTCTTAAATATAAGCTACGACGCGAGTTGGCCGGGGAGAGGCGGACAAAACGTCTCGGACCGAGAAGAGCGAAGTCGCTTCGTTCTAGCTCTTCCCTTTTCCCATCGACCGTCGGAAGTCAACTATTATTGCTTCAGGTCTTCTTATTCCGACAAGAACCACGGACACCTTTGCAAATTGCCCTTTAGACGCAAACCTCTTTCGCGGAATCTGCTCTCGGCCAAACTTACTCGGGGATTTTTTAAATTACCTCTAACCGCCTATACGTATTTCGAAAGGAATTACGCGACGTTCCTCGTTCCTCCGCGACGTCTTCCGAAAGTTTAATTTCAAGAGCGAAAGGGGGGAATATTATTATTCCAGCAAAGTACGTCAACCCCTAGAGCCGATGTGCCGCGAATTTCCGGATCGGGAAGTCTCATCGCGAGCGGGATTACCGAGGGCCGATACGAGGAGGTCCGTCCGTCCGCATTGGTAACGGCCCTGCGCCGTGCCAGGCGTAATGGAGGATCGTTCACGGAGGACTTTCGCACGATAAACAATCGGTACCGACGTCCTGTCGTTAATCCGGAATTATCGTCCCGAGGCGGGGCGGCAAAGGAGGGGTGGAGGCCGCTATCGAGAAACCAGGAAGCGATTGGAAGCCCTCTACTCCGAGAGTCGTTCCCGACGCGGATCGCTATCGTCCCTCGAACTCCGCCATGTCGATCGGCCGTCGACCGGGGGCGGAGTGCCCGTGGAATTCCGCAAAATCCGCAACCCCCCTGCCGCCCCTTCGAAGGCGAAACCCTCCTCGGGATGACCGTGCACTGATCGCGCCATGTAGATTTTCCTTTAATGCCAAGTTACTTAAGAAGGTCGCCGATGAATAAGCGTTCTTGTCATTCGGTAAATAAACGATTGCGTTCCGCGTGATCGCTGAGGTGTCTCGTGGAGCCTGACGGTAACATCCATTCCGACGACCGACCGCGACTCACGCCACTCTGTCTCGGCCGACATTGTAACGATCGCATCTAGATCCCCGACTAAGGTTACCGCTGCTGCGTGCCAGCCCGGTGGACGTTTCCACTCGATCGGTGCGGCCACTCGGATTAGCGATAAATACCATTTCGATGCTATTATATTTTTCGGCCGCCCGCAGAAGCGGAAGCGCCGTTTAGAAGTGGTTTTCCGGTCGCACGGGTGGACGACGAATGGCGCTTGGAGGGAATATTTCGGCCACGCGGCGAAAGGACGAATAACGTTTAGAAGCGGATTTTCGATCGGTTGGAATGGCGATGAATATCGATCGGTGATGTTTCGGCCGTTCGAGGAAAAGACGCGTATCGTTTTCGAGCGATTTTTTGACCACGCACGGGACGCTTCTTCGTCGTCGAGTCCAGCAAACTTGACTACGACTCGAATTCTCTTACCTAAGATACGAAGAGGCATTCCGCGATAGTCCCGTCAGTCTTCGATGCGCGTCCCTACTGCATAAAATCGCGCTCATAACTCTAATCTCGGCGGTAACATGAATTTTCAATCAGCCCCGGCCACGATATCGTTCGGGTCGCGAATTCTTTCGCGGACGTCCCGCGAACGCCGATAAAACGCTCTACTCGGGTCGGTTAACTCGATATAAGTCACGTTCAGGCGCAATCGGAACTCTATTAAGATAGCGGGCATACCGGGAAAGGGAGTTAGCTCAGAAGCGGAACGCGGAAAAGGTCCTGAGAGTGGACGAATCGGAGGTTCTTAACGAGGTGAGGCATAAAAAAGCCACTGAGCGAATTACGACCATGACTTTTGCTACGGAACATGACACTCCACCGAGCATGGTTCTCATTAGTATCCCTCTCCCTCTCGTCCCATAAGCGTCCTCGTCGACCCCCTAATTTCGCGATAACGACGTTTTACTCGCGCTCGTAAAGCGGCACGAGAGCGCATTGGCTAATGAAGCGATCCATACCGATCGTCTTTAGTGCCTAATTTGGTGGGCGCACGAAAAAACGTAGCTATCTCTGGAGGTAGCCGCGAGACGCGAAGCCGAAATGACGAAGGAAGGACTCGACTCGCGGTGCACCGAACGACGCGGAAAAAGGTATTTAACCGGAGGACGGCCGATGTTCCAAGCAACAATATCACCGTACGCGTAACGGCACGTTTAGGTGAAAATTTGCGCGTAAAAAATCTCGCGATACTCGCGCATACCCTCGTCTCGTACAAGTATCCAGAATAGCGATGCTCAATGGCCGCGAGTGATCGCGAGAGGTAGAGAAGGTATCGCGTTTACGACGTGCAATTTTAATCCCGAGGATTCGAAGAGGAATAAAGGAGAGAGGATCCGAAGGAGGTCGAGGGGGAGGATCAAAGTCATGGCTCGTCGACTACCTTCCGGTAGGTGGGGCCGAAACGAATGCAGATTAAAAGCGAAAGGAAGAAGACGTGGCCGGGGCCCTGCGCGTGCCTTCCGGGGGTAGACGTCTCCTGACGTCTTTTTCAGAGAGTTCAGACGAGAGGATCCGCGAAGAGCGGCTCGCCGCCATCATCCTCCTCCGGTTGTTCTTCCCAGCACGATGATGCTTTCTCACAGTCTGTTACCAACGCTCGGCCGCGTCCTCTCGTACACTCACGGCCGACGTCTACACACCGCAATAACAATAACGACCAACCAGCGGCGCGAGCGAGCCGCCGTTTCGACTCCATAGCTGCCGGAGAGTTCGCGGCGCTGCGGAGGCTGGGCGAGATAGATAAGGGGTTAAAAGGTTCAGCCGTGAGATCCCGAGATTCTCGAAATAGTTGTACCATTAACGAATACCCGCGAACCGTGGCTCTTACGCCGTGCGAAAACTTCTCTGCCTTCCACGGCTTCGCGCGAATCGCAAACGAGGACGAAAGGAGCTGCGCTCTAACGGGTTTCGATGACATTCGACGGTGTGCATCGGTAACGCGGTCGTAATCGTAATTGTACATACGCCGCAGGGAATATAGTTGGATACAACGAGAATATCCAAAGACCGGTTACGACCGGATAATTAAGATTTTGCAAAAGTGGCGATCGGAATATCTTAATCGTAGGCAGTTTCGTTACGCAGGGTCGAATAGCTCGCGATCGAATCGTACCAGACGTAGGACCGTGCAGAGCGAAAAACGACTATCATCGATTCTTCCATTGCACAACCTCCGAGCAGCGGTTCTACTCCGAATTCACCGTTCCGCTCTTCCCACGGTGTTCGCAATTTCCAGATAATAATAAGACCTTTTAGAGAGGAACGCGTAGGATCCGCAGGCCGGGAGGTACCCTCGGGTTTCTCGAGTCGGTCGGTGCCGTCCGGCAGCTTCGACCGGATCGTCCAGCCCACGCGACGTCGGCCGTGGAACGTATCAATGAGAGTACCGTGGCTGCGATTCCCGGAACGATCGCGCCCGATAACTCTTAGCCCCGGAGACCCGAACAATGCCGGATATTCGTATCACTCCCCGTGATAGTACGGCCTCATCCCGCTCCTTCCTCCCTCCCCACCCTCCTTCCCCACCTTCCGAGCCTTCCTCGCCTTCCCCAGCCCCGCCACCTCCTCCACGTCCCACGGTGCTCTCCTCTTGCCGCGGGGAGTTGCCGACAAGGCGGTCGCCGATTGCAATTTGCCGATACGATTCTACCTGCCGCATTGCGCGCCGTGTTTCCTCTCTCCTTCTCTCTCCCTCCCTCCCTCCCTCCCTTCCTCTCACCGCCTCTGCCTCACTCCCCCCCCCCCACCCTCCCTCCATCTCGCTCTCCGCGGTTTGGCCTGGGTTAAAAGCCCGAGTTGGGGCCGCTCTCGGTTCCTCCTCGGCCAGATACATCTTTCCCCGGGTAACTACCCGTAGAGAGAGGGATCCCCTCGGCGGCGCTGCTCGGCCGTCCGGTCAATATGTATCGCACCGGGTACGTACGTGCTGGCAACACGTTGCCGCCACGGCCGGGACCAGATACCACGGAGATACGGTCCACCCACCCTCCCTCCTCCCCTCGGGTCCTCGCCTCCTCCCTCTCCGGGGCCGCGATTAACCGCAGCTCTATTACCTATTCCCTCCTCCCTCCGAAGGCGAGTCGCCCCGCGGTTTACCGCGGGATTTATCGATCCCGGATTGGGATACCGCTTGTCACCGGGTCTACGGTCGAACGGTAAGGCACCGAGGGCCACAATGGATCGCATTCAGCCAGGCCACGTCGGGAAACGGATCGTGATTTAGGATTCTTTTCCCCCCTCCGTCCTTTTTTCCCTTGCCGATGCACGGACGTTTAACTACGCGGAGTGACGAAGAATGCCGGCTTGTCATACCGGCCGTCGTCGAGGGGTTCCGCGTGCCGTATCCTGCGGTAATGCATTGTACCGTAAGGTCGCGTCCAGCGATAGGCAAGAAGGCGGAAGTGCATCGTACAGGATCGAAGAAACGGCAGATTGCGAACAAAGGGAAGCTCGATTTAGCGTTCGGTCGATCGCGCGTGATTCATCGTCGATGGGGAGGGAAAAATTCGATTGATGCTCTCGGACGAGGAGAGCGATCGTGGGTCTCGTTTTGCTTGTCCGCGCGGTTTATGCGTCGTCGGCATCGATTTCAGGATGCCGAGTTCTACGACTTTCGTCCGGCTATCGATACCATAAATTCGGTCGAATAGTCCGCGTACTACCCTCGCGAGACTATTTATCCGAACTTACCTCGATCCGAGCCACTTTGATCCGAGATCTGCCGCCTCGAGGTGCGTTCCGAACTACCGGAGCTACCCCGCGCGTATCGCGCGAAAGATTATCCGGAACGATGGGCGGGATCGTCTCTACCCGCTGCGCGAGCGTACTTCGAAGTGATCTTTTGCGGGAAGCGAAGCAGCGATCGATTCGTCGGCGAATACGTTAAAATATCTCCTCGATCTTTCGCCTCTGCGCTTCCCAAACGCGAAGAGACGCGCGTAATTCGCGTATCGTCCGATCGAACCGCGCGGTCGACATGGGCGGACGGTGCTTCCGCAGGTGTAACCGAGTGCGATCTTGTATAGAGCGAGCAAACGCTCCGCACTGGCATTGTCGAGGGCAATTTACACGGCCGAGCGCTATAACGTCCGCTTCGACGAGACAGGAGCGGACGGATGCCCCGAGTTGAGGAAGCACCGTGCGAACTTGCAAATGGCCTGTCGCAATCAGCGGCCGGTTAGTCCAGCCGCGCTGGAGGAATCTCGTCACGATCGCGATAATTAATATTCATCGACATCGCCGAGACATCGAGCGAGGCGCTCGCTCTCGTCGAAGGATTCCTTCTCCTCGCTTCGCGCTCGAAGAGCTCCTCGAGCGATCTCCTACGACGGATAGCCCCGCGGCCTCGCTGTCCTTTTCCATCCTTGGCGCCGTTCCCTCGCTCGTGAGCGTCGCCGGAGACGCGCGCGGAGTGCGCAAACGCGGGCACGCGCGTCGCTCGTCGAAGAGTTCGCGGGCGTCCGCGTCGATTCGCGAAGATCGCGACGAGCCTCGAGGTTCCCATGGCACGAGCATGGACGGACCTGGAAGCGCAGCGTGGCAGGATGCCTCGCATCGTTGTCCCGAGGAAAGTGAACCGCGCGGCCTACCATCGCACTTTCTGGGATCGTCGATTATTAATGGCCGCGGTGGTGGTCGCTCGTCCGTGCGGCGGAGGCGCAAAAGTGTGCATCCGGTTTCCTACCGGTGCTCTCCTCTCCGGCCTCCTAGAAAGCCCGTGCTCGGTGGCAGCCACCGGTGCAGGACCAGAGCGGACGACCTTGCGCCACGAGAACGAGTACCTGGCGAACGAGCCACGGCTCGAAGGCCCGATCGTTCCTCCTCGCCAAACTTTTACCGATCCCGCTCTCGAAGGATGTAGACTTCGACCTTGAAATTAGGCCACCATTCGACGATCGTCCGATCGACGCTCTCGAAGGAGTTCTCTCGCGTCGTTCGTGCCGAGCGATGATGGCGAGGAAAGAGAAATCTATCGTGTTACGCGGTTATTACCGCATACACGTGCGTCGCGCGGAGTTGGAGGAAAGTGAAAGAAGGCGGGGCAGGACTTTCTCCTCTTTTGCAGGTGGAACCGCGCGGCCGAGGGGCGTAGAGGATCCTCGAACGTACAGGCGCGCGCTCGAGTCGTGTTTTCCAGATGCGCATTCCTGGCTGAAACCGCACGTCCCGGTCTTCCAGCGGTGGTATCCAAGGTGGACGCTTCTTGCGCCTCGTCTCGACGTCTCACCTCCTCCCGTCCTTGTCGCGCTCGCTTTTCGCGGACGCTCCTGTCGGTGGCAGCCTCTTACAGGTCTGTTTGGCCACGGTTGCGCGTATGCGCGGATGAAACCAGTAGCCGGGCGACAGGCCCGATACCCATTACGACTTGCTGCTCCATTTTGCGGCTTTGCGCGTTACAGATCTTACCGTAATGCGCCTTTGTACACCTGCGAGATTCCCTCTTATTACGCTTCCTGCACCATTATACACCGTGCGCTACTCTGTCTCCCGTGCTAACCCTCTTTTCCTAGTCGCGCATCAACCCAGAAGCGTTTTTTTCCCCGCCAGAGTCGATTCGCTACGTACGCGTCCGTGTCTCACAACCGGATTTTTCCACACGGTTACTTACAACCGTCGTTCTCCGTGGCTGGAGATACAAATTCGTACCAACGGCTCTATACGCTATATCTGTACGAAGTATAACTCTGAAATTTCCACATTGCCCAAAGCAAACCAGGGTCAAGCCGCGCATCTGACGTTTATAAACATTTTCTCTACAGCCACTTACATTCCCAATGGTTAGAAACGAGCGACCCTTTCGTAACGAATCGATCCGTAAACCTGGGAAAACTTGGCTGGACGAAGATTCGAATCGCGTTACGGTAGAGACGTGATCCACTGGCCGTCCGTGCGGAAAGAGAAAATCCAGGGAGGGTTCGGAGGGGTGGAGTGCCGGTTAACGTCATAAATCGCATCCCCCCCTCCGGAATTTATGCGTAATCTACGGTGACCTACGGCGGGCGGTTTAATGTTGCAGAGTTATGCGTCGAGGATACACGCGTGCTCTCCGTGACGAACACAGGGTACCGCGTGACCGGTATATGTAGGTGAATATACTGGCGCAGGGCACGGGCCCTTTCGGGCCCTTTGGGGCCCTTATGGCGCGGTTGGAAGGGCGTGCATGCGTGCGTGCGTGCGGCCGACCGGCCAGCACGCGTGACCACGCGCCCGCATTCGTGTACACCCTCCCTCAAAAGTCTAGAGGTTTTGACACACCGAAGGGCACGCTCTCGATCAACTTTAACGCGTCCTGTTTTTCTGATTTTGCGGTCGAAAATTTCACTTATCACGAATCGGCTCCGACCTTTCGTAAATTCGGATTTTTCGATCAGGTTAGTTTCTTAAGTTAAAAATAAAATCAAACGTGGATTTGTCGTTGAGAGATCGAAAGTTTCGTTTTACGTTTTGTCCTTTTTCACCGCATATTTTACCCGCATTTGATTTATACGTAGATGTACGAACATATATCGATATTACGAATCATTCGTTTTAATCAACGTTTCGATCAAGATCTTCGTTTTATACTACTTCCAAGAACGATGTAAGGCATAGATTAGATGCAGCACCTAACGTTACGAATTATTTTGATAACATTTTAAATAAATTATCGATGGCGTTTCTCTCAATACCTATTTCTGATCGCGTGAAATGGGAAAATAAATAGACAATAGGGCACTGATCTTCGCCCAACTCTCCGGAACATCCCGGTGTATAATGTTGTTAAAGACTTTTACAAAACTCGAACGCGTATAAAAATGTCCGTCCGTACGGGTATATACGAAGAAAAATGTCGATACCCCTTCGAGTTTATACGCACGCCCGTGTACGTAGGTATGAAATGTTTGGACGAAAGACGCGCGATCGTCGGTAGACTTTTGAGGGGTGGTGTACGTAAGCGACCTAGCCCAATCTCGACGGCCCACGCCGAGTCCCGGGCGAGGGAGTAGCCGAGCATAACGCATTCCCCGATGGAAACGAAGGAGGAGTGAAAGGAGGAAGAAAGAAAGCGGGAGAGGAGGGAAGCAATGGCTACGAGAGTTAGCAGGGCGGTGCGTGGGTCACAATGCCCTCGGGGTACGGCGCACCAGAACCCTCGCTGTTATCCTCTCCTCCTTCCTTCCTCCTCGTCGCCGTCCTCCTCGTCGTCCTCGCCGTCCTCGCCGTCCCCGTCGTCCTCGTCGCCGCGACTCGTTATGGAAAGCGCACGGGATATTGTTGCTCGTATATACGGAGAGTACGAGGGAAGCGCGCCGTGCTTGTACTATGCAGATGATTCTGCGATATGGGCTATTCATTGTGAGTCATTTAAGAGTTTATGCGGTGGGTACGGGCCACGGCCGGGCATACGCGATATGTTATTATATTGCGTATCGAAAGCTACGCCAGTAACGCATGCCCCGCCGATCGTACCTCGCTCGCGGTCCTCCGTCGCTTTCGCCGCTTATTGCGCCCCCTCCTCGAATATATAACGAGCGCAGGTGTATACCCAGGCCCCGGCTACCCCCATCGCTCTTAACTCCTTCGAGCTCCGTCCACCGAAAGCCCCCCGAGGAGCCGTCGATGAGGAAAAAAGCGCAGGCGTGCCGCCTCGTCGCACCGCTTTGGGCGGACGAGGAGCTTCGTGTTTGGCGAAAACGGAGATCGAGCCTTCCGCGCGGAAAGGGATGCTGGATAAAGTTTACCGGATTGAATCTTCGGGACGCGAAGATTCCTTTGCGATAGGGTATAGGTATTATCGGTGCGGCTTCATTGTACGAATATAATTTTTTATTATACGAACGTAATACATTCTCGTTCGTAATTTCGGCGCTTACTTTACTCCCAATTTTAATTTTTCCTACGTTTTTATCCATTTCTTTATTTTCTATATGCATACGTTTTCCGTTCGCAAAGAGGACGTATTTTTTCAAGTTGTGTATATATATCGAGCACAAATATTCGTCGTATTACGCGAATGACGCGTAATAGGATACCGGCGTTATAGAAGTATCTGCCGGGGCTCGGACGATCGATTATTCCCGCTGTCCCATTCGCGTAGTATTGATGAATAAACAGGCAGAGTTGCGATAATCGCCCGAAGCTCTCTGTTCTCGGCGCATTATGCATACGAGAGAGCGAGAGTAAATGACGGAGGTGGCAGCGTTGATGATGGTGATGATGCAAACATGATAATAATAATGACGACGTAGACGTCGTGGGGAATGAAACGGATACGCGTCTACCCCCGTCTCGCGTTTCTCGAAGCTTTGCACGGCCGAACCGACCCGTCCGATCTCGTATGGCGGCCCGCAAAAGGCCGACCAAACGTGATTATCGAAACAGCGCGCCGGTATTAATCGGACGGCGCGGACCATTATTTCTTCTCAGGGCTGTATTAACCATTAAGCCAAATAAGCGCGTCGCGAGGGCAGAAAGGAACGGAGGAGCACCACGGAAGTTTTCTATTGTTGGATTTACCGTGGAGCACGCGATACAAAACCGTGAACGACACGGCTGTACCGGGCTCCGTAAAAAGAGACTCCGAAATCGATTAAAAAATTACGGAGAATAATAAAAATAATAATGAGACGGTACTAACGGATAGCAGCTTTTCGCAACTTGCCGTGTAAGTAATATTTTCGCATAAAAGACTACGCATAGTGGGATGTGTGAAAAAAAATGTATAATGCTCGCCGAAGAACGATTCAATATATTTTTCTTAGACACCGTCGAGCAATATACATATAGAGTTTAATGGTATGCCGTAATCTCTCGAGTACTATAATCTATGTGGGGGCTCCAAAATATTTAAAATACTCGGCACCTTTAAAGGCCTTACTTCGGCCCTGTTCTTCCATCCCGTATCCCCATTCCACACTTTGGGAAATACAATAATTGGAGGGAAACAAAAATCGATGCCCGCAGGGCTACCACCGAGCGAATCAAGTTGTACCACCCACGTGATGCAGCCCCGATCGTATTACCTTGGCAGTGAGCTCCATTTGGTGTTTCCCCTCGCCACTGAATCGGCGATCTTAATGCTGCGCGTGGACATACAGGGTGTCCCAAAGACGCGTACATAATTTTAATCGAATAATCCCCGATCGTCTTAAATTGGTTTCGACCGAGGAGAAAAAACTAAAATTTGCCACACTCGTTACCTTCGTAAAATTGACGATTAGCCGACCCTATTTATTATTTCCACGAAAGGATTAACGAGGATTCCAAGGATACGAAGATTAAATCCAGCGTAATCTTAAGTCGTATCACCATAGCGTTTGGTGTTGAAAGGGAATAAACAAACGACCGTTTTACCACCGATTATTCGCCATGGAGATTTTAATTAGGCGGACACTTTTCGCGATAATCCGTAATAGGTGTATCCGATATCCCTTCAGCCGCTTCGCAGTCTTAAACCGTATGATAATACTGGTTAGCGCAGGCCTCGAATGAACGGCCGATCACTTTACCGGCGACTATTTGCCACGGAGATTTTAATTAGCGGGACACCTCGCGTGATAATTTGTAATCGGTGTAACCAATATCCTTTCAGGAGGATTACAGTCAACGCAGACGCCTCTCCACCCCCAGCGGCAGTCCTAGTCCGCCGAGACCTTCGAGGCTGTCAAGATCCACGGGCACGCTCACCAGAGAGGAGGAATCGTTCTGCGAGTCGACCAACACCCTCACCAGGGAGAACCAAGGACAGGAGGCGGAGAGGAAAGGATGGTTCAAGTCGCTTTCGAGAAAAAACAAATCGAACATGAAGGTAAGGCCCGATTTTCCGACAATTCGAAAGTACCTCTCCCAGCATAGACTAGATGGAATCGTTGAAGCGTTAAATGGGATCGAATTAAAAAAAATAATACCGTGTAATAATTAGCTTATTTACGCGTCGGTATACCACGTTAGCGTGTAAAAAGAAAAACACCGAACATACGGTACTTCCTGTTTCTGGTTAAAACCGATAAGTCATAATTTCTTCTCGGCCACTTGGCGAGAATCGTTTCCTCGACCGCGAATCGTCCGCGGATGCGCGAAGGAGTCTCGATGAGAAGAGAGAAAAAGGGGGTGGGTGAGGGGGCAGGAAAGAAAGAGGAAGAGAAAAGAAGAACGATGCTCGGTTTCCCAACGTCGAGGCCCTAAGAATATCGTCCGATAACGAGCGGGGACCGTTCGTGGCACGCTCGGTTATCGGCTTAAAGACGGGCGGATGGACCGGTGCATTCATCAGTCCCTACGAAGCGGGGCCATTAGGGCAGTACAACCTCCAATTACCTGTTTGATTAAATGCTTAACTAACTCCGCGCTCTGTGGTTTAATTTAATCGCGAGATTAAGTGCCGATCAGAAGGCCGCCTAACTAACCATCCTCGGCGGAATGATCCTCCGTCAAGTCTTGATTCCGATTCCCCCCAAGGTCCGCTCGACCGATACACCACCGGCCGCGGATGAGCCCTTTCAGATTATTGCGCGCACCTCGAATCGCGCCGTGGACGATGATCTATCGGATGAGTCGGCTCGGTAGGATCATGACTCATGATGGCGCCGTGGAAGCTCACGGTGGAGAAACACCATTTTTCCTAGTCGAGCCGAAGAATACACCTTTGTGCGCGGCCCTTATTGTGCACTATCTTCGTACCGAGTATTTCTCCCGGCCGTGCCTCGGATTCAATATCGCTTAACCAGACGCACTTCTTTCCTCGGGAATTGGTGCCGATCGCCGCCGGCGCGGCCGAATGAGTCGTGCTTTTCCCAATATTCCATCGCGTCCGATTGGTATTCCGCCGGGATGACGATCTTGCTCGCGCAATCGCCGCTGATTGCCGTTCGAACGATAGGCTTCGTTGAACATTAAGCGTCCCATTTAACCCCGTGCGCTATAGCATCCTGCGAGACTCGCCATATGATTTACGGGCCAAACGTAAGAGGCGCGGGTCGGACTCGCGGTTCGTGTATAGGGCCGAGCGTAGGAAGCGCGTTTTCCAAATCTGCCGGTGGAAAGAATTTCCCAGGGGATAAACGGCGAACTGGATGCTAAGGGGCGAAATTGACGATGTTGCAGCCCGTCGACAAGAAGCCGAGAATACCGGAGAGCGAAATTTTGACGACCGGCACCGAGGACGAGGAAGCTTCGTCCGCCCCCGAACGAGTTTCCGTGCAGAAGAATCTTCGATTCTTTGGGGATACGGATCAAGAGTCCGTCTCTTCTAACAGAGATCGCAGGTAATTTACGAACGGACGATAAACTACGAGGGGTGTTGTTCGATGTTCTCAGAAAATTGCGAAAATTCGGTGGATGGTCAAATTTCACCGAGAAGCGATGATAGGTGGTATCGGGGGAAAAGGAAATTCGGAATGCAAAATCTAAAATTTGGTGAAGAGACCGAGAACGTCGGGATACAAATTCTCGCATAACAATGCGAAGCTCGAATGTAAAACTTGGAGCACGACTTCGAGAAATTCGACAACATCTCTCGCGTAAACTGCAAATTTCGTCTTACATTCGTATTTAATCCTTGGGTAAATACCCGCTCTTTTCAGGAACAAACGAACCGACGACCACGCCTGCACGAGGCGTGATGTCACGAATTCGAGTCGTCGCAATCTGGGAATCCTGTCGCCACCGAGAAAACCACCGAGACTCGCCGAAAGTGCGCTGTCGTCCGGCGAGAGTACGACGGGTGACAGCAGCCAACAGAGCCAAAACTCGCAAAGATCGCAAAGATCCGTCGTGTATCTCCATGCCGCTACTGGTGAGTCTTTTAAAAGTAAATGGAGCGCGATATCGACGGTATGGTCCGATCAACTTTAATTTAATTCTTAATCTTTATAATAAAGACCACGCGCCAAGTGGTAAAGAACATCTTGAACGATCGCACGCACCAAGTGGCAAATATGCATAAGTTACAGGATGCTCGTAAAGACCTTTAAACTAATTCTTCGTTATCGACGATATTGACAGTGGGAGAGATACCTGGGCCCAACGAAAGACGCAGAGCAGCGAGTAGGGAGGAGCTGAACCGACCGCTGCAGTCGCACACGAGGACGGTCTCGAGGAGCGTGAGCGTCCTCGCACCCTGGAAACCGCGACACTACAGAGAACCTTTCGAGATAAACTACGATCAGCAACAACACCCGAAGCCGATGGCGACTATGAGACGCAGACAGCGAAGCCGCGAAACGCTTAGTCGTCGAGGAAAAGATGCTCGTCGAAGCAAGGACAATCTTTCGAAAACTGGTACGGTTGGAGATTAACGTATACTCCACGTAGCACTCGACTAAATCAGTATAAACGTCGTATAAAAGTATTTTGCAAAAATTTGATATCGCTCTGTATGCATGTAAGTACTTTGAAAGCCAAACTAAACGGCTATGTAAAGTTAAAGGTTCGAAGGGCATTTTTTTTTGGATGATGCTTAAACGTAGGAACATTCGGATACTGTAACAGCGACATGGAAAGTGGTCGAAGATTGGTCTCCGCGTAACTTACGTATTCGCGAGAAGTAAAGATTAGCACCCGACGTCTACCACGCGATGTGTTTCTTTGTGTTGCAGGTACTATAAATCGCAGCACGTTGAAATCAAAGGACAAGCAGAAGGTGGATAGAACCGTCTCCACGGAATCGCTGGCCACCAAGTCACGGGGCGTAAATTCTAAATCAGAATTAAGCAGGTCTACGTCCGTTCCACGTGACCCGAATAAAAGCGCAGGATGGTTCAAGCTGAAAAGCAAGAAATCTCGAGCTTAAGAGGGAGGCCATTGATCAATGCTAGTCTTGAATTTCATAAGTAATTCGTAATCGTAAGGGATTTAAATGATCGTCGATTCAATCGCCATTCGCTCTAAATAAATGTACGAGCTACTGATACCATTATGCTCTATTTTTCTAATGTACAATGCGAGCGTCGAGCGTGAGCAATTAATCTATTAACCCGATAACGTTTGGCAATATATTTTTAGCGCATAGCTGTAACGATAAATAATGTAAATTTATTACGTTTCTGCGAATTCCCGGACTGCGTTGCGCGTCCAAGGACGAAATTATACCTACAATACGCATTCGTAACAAAATATACGATTACTTAAACACATATATGTAAACATTTTTTAAACCTATATTATCTTCTAGCTAACTTTAATGTCCTTCTCGTATGAGAATACACGAGCCTACGTTGGAATAAATGATTACGCGAGGAATATGTCCGCAAAGTGGTAGGATATGCTATTAAACGTGTATTTTCTCGATTCAACGTACCTTTCGATCATTAAATGTTGTGTGTTTTAACCGCCTTCTCTCTACCAAGTTTAACGATTTAAATTTGTTGCGTAAGATGAGAATGCATTTGCACATTATATCGCGCTTCCCAAAATTGTTTTTTTAACGAGCTATTGTGATTGTTGCATGTTTAACAAGATGCATATGTAGCATGTTATTTGTGAAAAATTACTTCGTTTTACCGTGAATCAGTGTGCCATTTCTGTCCTCTTATTGTACACCGATTGTTTCAAGATAAATCAAAATTTATGATCTTGTAAAGTTCTCTAAACTAAGAATATTGCAGGTAATTCCTTTTAAGATAAGTTACGATATAGTAGCGTGCAAACAATAATATACTACGAAATCGATCTGAGGACTAAATTGTGAAAGAATACGACGCGTAGGTTCTGTTAAGCAATTTTGATATGTCTATTGTGCATAGATTACAATGAAGTTTCCTTCGATGGCTTATTGTAAATACCTGTAATAATAATCTTTGTGTTTAACAAATTTCACTTGGATTTGCAGCGTTTTCATAGAACACCTCCTTTCTGAATGATTTATCACAGATTACAATCTTATTGCAGAAAACCCTTTATAGTTTCTCGGTGCGCCGATTCTGAACATAACGATCGACTTAACGCACTATAAAAAGCTGTATATGTTGTACTGTGATATGCTATTACGATGGAAACATTTGTGCAGTGGCACTAAACGGTCATCTGCTCTACACCTTTTATTCCTACTTGGTGCTACTTACGTATGTATATACATATGAACGATTAAAGTTTGCATGTAAATATCATGGATGTATCGGCACTCTGTATCGATTTATTGATAAATTTATGTCGTCTATTAACATAGTTATTACTTCTCTTTTAAGATTAAGAAAACAATGTTAAATGCATAAAGATGCAAGGCCCTAGAGCAAGTTATATTTTGTAACATGGTTAATCATTTGAAATAAATAAACCAGCATAATACCAAATATTCTGAATACTAGTAAAAAGAAACAGCACATATCCTAAGTGAACAACTTATATTATAATTGCATAGTTATCTTTAATCTTCCCATACCCTACATTTTTTACCATTTAACAAGTCATAACTTACATTAAATAAAATATACATCTTCGTGACTAATGTACATGTAATATAATCTGTATATTTAATCCTTTCTCCGTGGTCGTCCTCTTTGCTAAAAGGCTATCACAAAACAAGGTACCATGTCAAAAGTGTAAACGTTATACGCGGAGAGGTATCCATGTTTGAGTTTACAGGTTGCAGCTATAATTATCCATAAAAATACTTTATTAATACTGGTTATTAATACATTTATAACAGTTGTGTGAGAAAGATTTAATTTATATTTAATCTATATTACTTAATTTATCCCAGCAACAAAGACTTATTCCGCTCAAAACAAATAACATTCCAATGTAAGTATCTGAAATTTAAATTAATTCAATTTACTCTAACCGTACCTTTAGAAAGGCTATAGAAAACACTAAATTTTGTCCCTACTTTTGTGTGTCTTTTCTTCGCCTAATATCCAACCAATCATTGCGGTTACCATAAATGTGAGAGAATTAGTTACTGGAATGGCAAGAGATATGTCTGCATTTGGCAGCGTGAGAAAGTATAGTACAGAGCCAGCTTGATTGACAAGAAAGGGTACGATGTACTGTGTAAGTATGAACATATTCATTAAATTACAATGTGGTTATCTGCATATATTATGTAAAAATTCCGTAATTAATAACCTTTAAATTTGTAACAAGAAATGCAGTTTCCTTGAAGAATTGACCATAGGCTGTCGTTGCCTTGACATTTTCTAGTCCCTTTGCGCCTTTCTTTAGAAAAGGATTAGTCGCACCCCACAGGACCGCCACAACAATAAGGGATATTACAGAATCTATAATAGAACACAAATAAGTTAAAGAACACAACAAAATCCATAATTGTACACAACATGTCAAACATCTAGAGAAAAGTAGAACTATATACTTTTCAACTATAGCTAGAAAAGCAGATAGTAACTCATCGGCTGAACATGACAAGACAAAAAAAAAATTCCATTTTTTTATTACAACGATTCTTTATTCATGATTATTATAATTATCAGGCGTAACAAACAAGGTAATATAAGATCAATAAATAATACGGCATAAGTTTCTTACCAAGAGTGACGGTCATTATTATACCACAGACCAGCATATAGAATAAACATACAATGCATTATTTTGTCCGACGGTCCGGGGGCACGTGGCCCCCATACCATTTTCATGTTATATACATGTGACATTATCAGTTCGAAATAGATGGATCCGAGTTATTACATATAACGATTTCGTAACGTTCCTACGAACCCTGAATGCTATTTTTTGAATACATTCTATAAATATGCGTTACGTCCTGACAATTCATATTCTCAAATCGCACAAATGGCAGCGCACGCTTTTTGTTTCCCAAGTTTCGATTAATCGAACATCGATTATTACTAACTCAGATAACTGATTAAGTTCATGCGAGTATCTTCAGATAAAAATTTCGTTTCGCCAAGAAACACAACATAACCTCCTCTGACATAACCACGCGCAGTTGTTTATACACAACCGTACGGCGGGAATTCAATGTTGTGAGAGCAATATCTTTTTTTTTATAATGTTTACATTAGTTGGAGAGGTCAATTTATGGACATTTGATGATAATATCAATATAAAAGATACCGATTTCGGTGCATTTCGGTAAGACCAATACTTAGGTAGTTCGACGATGATATTATACATATATATTAATTTCTTCACAATTATCGTAGAATTCTGAAATATCAATTAACATTTCTTCGTATTAGAAATAGTCGATAAAGAAATATAAGATAAACAGTTGTATTCATTGGTTTGTACTTAGCATGTAGCATATAGAATGTACCAACAGTAAAGTCTACCTTATATATATTTTACTTCATATATTTTTATAGGTATCATGATAAACGTATTGATAATTTGCACGAAGAGGGTAAAAGGTCTTATAGCCAAATGCGTGGAATGATATATGTACCAACAAACAAAAAAGGAAGTAAATTAAAAGATTCCATCAAATATATGGAGGTATAGAGTCCATATAATAGTCTCCTATTGACGAATAAAATTAATACATACCACATAATATTTAATATACAGTATAATTTTTTCAGGAACAATTAAAAGATAACTCTATTATATATTGCCAATGGTACGATGATTGCATATTACAATTGATGCTTAGTAATGGCTTGTTGTTTCAAATACAAATTAATATTTCTACGGGTGACATACAGAAAATTGTGTTCGATAAATATCTTGTCGGGAAATTATCAGAACACTTGTCTGATGGTAACAATACCTTTACTATTATACTTTCAATCTGTGTAAGACACGATATAATTCTAAAATACTTACAGTGATAATTACGAGGAGTCATATAATTTGTGTTTACAACGATCATCAAGCAACAGTTGTATATTTTAGTAAAACAAAGAGACACGTTTTTGATAAAATCAGTAAATTAGAGTCCAAACTATCGACGATCGAATTATTTGGTCCAAATGGACGGAGATTGGATAAAAAAGTACAAGTTAACAAATGCGGTGATTTGGTTAGTATCTGTTCAAATTCTGATTATACGTTGCACATTAGACAATATTTTATTAGTCAGGATAACTGAAATTTAGTTTAGTTTCATAGAAATAAAATTACAGATCTTAATTTGGTGGAAAACTACAATGAATGAAGTATACCCATGGAGTCCCAATGTTAAAGAGTATGACCGTGCAAATATACATCTTTACCGTCTTTCAGGGTACGCAATAAATATTACAATTAGTCATGCTGCACACGAGCATTTGTTTCTAGATTCTTTCCACGTGCGCTTATAGTAGCTCCCTCGCAATTGTTATTTTCGGGCACATGATTACATGTCTCACAAATATCCCTATTATCTACCATTTTCTTTTGTGCACTCTCGACCCCCTGAATCTGCTCCTTCGAGGCACTATAATTTTGACAGTTGGAGTTATGATATATTTTATGCACATCCCACACAATTTTTTGACGTTTTGAAGTTTGCGTTAAAATTTCAGCCGTTTGTCGTGTGATTCTTTTTGGCAAATCCCATGTTCCCTATATCATAATATAAAATTAGGATTGATATTTTAGTTTGCATTGCTTGTAATATGCAAAAGTAAAAATTTAAGATATTATGAAATATTGTTGGATTAATAGTTTTTACATTGTACCTTGAAATTTCCCCAAGGAGAACGTAATAATTTTTTTTTTGTGCTTATAATATGCCCGCTTTCATTTGCTTCAAATTTTGTCGTAACACAGTGTCTATCTGGCCAACTAGGATACCATTTAGGAATTTCCCAATTCTTTAATTTTGTTGGTTTAAATGAATCTTCTAACCAGTGACCATGCCAATGTTGAGACATACCTATAAATGTGACAATTAGCACTATCTTTTTCAATGATGTTATATCCTCTTCACCTATAACTAGAACTGCTGATTAAATACTTGATATGGTTAGCAAGATAGATGTTTTATTCGTTGCCATGGTTTTGTTATATAACAATCAGTGCATGTATTATGTCTTTACACTCCTTGAACATTGTTGTAAAGATATTTATTTTCTTATATGCTTAACATTTTTTTTTTTTTTACTATCTTATACTTGAGCATGATGTAAATGCATGAATGAATTACTGCGTATTTTTGTATTACTTTATACTTACACGTATAATGAAAGATCTAATTTGCTGTTGTTTTCAGAATAAAACTAGAATTGATATGTTATATTCGCACTGAATTTGATCCTTTATGTATAACATTTGATGCATGTCATGATAATGTTATTCATTCGGTAGAACAGAAAGTATCCAGAAAGGTAATTATTTGAGGTTGAATAGTTTACATTATTATATACGTAAATGTTTAAAAGTGTGATACTTTCTTATTAACAAAAAAAGTATTATATAGGGTGAAGTTACAGTCGAATGGCGTACATATGAAGTTTCTCAGCAAGATAAATTGCAAAGAATCGCTGTTATATCTGTCCCTTTACCTACACACACAAGTTGCATAAAGTTTTCACCAAATCAGGAGTTGTTATTGTTATGTTGTATAGATGGTTCAGTGATCATATATGATCAGACAAGAGCTACTACTGCCATAGTGAAAGCAGCTTTTGTACGTTATACATGTTTTACTATTCAATATCATATAAATGTTTTTGGCACTAATACTAAGAAATACTCATTCAGATACCAACGTTAGCATCATGGCACGGTGAAGGAGTAATATTTGTTATTGGCAATGATCGTGGACAGTTTCAACATTTTGATATTTCATTATCTTGTATCAAAAGCCAAACATTAAGCGAAGAGACTACACCAGCCAACATCCTTGATTTATCCTCGTATTTTAGGTACTGGTATTTCATACATATATATATATCGTTGCAATAAAAAATTACATTGTAATGTACAAAACTAATGTTACTACCATATTCTATAGAATACAGCCTGCCTTGGTGCGTATGGAGTGGAATAAGAGAACAGAGCCCAGCTGTTATGTTGATTTTTATGATCATGGAAATTCGTTGATTTTACTACTTTTTCAACGGTAATACGTGAATATTCTGTTTATCAAATTTTCAATATGCAATGCATTTTTTATGCAATATATTTGTATTTATAGAGGACCTATTGGTGTGATCAAAGTTATACAAGGAAATACTCTATCTGGTGATACGCTCGTAAAGAGATATTTATCACTTTCCCAAATCGAGCAAGCAACGTCATTACTGTTAGCTATGAATTGGGATACACATCCACGAGATTGTATGCACTCACTTAATCAAATATTAAATTATTTATTCAAATTACCACTGACACCGGAACGGGAAAGTAAGAATCATTCTGTATTTTTTAATATATTCAGTTAGTACATGCTTAAGAGCCTACACTGCAAATACCAAATTTATATCCTTGGAAAATCTTTCCTAGATCTCATACAAAACGCATTGGGTAGTTTTCATGTACCTGTGAAACCAATCAGTCAAGCGATTGAAGAAGAATATGGAGATGAAATAAGAGACCTTACAAGACGATTTTTTCATCACTTGTTACGGTATTACATATGTTTTTGATTATAAAATACATAATTTATTTATAGTGATAATGACAAAAACTTTAGATATCGAATGTTTGAGACCGCATTCAGACTTGCCATAGATCTAAATGACCATGATCTTTTTATGGACATTCATTTTTATGCTTTGGTTTTGAATGACATGGAAATGGCAACCGCTGCGAGAGAAAAGGCTGAATGTATATTAAGCAGGTCAAATAGCTGCACAAGTTCACGTAAGAAATTATTAAAAATCCTACGAAGCATTTACTTTGTCAAATTGGATGTAATAAAATAGATTTTCAGATTCAACATGTTCTAGAGCGTCATGCTCTATATGTTCTGACTCTACAAGCGATAAAGGGGAGGAATCTTTAAGTAATAATAGTGATGATTCCGTAAAAGAAGATGATCCTGACTTGAAGCACTGTAAAAATCACAATTATAGAAAAGATTCAAACAGTCAAATTCCACCCTTACCAGTTCTCCATCCTCATCACAGTAGCAATAATCTACTGCCTACACCATTTAGCGATGTTCCATCTGGTAATAAAACTGACTGTAATTTACTTTCAACATCTTTCAATACTCCCAGTGCTACGCTCACTACAACTTCTTTCAATCACTCGTCACACATTTCAATTTCCAATGCATTTCTCGCATCAACTTCGTTTAGCAAACCAGTGTACAAAAGTCATACAAATCTAACATCAACGTCCACGATAAACACTGTTACCACATCTCAGTCTTTTGGTACTATTACAGATGATTTAATGACCACTTCATTTGGTAGTCTTTCCCTTAATGAACTAAAATCATCAGTATCGGGTCAATCGAATGAAGCTTTTATGGATGCATCCTTTAATAAGACTTTTCTACGAGAAATACAGTACCCTTTTAATAGTGCTTCCACTAATGTGGTAAATACCACTCTAGCCTCAGAAAACAATTTTATGTCCACTCCGTTTAACAATCCTACGTATGATGCTATGACTGTGCATGTTTCCCCTAATCTATTAACATCTTCTTTGGATAACGTTGACAGTAACATCATGTCAACATCTTTTAGCACTCTTGTCCCAAATACGTCACTTTTGCAAAACAACTCGTTTAATAATCTAACAGTTAATCACAAATCTGAAACCACAATATCATCATCTATGCGAAGTACAAAACCATCTGAATTGCAAAATAATCTGCCTAAAACGTTTCCTGACACTGGCACGTCAAATAAGTCTTCTTTATATAGTTCACATAATACTTTAATGTCAACTTCGTTCAACTTTTTCGAGGATCGTGTATCCGATTCATGTGAGGATGATATCTCTGCATCTAATAACGAAGATGATCGTAGCAACACCAAGTTACAACAATCGATAACGGGGAAAAAACATGTAGATTTTAATGTGCCACCTCCACCCTCTCTAACAAATTCTTTAACCAGCTATCTTCAAAATCTGCCAAGAAAAAACTTTCCACTATCGAGAAGTACTTCTGGATTAGCCGATATAGATGAGTCTACTCAAAAGTTCTCCTCAACTAAAACGATGAACATTACATCAAGTCTTTTACAAAGGCAGAACTCTGCTTCCAATATATCGCAAACACGTTATCAACATGTAAATACTAAACCTTCTAGAACTTATAGGCTCAATTATGACCTTGACTATGTACCATTTCATGGAAGTTGTGATAATCTTGATGTACATTCTTCTACCAATAATATAAAACTCAGTGCTTTGCAACATTTTCAACCTGCATGCAATATACAAAGTAGATCTGAAAATAGGCATTCCAAACTAGGATCGCTTCAAACCGCTACGCATATTAGTAGCAGCAAGGAAAATAAGATAACGTCCAATATACCACCCCTACCTATTATAAATTTATCCAATGCCACTTCCAAACCCTCTTCTCCGTATTCCACATTTATGGATTCATCGATAACATCTAACGAGAAGCCGAAAGTTAAGTTTTCAGACACAGTTACTCATATACTGGTACCTGGCACGGTAAGATACCTCACATTTTTAAACTTCTATAACCAGGAAAAGGCATTAGGAATCTAAAACTGCCTATTATGTATTATAACTTTTTAGAGTCAACCCCATAGACAAAAAAGGTCAACATTGACACAATTGCACATGACCGACCCAAAACGTGAGTTAGCCGAAAGTCTACCACTGTGCCTTGGTAACGAAGATTATCTTAAAGATTTTCAACCATTGTCTAGTAAGTAACAATATATTTCTATGAAAAAAAAAAAAATTATGTTTAGATACAAAGAACTAATATAAAGTAGATATTATTTAAATGTTCATTATTCTCATTGGACTGATATTTCATGTGCCCCAGAAGATGAAAATAGCGATAAAGGAAAGGAATCTTTGAAGACCGATGAAACCTCAAAAATTAAAGTTGTACATTTTGGATTATTATGAGTGACGATTACAAATTTTGAAAGGTAGATATGCAAGATAGCTGTGCAAACTAATTAAGTAGCTTAAAAGAAGTTTTACATTTATATTTTGTACATATCTTACATTAAAAATAATGATATAATTACACAGGCTGATACCATTGTTAAGTGATAATGATTTGTCGGTGTTATTTAAACTAAAATACAGACAAGCGTATTATTTTACTATGCATATAAAATCTTTTTATTGTTTCTTATAATCCTGCAATTCTAATTTTAAGTCTACTAATTCTTTTTTTGGTATATATCGCCTTTCCTCATCCTTTGGGTCATAAATATCTAATGTTATGGATACTCCTTCTGGTAAGGTAGCCTCTAAAATTCTCAACAGTAGTGGACACTGTGTTGCCGATAAGTCTGCTATAATAACATTTCGCCGAAAAATATTCAGATTATATTCTGCGTCAATTGTTGTAGATCCATGTTTAAATCGGTGTACCTTCAATTCCTTATTTGGAAACGCGTAGCTGAAAGTGTTATACTGTTATATTGTTAATAAACATATCGACATCAAATTTGGTAAATATATTGCAACATTACCTATCAATGATGTCAAAGTTTAAAAATCTAGATAGTTTATAAACATATGACTGAAAAGTCTCCAGTGTAGGGTACGAGTACCCTGTGATTTCTAGATCCAAATAAGGATGAACTGGTATTTTTGACTTTCCTGTCTAAAATATTAATAGCATTATTGCAGTAAAAGAGTTCATAATATGCTTGGTAAATAAAAATATAACCTCTAAGTAATCCGGTTCGTATATCTTCGAATATCTCTGAATGAATCCCATATTAACCAAGCAGCGTCGATTCGAAACAAGCACCTGAAATATGTCAATCGGTTATATTCCAATTATTATGAGGTACGAAATTTATTGCAATAATTATTGTTTGCGCTAACAAAACATTGTTCAGTAAACAATCGTAAGAACAGTATCAGTTTAATAGTAGAAACTCGAATACCTGTCGAAAAATGTTCAACGCCATTTCGTCTTCAAGATATCGTATTTTACGATTATATTTTTTTCACAAATTGTACTATTGAATTTTATCTTGTCTCTGCTTGGTAGTTTAGATAATTTGCCAGCTGATCGAGTCACACGCATGCATACAATTGCGTAATTCACACCAACAAAACATTCTATATAATAGCAATAATATTATATTCCAGAGAAATTAAAGAGAAATAACCAGTATTATTCAATTTCGAATTATATAAACAAAATTAAACTATGAACAATTCTATATTGATATAGAATTGAGTTAAATGTGACAATTATTAAAAGCATACTTATTTTAAATGATCTGAAATATCAACATAAACGTATATTTTTCTGTAGCATCTGTATTATTAAAAAATATCTCACAGATTTTATTTATAGGAGAAGACAAAAATACAAAATTATAGTAAAGAAAATATACCGTTTTTCAAATTTTCGTCCCTTAAACGACATACGTTACATAGGCATACATCCAAATTTTAAATAAACATATTTTTTACGATTGTCGTAGCAGAGTACATAATACGAAGGCTTATTACATTCCTGAATTATCAAATTGCGATTTTTACATTTAACATCAGAAGTATTTATTGGAAGTGCATATCCGCCATATTTGCCATCCACATTTTCATGAGCAGGTATAACCACGCGAAAATTGGTATGGTATGTGGCAACACTTTGATTGGACCGTTTTAATTGGTGCAATACTATCTACCAGAGTATACTCGAGAAGTGTATTATCAAAAGCTCGAAGATTTGTGTCCACTTCGTTCATGAAAACCACAATTATTTCTATCTGGATTAAATGTGCCCAAAACACGTCTACACATATCATGCTACGAAATATGTCATGAATCGGAGCACGTTAAAACTTACAGAAGTGAATGTCAATGCATAACGCAATATCATCGTTTAAATGAAGAATGGATATCGAAACGGAAAATGTTATAAACTTGGTTTTTCCGGGTGGCATACCAGGTAATGTTTACATCTGTATTTCTTAACAAACCTATTGTTGCACTACAGACTTTTTTCATGCACATTTTAGTAATTTAACTATTGTTGTAATCGCAATAACGTTGCAAGAACTATTTTGTAATTATTCTTACATTGTTGCCTGTGTTTGTACATGCTCTTATATTATTTGCCACGTGTAATTTATGTCGCACCTGATTCTTGTGCCTTGCATCATTCGCAACAAATATATTGACCCTTAACCATTTGTAGAATCATGGAAAGAAAATCCAGATTTTTATCAGTATTTATCTAAGCTTGGAGGTTTCGATGTCGATCAGCTGAGTAAGTCGATATTTGTAAATTGCAAAATTTTATCTTTTTCTAATCTTCACGAAAACATATTATTTTTCATCTTCAGCTAAGGAACCGGACCATTTGACAGATGAAAAAAATACTGTATTGCAGACGACGCAAGAGCTAGTATTTACAAACTACAAAACATTTATTCAAACGGCAGAAAGCTCGAGAGAAATTTTTAAACAGGTAATCGCAAAAATTGTTTCAGTCTCGATTACATTAAATTTTAATTCTTTGCAGCGTGACTTGCTCATTTATTATTTGTCTTCAAGTTCAATGAAACAGAAAGTCGTCTTGATGGATTGGTGCAGAAGATACCGTACTTTATGGAAAAATGTCAATCATTTTGCGATACTTCAAAAGATATAAATACTCATAGAAGAGTCAATAGTTTAACGTTAACTAGAAATGCTGAATTATTAGAAATTCTTGAAATGCCGCAATTGATGGAATCTTGTTTGAGAACCAATCAATACAATGAAGCACTGGAATTATCCCAATATGCAAGGCAATTAGGGATAAAGCATGGTGACATTCCAATTATATCGGTATGATATTTTGTATATAAATTGATGTATAAGCAACATGATTTACCTTGGAAGTATTAATGCAGTCTATAGTGGCGGAAATCGAAAGTAGCTGGTCGGGAATGGTGGGGCAGGTTGTTGGATCCTTAAGAGGGGATTTACCATTACCAAGATGTCTACAGCTTGTTGGATTATTGAGATCAATGGATGCGTTTACAGAACCAGAACTACGTGTCAAATTTCTTCAAGCACGCGATAGTTGGCTTCAAAGTCTACTGAATAATATACCAAAGGAAGATCGTACGTCAATTTTACAAAGACAATCAATATTGTTTTATAAATTCTTACTATCTTATACGATTAACTTTTAGCTAATCTCCATATAGCAAGGACAATAGAACTATCAAGAATACATTTATTTAATATAATAACACAATATAGAGCTATGTTTAATGATGATGAACTCATTATACCTGGAAAGGATGCAAATATAAATGAGTCTGCAATCTTCCATCATTGGTTAGAAGAAAAGGTGTGTATATTTTTAACTCAAAAATTACTTCAAATTTTGCAGGAATTGTTTATAATTTTTTTTTTCTTTCAGATATCTCAATTTCTTACAACATTAGAACAAGATTTACCCAATGTGACATCTATAGATTCTATTTTGGGACAATGCACATATTTTGGTTTATCATTTGGCAGAGTTGGTGCTGATTTTACGGGACGCATGTCAGATGTATTTGTACGAGTAATCGGTGAAAAATTTGAATTAAGTATTCGTAAAACAACAAAAAAATTTGAGAAAGATATGGAATCATTTACGCTGATTAACAAATCGCAAAGGATTGACATAAAAATTGAAGCTTCAGTTAAATCTGTAAGTGTTATACTGTCATATTAAGCTTTATACCTGCTTTATTAATTTTCTACTTCTTTGAGCAGGAAAATCCACCTGAGCAACTTGTAGAGTTTTATCCATTAGCCGAATACTGCAATGGTCTAATATTAGCCTTTAATGAGTTAAGACTTTGTTCTCCAGTGGCACTTTCAGCTTTTTGTACAAATATATTACAAGACTCATTGCATAATGTAGCAAAAGCTATGTTAGTTTTTTACAAGCAGGAGCAACAGGTAAGTTACAGATAAATATATTTAATAACTATAAAGAACTTAATCACAAATATTCTCAACAGGCTTTTGCAGTAGCAGAAAGGGATAACATGGTGAAGTTCACTGAGTGTTTGAGCGACCAACTTATACCATATGTACAGTATTGTATACACGCCATTTTCCCCCCCAGCCAAATTGCAGTACACCTAGGCATATCTGTTGGCTTACTACAAAAGGAAGTACGTATTTCTCATAGGATAATTAGATAAAAAAAAATATATTTCTTTCAATAGTCATAATTAAATTGTTATTTTTTTTTATAAAAATACAAATACATGTCTTTTTAAGCAGATGATAATATCACATATCTATTTTCAAAAATGAAAATTTCTCTTTATAGGGTATTACATTCTTAAATAGAGAAAATATATTGGAACCATTAAATTTACTATTACCAGTGAGAGCAAGCATGAAACATACTATTGCTTCCGTACTGCCTACCACTGATATACCACCATTAACAGTACGTAAACCAACATCTTCAAGTGAAATTTCCATGGTAACTGACGTTACAAAAATAGATTCGACTATCAGTAAAATGGAGAACCTAACAATGTGCGACAATGAGCAGATTGCGGAACAAATAGATCCATCGTCTAATTTATCACAAATAGAATCTATGCCAAAGGAAGATATTCCATCTGTTACAAGCAATTCCAGTAATAACATTACGAATCAAAACAGATAATTGTAAATGTCTGCAATTTCACTTTGTGGTATTGTACACTAAAAAAAATGTAAATACAAAGTATAATTTTATAAGTTAAATGCATTTTCTCCTGCCATAACATACTTTTATTAAAATCTGAAATCACGCACAGAAAACAAATTCCTGTAAAGGGATAAATGTATCGTTTAAATGTTTCTAGAATGTTATCTTTTGTATTATAAATTTTGCTACCATCACATAGCACTGTTAATAAAGCAATTTATATAATTTAGTACTAAATATCTCTACAATGCATTAAGCTGCTATATATAGCAGTGAAAGATAAGCAGCCTTCCATCACATTAGTGGTAGTCACATAATATTATCACATAAGAATATTTTTTCAAAGGATGAAATGAGTTTTAATTATTTGATCCTCTCATGTACAGTTCATATGATTTTCAAGATACTTACATATTTTATTTACACAAATCTTACAAAACCTTCCCCAATATTTTTTTGCTTTCTCATCACTTATCCGTAATAACAGGTTCTAGATAATCTTGTTCTTTACACTCATTATCTAAAGATTTTAGTTCAACATCCGATTCTTCACTTATTTTGTTCACAGATTGATTACAATCTTCATATATCTCACCCACTATTTCTCCATCTTCCACGGCAACTTGTTCATATTTAATATACGATTCACTTCTGCTATCCACATTCTTTTGAAGCACATTCTTGGATGCTGTAAAAGGTTCCCTTTGGTTCAATATGTCTTGCTTCATTTTTCTTACTTCTCTCAATAACTTTTCATATTCATCCTCTTCTTCTGCATCTTCCACTATTATCGATGTTTTCCGCCTCTTAGATTGTGTTTCTGAAACTTCACTCTCGTACTCGTCTTGGATATCACTATCAAAAATGGTCAAGTGTGCCTGTAATTTTTTTATCTCCTCTTGCTCTTGCCTATGTCTCTCTCTTAAAGCCTTCAATCGTATCCTCAATATATCACAGTCTCTTTGAGCTTTAGTATAGAGATAACGTATCCTTTCAGCGGATGTTAAATTACGCCTAAAAAGAAATCATACTTAGCATAACACGTTACAGACTTTCATTTTTCAATATCACGATCCTTTGCAATGTTTGTTATAAAACTTTAGTCTCAAAAATTACTTACACGCTATTCCTGGATAAGTCTCCTTTTTTAGCATACATAGTCTTCGGTGTACTATATTCTCGTTTGACTTTTATATCGGTACTTTTTTGTTTAGCACATTTCTGTGCCATTACAGGAACTATGTTAAACACAACAGGGTTTTGCGATTTTATGATAGTTTGCAGGTGATTGGTCAGATTAGATTTGACATTAGAAGTGTCAATACGGCTAGTTTTATCAATGGCATTGTTATATTTAATCGAACTTGGCACGTATTGTTTACATTGTTTTAAGCTGGTTGTACAAGAATCACGATATTTTTTGTTTATAGTTATTTTTAAAATTGGTCGTTTTGTACTAAGCATCGCATCCTTATCCATTGTATCATTTTTTAATTCCGACATTGTAATCACTAGGTTTCATGTAATTACAGTTAGAATTGCTAAATTTCTCACGAATTGCTTTATTGAAATTCTCTTATAATTTCATTTATTTTAATTTTGGATAAGGAAATCACTTTCGATATCTCCAAATTATTTTGACATTCGACAACCGATATCGTGCAATGTGTATTATAATAGACACTATAATACGAGTATGATCCGTACATTTCTTTTTAAGGGTTCATCACTTTTCTTCCCATCAATATCTTCGTTTAGATCCAAGAAATAAGAAATATTCCTTGCGAAATGCAATACGTGTTCTAACCTGTTACCGTAGAATTTATTTCTTTCGTTCTCATGGTTGTGAATATAAATCCTTTAATTTGGGGCTTTGCTATTATCTTAAACTTACTCCAAAATCGTTTTTCAATCTTATCTACAAATTGAATGTTTGTCAAAATTTTCAGATGAAAAAAGCACTGTCGTGCACAACGATATATAGACGCTTTAGGAACGCACAATTCGTAATTGCCAATCGGCAGACGGTATCAGTTAGATTCCAAACAAAGCGATTGGAATGTTTAGCAGAACTATGTGTCATGAATAATTTTTTCGATCAACAATTTATAAGCCTTGTTGTTCATATGAAATTCAGTTGAAAAAATAAGAATGCACAGTCACGAAGTTTTGTATTATGGCATTTTCACAATGAATTTACTTCAGCATGTACAGTTTTGTGTATCAAGCTTTAATATCTTAGTTGACATATGTACACGCGGAATCATTAATTTGTTCTACGACCCCTGAAGGAGAGCAAGGAGAAGCTGGAATACGACTTTGGTGGTGTCAAACGGTTGGGACCGACTGGATCGATCGAATTTACGATCGATATGCGCGCGAATTACAAACTTATAATGATGGTCAGGGTAATAAATATCGATATACTTAGTTGCGTTGTTCATAGAAACAGTCGAATAAAATGTTACGGAACCTAATACAGATTATTGAAAATATAAGGAAATAGAAAAGGAGGATGTTATCTTTAAAAATTGAAAAAATGTCCTTTAAGTGGAAATGTTTGGATCTGAATTGTTTTGTACATATGTCTTCGTAGCATCAATGGTTTCGCTAATCGTTCAAACACGAAATAGCTTTTATCCGTGCGAAGTTTTTATTCAAAATGTATAACAACGTATAGCGAATTATTTTCACACTTACGCGAATCAATTGAGCGAAGATTAAATCAAATAGTTTTTCAAGTAATTTTGATATTAAATGGCGTAGAAATACATCCAATTATTAGGAAGTAATAGAATGCGAATGCTCTATGTAATACATGTGATTGCAGATGAACAATCGATAACTCGTAAAAGAATAGGCAGCATTAAATATCACGAGAATGAGTAGAGGTAAAGTTCCGTTTTCTTTAATCAATTAAATAAACAGGATTATAATTGAAAGTAACTAGTTTGGTAATGATAGGATAGAACCTTGATTAATGCGAAGAGATAACTCGTTGACTTGAAATAATATCGTGGTTTTTACAACGATTTTAGCAAATGTTTCGCTGACGTCGGAAATCGACTTTGCCGACCCCTTTTTAGACCGCACCGAAAAAAGCTAAATTCGAGAATTACCAAGTACGATCTTCTTTCTGGTGGATCAAATCAAACGATACGCATTCGATCGTGAATTAATTTACGAGAGATGGTAGAATGTATGTGATGTCGAATGTATGGGATAATGAAAAAATAAGGATTCGCGGAAGTATCGCGAGTAAAATTCCAAGAAATACGAATCGTCGGGTAATGTACGAACAAAGACTCGGTGCAAGGTAACTGTTGACAAAATGAAAATTTTCAATTTTAAACGACCTGAGAGTGCACAACGACATCGGGCGCCTTACCGAGGTTATATAAGGCGGCGCGGACGGCCACAAATCATTCTTCGCCGTCCCAGCGAAGCGTCAACATCTCTTCCTTTCCTCTTTTATCGTATTTTTTTTTGTGTGGCTTACCCCTCCCTTATACCCTGATAGCGATTTCACTCATTATTACTGATTTTAATACTAACCAACATATCGATAACCTGCTTTTTCCTTTCCTAGCTTTCAGCTTTGGTACCGAAGAGAGAAGAGAGAAGAGAGAAGAACGAAGAGCGAAGTTAGTATTAAGTTCTTAGCATTAACTATATATAAGGCATATGGACGGATCGATCTAGTTTAAGGTGTGAGAGTTCAAACGTAAGCAGTACGATTCTCTTTAACTTTCGAGTCACGTTCGTCTTGCGCTCTATTTGTCAGAGCATAGAGTCCCGAATTCTTTCAAAGGCCCAGGGTCGATCTTGCGGTGCGCTCGCGGATCTCCGACGGTTTTGAGAGGTCATGTTCAGGGGAGTGGCGTCGCAGGGTTGGCTCAGTCACGCCTGACCAAGCGTGCGCTTCGCCTGGTTTACCACTCTCAGCCGTGGCCTCTCTCGGTCGCCGTGCGTTGAGGACCGCGAGTACCCCGAGAACCCCTGGTGCTCTTGCTAAGAATTCGTCGCGTCGCGATTTTCTCCTTTCGTCTCTTTACTCGTTCCCCTTTCATTCTTTTGTCACTGCTTACGCCTTTGAAAATTGGACGAATGATCGAGTGGATCGAATGCTTAGCGTATCTCATAAGGCGGAATGAGTGGGTTTAGTTTAGTTAAGGAATGAGTGCGTGCGTAGAATGGTGGATGAGTGGGGGGTCTCTAATCGCGGCAACCTCCACGTGGTGAGACCTGGGCAATCGGTATTCCTCGCGATCAAGGTATGTTCTCGAGATCGCGAGGAATAGCGAGCTAATAGCTGCGAAACTTTGTACAATTTGTTTCGACATATTTGTCACGTACGAACATTGTACATAGAGTTAAGAATTACCGAACGATAAATTCAGAGTTTCTCCAAAGACACGGTTGTATGTTTTTACTTCTGGGTACCCAAATACAATCCGATTTCCCCTTTCTCTACGTTGAATAACCTCGGAAAGACCTCTCCGTACTTACAAATTTACTCTCAATATTTAAGTACGAGTAATTTATATGAAATAAATCTCTTTGGTACATTTTTTGCAAACTTCCCAGAAGAAAACAAAAGTATCTTTGGTTAATATACAAACGGTGACTATTTCTTTTTACTGCTCTTTACACAATTGCCGTATTTCCGAAAAAATTCCTACAAATTGAACATGTTTGCATCGAAACAATCGTCCAGATATCGCACAAAATAGAAAGTACTTGTCAGATAATCATACGTTAGTATTGTATACAACAGACTATTATCCGAAGGATGGTATTTTTAAACGCCCTTATTTTCTTCCACTGGTGATACGGGAAAGGTATGTTTCAACAATACAACTATATATATCGGTGCCTATTACGTCGACCAGGATTATGTTTCTGCGCAGTTTGTAAGTCGCGCGCATGTCGATCGTACAGTATATAAATCAGGTCCAGTCGATTCTTGCGGCTTGGTGTCTCCACAGTCGTATTCTAGCTTCTCCTTGCTCCCCTTCAGGGGTCCAGGAACAAATTAATGATTCAGATTGTACATATATAAAGTATGTAGCACGTGCGTTGTGTGTTTGATATTTAAGGTTATACATCCATGTTCATTAGAAACAAGTGTTTATTTATGATAGTATCATTGTAACTTATTAAAGTTATGTCAAAAATAAGACACAATAATGGGTGGAAACCCGTTAAATTGGAAGGTGTTGTTCTATCCGAGGGTCTAGATGGTTTAGTAGGTATAGAAGAATTGACAGATTATAAATTGGAAAAAGGCAAGAAGAAGCGCAAAGTTATTGTTTGTGAAGAAAATGGAAAAAAGGAAAGAAAGGTATGTAAAAGAATTGTTATAGATTTGAAAATAAAACGGATGTGTATTTCTATATCATCTTGTAGGTATCACAAAAAAGGAAGAGTGCAAATGAATGGCAGGAATCAAGCATAAGTCCTGATGAGCCAGTGAAAAAAAAAACAAAGGATAATGGGACTGAGGGGAAATGTAAAGAGAAGTCAAAATTAAAAAAATCTTTGAAAAATGGACCAAGTGCTAATAAGAGTATAAAACTCCTGCCAAATGTTAAAGATGACGCCGATGAAGATAATATGTTAAATGTGAATGTTCAAGCTTGGAGTACGTTAGGAGTACCTACTCCTATAATAAAGGCTCTGGCGGATCAAAAGTTTCATTCTCCTACGATAATACAATCTTTGACATTGGCACCGGCGATACTGGGTCTTCGTGATATACTTGGTGCTGCTGAAACGGGTAGTGGAAAAACCCTAGCATTTGGAATTCCAATTATAACTGGAATTTTAGAGTTAAAAAAGCAACGATCAAGTAAAGAATCCATCAATAAAGGCATAGAAATGGAAACAAATGAAGGTAATATAAAATGAAAAATTTGACGAAGAAGAATATTATTTTAAGTCGCGATCCATTAAAGATTCTAGCTTTACTGACTCCAATAACGAAGAGGAGGAGAACGATCTTGATGAAAATGGTATTGGGTGCGTGCGTGTAATGGATAAAATAGATTTAAAAGAATTTCCTTGCGTACCTAAAAAGCCACTGTATGCCTTAATTTTAACCCCAACCCGTGAGTTGGCGATTCAAATACAAAATCATCTTATCAAAGCAGCAAAATATACCGATATTAAGGTACGTTTATTATGGAGCAATAACGCACGAATTTAGAAGTAACCGATATTAATGCGGTTTGCTCAGATAGCTGTTTTGGTGGGTGGAATGGCAGCAGTTAAACAAGAAAGAATATTGAGTAAAGGTCCTGAAATAGTTATCGCAACACCGGGCAGATTGTGGGAACTGATCAATAATCACAATGCGCATCTTAGTCAAATTGATTCCATTAAGTACGTAACAATCAGATTCAAAATAATGAAATACCTTTGTATTATTATTTTATATATCTTTTAAACAGATACCTAGCTATTGACGAAACAGATAGAATGTTGGAGAAGGGACATTTCCAGGAGTTACACGATTTACTCGAAAGGATAAACGAGAATAGAAATAAATTGAAACAACGTCAAACATTTGTATTTTCTGCTACTTTAACTTTAGTACACGATATTCCGGACTATTTGCAGAGAAAGAAGAAAAAGTATGTTAGAAGTAAAATATTTAAATTGACCCCTGGGCAGAAACTACAGAAGATAGTACACATGCTAGGAATCAAAAATCCAAAGATCGTGGACGTTACGAAGGAATCAGGTTTACCGCCTTTTTATAAAAACCTTGAAAAGATTAAGTAGAGAAACGAGCATTAATAAATCATATTTTAGGTACTGCTGCCAGTTTAACGGAATGCAGAATAGCCTGTACGATAGACCACAAAGATTACTATCTTTATTATTTCCTGAAGAGGCACCCGGGGAGAACATTGGTATTCTGCAATAGTATTGGTTGCGTCAAACGTTTGGCTACGCTCTTTGGTATACTCGATTGTAAACCCTTACCCCTTCACGCCAATATGCAGCAACGCCAACGTTTGAGAAATCTCGAGAGGTAACGTTAGCATCTTTGTAAAACATTAAAATAATTACTCGACTGAATGTAGATTTCAGGCCGATGAAAATGGACTTTTAATAGCCACCGATGTCGCCGCGCGAGGTTTAGATATTCCTAGTGTTGAGCACGTTATACATTATCAAGTGCCCAGGACGAGCGAGGTTTGTATATAACATCAAAGCGTTTTAGTTATTTTTTCACAGCTTACCGTAATCGATATATATATATCTAAAAAAACGGAAGTCCATGATGTAATTTCATTATGATTTTAGAGCTACGTGCACAGAAGCGGTAGAACTGCGAGGGCTCAGAAGGAAGGAATAACCGTACTTATGATGGAACCTTCAGAAAAACAGAATTACAGTAAACTGTGCAAAACACTCGGACGTAGTAAGTTTTTTGGACGGTTTGTGCACAGATCTAAGTTCGAGAAAAATACGTGGTACTAACAGAATCGGTACGTTTTAGCCCAAGACTTACCAACGTTTCCGGTGATAGACCAGCTACTGATAGCGGTCAAAGAAAGAGTCGACATTGCTCGGGAAATTGATAAGCTGGAATTAAAGTCCCGTAGGGATAATGCGCAAAAAGGGTGGTTGCGCAAAGCAGTGGAGGATATGGATATGATTTTAGAGGAGGACGAAGAGTATGATCGTGCATTATTCCAGTCTGCCATGAAAAAATATTTTCTTCTGAAGCACCAATTTCATTTTCTTTTCAGGGAAATGGCCGAGGAGATAAAAGAAACGGCGGATTTAAGACATCAGTTGAAAATCAAAAGACGTCACTTGAGTTCCTTGCTGTTGAAAGCGCTATTTCCAAAAGGCTTCTCCGGGAAGTACCCAGACATGAATGTTTCTTACGATTTTAATCAAAATCCAGAGAAGGCAGTTGAAATCATGAAAAAGGCGATAGACAAAATTCCAAAAATAAAAAAATCGAGCTCGAAAAAGGTTAAGAAGCCTTCGCTGAAACGTGGGAAGTCAAGAAACATAAAGAAAACATGAAGCGTACATTTGTTTAATAAGAAGGAATAGTTCGAATATTCATGGTGTTTTTTTTTTTTAATTTCTACATATTTACCTTATAAACTATATTCGCGCGTTGTGCGATTACTTATATTCTTCCGCATATTGCAACGGACAATCACTTTTAGTGAAAGAAAATTCAATTTTATTTGAACTAAAATCACGCTAAATCTTTTCACCGAAGTAGAGCCGCTTGTGCGTCCATACTATAAATGTTAGTATCAGGGCGACAATATGTACATAGAATTATCGCGATTTTTTTTAAAGTTAGATGTACTATTCCGTAATACATGTTTATATAGTACAGACTTCACGACGGCAATGTTAAAACGTACTCGACCATCCACAGCACAGCCCACCGTTTCTCACGCTCAAAGTTTCATACGGTGTAACATCGAAGGAATTGGCGCAAAGATCTTACGACCAAATCTACGCGTGCACACCATTGTCTCAGGTCAGAATATGGTGTTATAAATGACCTCGTCCTCCGTGGTTATTATCGAGTCAATTTGTTCGTTCGTTACTATAGAGTTTACGTATCTATCGTTATTATGTCTACTGCGCAACGGTAGGGGAGAATCACTACCCTTGACGACTATTTTGATCCTGGCCATAACGTGACTACCGGGACATTTCTGCGCCTGTGCTACTGCGTTCTCACAGATCTCCGCGTAAATGTCGTCGGCCTTAGTCCTAGTCAATTTCGGCAGGGATGGCACCGGTGTCAGACTGTCTCTCACTCGAGAATAATTGGGCTGCAGCTCGACGTTCGCAGGGACTTCCAGTACGCTCGTCGATATCGATCTTTGTACAGGTTGCTTCGCCGAGTTCGAGTGACTCTGATGAGAGGTAGATTCTGGCTCCAAACTGCAATAACGCTCCTGAGACTTCATCGCCACTTCCGGTCTGACTGCGAAGGTGAAGGAGGCCGACTTTTTCGCGGGATTCCTGCTGCGTCCGCCCTGGGCGAGCTTCGAGATTCTGTCCAGAAGGCCGTTCTTCGAGTTCTGTCTCGACTGGCTGCGTTCCCTAGCCGTTGTCTTCTTCAGTTGTTCCAGACCGTCCTTCAGGCTCTGCAGGATCGGCTTCGTCTCCGACTTCGGCTTGATTTTCTTCAGGTTCATCTCCCTCAGACTATCGCCGGTCGGGTGCAGCTTCAAGGGTGCCACTCGAGGTTCCGTTGCACGATCTCCAACAGCTCGGCTAAAGTGGAAGGACCAGTTAAGCCGTGTAGAATGCGCTTTTATGAACTCTTTGCATCCTTCGAACGATACGGTAATATCGAGCGCGCTACGATTCTGCATGTTTTACATCCCAGATCGTAGGCCGCGTTCAAGTTCTATCGGTACGCGCTCGAGAGCGTGTTCCTTGGCCTTTTTGTTGCCGCACTTCTTCGATATTTATTAATCGTGTAATTCTTCAACGAGTATTTTTGTATCACTTTGAGTACGATCGATCACGGACTTTGATCATCGCGTAAAGTTAAACATTGCCTACCGTATAATCATTACGTTATAAATGCGAGGAAAAGTATATACTCTCACTGATATTTAAACGCAACCTCGCCAAATGTTATAAATTTAACGCTGAATAAGACACCATCCTCTAAGCGAGTCTACGATTCTCCGCGATGCATCGACCGGGTCATTGACCCTTTGCAGTCTATTAAATCGTGCGCCTCTTACGCCAGTCAATTCACAATTGTGGTTCATATCCAAGTTATACTTCGAAATATGCGATAGACGAGCCATGGAATTTTTTTTATAGACTCGTCGATGAGGGCTAAAATTGTAAAAACATTTGATCCGTTCGCGCGCTCTACCACTGCAACACATCGATAGCAAAGAGAACACGACATCGAGCCGTACTCAACGCGAGTGGATTAAACCATACGCGAGAGCGAAATAATTTCGAATTCTCGAGAGAATCGAGGATCGTCAATACCTGCAGGCGGACAGTAGTCTCTGCATTTTTGGTGAAGCTAATAATCTGGCCTCCGAAGGATAACCAAGTCGGGCCCTCCTGACTCTTGGTGCACCGTTGCCAGCGACTACGAGCTCCAGCATTTCGGGATTATGCACGGGCCTCTCTGGAACGATGCATCCTAGCACGATCGGTCCCCGTGTCGACGACTCCAGCTGCATCAGGCCGCCGTATTCTCTGGGCAACGGTACCGGAAGGGGACCGGCTATCAGACGCACCTGAGAAACAGGAATCCACAAGGCGCTGCCATCTTAATCTATATCCACCAGCCGTGTACAATATTTCTTTTTTTGCCATCGTACCGTTAAATCCTTACAAGAGCGACTTCAAATACGACCAATGTAGACACGACCTCCGGCCGGTCGAACAAAGTACGAAATAAGTACGATAAAATTGATCTTTAACGTGCTCTTACCGGAGTGTCCCTTTTTAAACGTCATTTGATTTTAAATTATGAATTTATTCAATATTCAAAATGATGTATATATACTTTTTTTAAACGATCGATTTAAAAAGATTTGAATCGCTTTGAATCGCTCTAATACGTTTTTTCAAATCAAAATCAAATTTGGGCGATCGGAAATAGCCGAATATGTCGTTACGCGTTGAGCTTTTTCGTTAGGACTGAGATGGATTTTTTCCGATTTTTGAAATAGGTTTTTACGAGCGTAACGACAAAGCTGCGTGGTTTGCTCGATACGTGTCGGGCTAATCGGATCGAGCGCGGTTGGATTCTACTCGATCTAACCGGAGATTGGAGGTACTTACCCTTAGAGGCAACGGCCTCTTTGCGAGATGATGGACCTTGTAGAGCACGGCATCGCTACCGGTATCGATACTTCCGTTTTGGCATATCGCGTAGAATTCACCTCTGGCCGATAACGGTGCAAAGACTTCTCGTCCGTGGGGATCCAGGCATTGGGCGTACTGATCTCTTTCGGACGAGCTGCTTGAAATTCCGAACGAGACAGAGGTGCACTTCCTCGTGTCCTGAAATACCGCTATCAGTCGCAGGATCTCCCCGGCTCTGATCGTAGTCTTCGTGTAATGAGCACGTAAATTTCCATTTTCTGCAATCACATTTTCAGCGTTCTCAAATATCCTCCAATCGCCCGCACGAAGATGTAATCTCGTCCACGAGCTACGGAAAACTTATTATAATTAGAAGCAGAGTGATTTTACAGCGCGAAACGACTCTGACCGTGAAGTAAAATTAGTGGTTTGCAAACGTAGTGCGAGCGTAATATTTATTCGAATTCTATATCTATATTATTACCAATTTTATCGCAATGTATTATCGTAATGTAAAGGAATACAACTGCGTAAAGTGATCGAACGAAACCAGGATATTGCATTCGTGTTCTAATAATCGCGAGCATCCGCAAAATGAGCAAGTATCCGGTGACTCGCAGACCGGAGTGTAAGTGATACCGAGGTGTTTTTATTCGCTACACCGAAAGCTATCGATCGTACAAGATATCGTTTTCACTCTTGGTCGGGAATGCTGGTTTCTTGAACTTGCGCAAACTATTTTAACGGTTCACCGACTATTCTGTGTGGCGTATCGCAAGATCAAGCGCAATTAAACCTTACGACCCAGAGCATTCCTCCACTGACATTTGAAGAATGTACCTACTTAAACGAATCACGTCTGCAAGTTTAAGATGCTCGCGGTCACGACGGTTATTTATCAAGGAATCGTTCCTGACGTCAGTTTGGACGAACGACGAGGACATATTTTAATATTTATTATATCAACATTTTAATTTTGAATACTATATAATAGCCAGTAGGTAGCGTGGCTCCGACACTCGAGTCATAGCGAAAACCTTGGATTTGACCGACTGCTTCCGTACAACCTGTCATATTTGCGCGCTCGGCCGTACTTGTATTTTGACGAAGCAAGAGCACTTTCCACGACGGGCTGATATTTGTATGCATTTGGGTCAAGAACGTAGCAGCGCTTGACATTTCGAGAGTCGCTGCACTCACGTGTGCGGCATCTCCCCTCTCTCCCTCTCTCTCCCCCCTTCCTCGCGGCCTTAAAAGACCGATCGGTTTTCCCTGTCCGTTTCTGCGAGTAACTACCGTGTCTCGGCCACCGCTTCGGGGTCTTAATTAAGGTCCCAAAGGACGAAGTCAACCGGTGCAGCAATGCGATGGTGCAAGAAGTTAATTCACCGAGTTGTACTAACGAGGTACCTCGCCGTTGCCCCTCTAAAAGCCGGTAGAAATCATTTTGCGCGATCGTAGAACCGAAGTTCCGATATTAACAGTTCCTCCTATACCTGCACGCGATGCGAGAGTTTTGAAAATTACGACGTTCCACGGTGATTCATCGATACGTCTTGAGATTCCAGAAACTCGTAAATAGCGGGTTATCTTTCGAGGAGATGGTTGTATTTTGTCGAGTACATGCGGCGAATCTAAAGTCCTAATATTAAGAGTTGATTTTTAATAGTCGTCAAAGGAGAGAATAAGACCACGCTTACGTGGAGAAGGCTTTTGTCAGATTCTTTCAACTTTTTTTTTACACAGCTTATGCAAGGTACTGTACGACGAAAGGTGGTAATGCAAGATCGACGGCTGGTGCATCTTGATAAGGATCTTAATGCGCGCGGACACATTTTTATAGCAATCGTGTTCCAAGTCGAACAACCGCGCTAAGACAGCGCTCGACAGCGTCGATCAAAGTGCAATTCTTCGTATCAGAATTTGACGCGGGGATTATAACTTACCCATCTTTGAGTGCGTAAGAGTGTAAGCCCTCAACGGCGCTGCCAAAAGAAACGCAGGTACACCAGCTCTCACCAGAGAATCTACTCGTCTGTAAACGCGTGCGCTGCCCATGGTATTGTTGCCAGATATCACAGAGAACCATCCTGAAAATAAAGGGTATTCGTTGTATTAAATACGTTAAAGAGATAAAAGAAAATACGTTATAGAAATAATATTTCGGTAGTAAAAAACGGTAGTAAAAGTAATTTAGACAAATACTTTAACCGTTTCATCGGAACAAATTTTTCAATCGCTTACGATCCAACGATACATGCGAATTATGAGATGGTAAACTTCGCGATATTAACGTAATCAAGAGTTAAGCACGATTCCATCTACGTCGTTGCAAAATCGCCTCGCTCAACGACTTCTCATATCCAGTTAAGGATTATGGAGCGAGCACATTCCGCATATTATTTTTTCAAAATCTGGGCTCTTAACTCGGCGCACGAGAAACCGAAATCCATATAATCGAACATCCAAGGAACATCCGGTGCTCGATCATCGGAATGGCTCCAAAGTTTAAAATCGGCCCGTATCCCACGTATCCTCGAACTCGTCATTTATCTTTGACGGGCCGTAAAGGCGAATCGGCCCCGGAGGACCACAGCGTATAACATCCATTCGAACAATAAAATATGTAAAACTCGCTCTCCGACCGTTTTATCGTTTGTCATTGGTTATTACACGGCAATACATAATCGGAAGGCACGGGCAGAGTGGGTGCCTCGTCCTTTGCATACGCGATAATGTCTTAGCGAGATTTATAAAGATTATGCTAATGAACCACGATGATCATGTCCAGCGTATCTACATAAATTACGCGCCTGTAATCTCTTTATCTGTACACATGCATACATACTACATACATATATATGTATATGTATATATATATATATATATATATATATATATATATACATATATATAAACTATATACATATATAAACAGCGAAAAAGAGAGAGACAGAGCACGGTGGACGTATAAATAACAAAAAATGCTAATTAATAAATGACCCACCATCATACTATTTTTTCTACCATTACTCGCGAGTCTTATTCGCATGTACCGCGAGGATTTACGTTAATCTCGTGAGAGTATAAATGCCGTAATTACTCCGATAATAACTCTCCATCCACGTTTCGTTATCCTGACCTTCTGTAACAAAGTTTTAAGAAACGGTATGCAAATTGCACCGACCACGTTATGCACGGTGAACGAAATTCAGTCCTCCGCGGCGATACGATGGAGAGGTTTATTTCTCGGTACATTACACGTAAGTAGCCGACGCATTATGTCCGGAGGACGAAAGATGCTTCGAAGGAGTCACTGGATTATGTCACATTCCCGCACGTGTAAGCGTGTGCAGGACGGACGGGTGTATGTAAATGCACCGAGAGAGGATCTTCTGCCGGTACGGCCAGAAATGCAAGAAGTATAACGAGAACCCCTTGAATTAAAATTAACCGCCTGGGTAAATGAGATCGGTCTGTATGCACATACGTTAACGTTGTTATCGTACGTACGGTCGAAGGGGGAAAAAAAGTGATCCGAGTAATTGCACTACCATTTAAGTGGATTCAGTACATTCTGGGGATCAACTTCTGGTTTCCGCTAAATTCCACCGAGAGCCGCGTATGAACGGCCGGCAATTAGTGGATGCCACTCGATTTCCAATGGAGCGTAGCGAAAACCACTTAGCTTTCTTCCAACGAAATTTGATTCTTCCCTCTGCAATTGAGCGTAATCGTCGCAGCTACGGTTCTTCTGAAAATTACACGAACGACATTCTACGTTTATTGCGGTCTGCGCCGTTTCTCTACGGTTTACTTCGATAATTCTTCCATCCGTGCGCGCTTGAAAAACGATTTGCGTCCATTAGAATAGAGTCCCATTAGAATAGCGCAAATCTGATTACGGACGTAATTTCGACGCGTAATCGAATCCAGCGGCATCGCATCGCTCGCTTACCGATCCTCCTCGATAAACTATTTTTGCTCGTTACATTAGCGGTCGCCGGGGGGAAAAAATGAAAATCCGTGATTTCCGAGTGCACCGATTTTGCCGATTATTCGATTTGTCCCTTTGGCATTATCGATCAGAGAATCGACCGCAACGATTCCGGATAAGAAGCAAAATATCATTGCCTTCCTGGTATTACCGCCGTTCGCGGTATTACTCGTGTTTTGCGTCGTGTTCTCCGCTCGGAAGATCGAAGTTGCCGTTATATCATTCGTAACGGGCTTCCATACTGTGTCCTTAGAAATAACCACATCGATGTCAACGTTCCGGCTGTGGGCGTGTACGACTTATATAGGATACGTGCACGTACAGAACTAATCACGTACGCGCACGCGTATACGCATACACACGTACATACCTAAGGGGGACGAAGGAAAAAGATAGCTACGAATTCGATATTAAAAACATATACGCGTGTAATAATTTAGAAAACCACGGGTTAAATCATCACTCGGACTCTGTATAAATCCTCGGTCAGCTTTTACAGTACCGTCCAGTCTCTGGCGCGAATAAAACAGGACCAAACCGATTCGCGCTAGGTGGTCCTAGTGCGGAAAGGCAAAGGATGCGGGCATCCGAAAAGAGCGAGTAGAAATAGTTGGGCGGATGAATTTTTAGGCGGTAAAAAGCGGTTCGAAATTTGGAGAGGATAGCAGGCGGGCGCCTGTGGTGGTAATGGCATACTGTGCAGCGGCAAGCGGAGACACAGTAGCCGAGTGGTCGGGTGATCGAAGGTCGGCTGGTTCTTTCGGCGTTCGCTAATTGATTTAAGAATGCCGCCCGATGCGAATGCGTGCATTCTGCGCCTCGAATCCGGCCTTTAAGGATCACGCGCATCGTTCGTCCTGGAATGCCACCGCTATCCGACCAGGATCCACCATCGGGGGACCTAAATCTCCGCCGGATATTTCTACACCCCACCCTCGCTCTCCTCCGCACCCTCGGATTCTCTTTCCCTGCCGCAAATCGCAGGGCCAAATTAACCATAAACCCTATCGAGCTCGGTGCTTACACCGTGGAACCGTGAACGTATCATTTTGTTTTCCACGTTTATTTCGTACTAGAAATTATATCGACGATCCAACCTCTTGAAAAACGATGAACCGCGCTTCTAAAAGCTTTCTTGCGCTTCTCTTTGTATTTTTGCAAATTACACACATGCGTACACGGTCACTGTGATATATATAATGATCGAGTTTAACGATGTGTATCGATCTTGGATATGCGATTAAATTAAAACCCGATAATTGGTACGCGTGGTGGTCTTTTAATTTTTGTATATGTATATAGAGGAGCGTTAAAATCTTTCAAGTGCCGAGAGCCTCCGAAGGTATTAATCCGAACTCGTCGCAGATGTCCGAGCAGCGTATTCGTTTTTGACGTGAGTATGCGAACGTTAGGAATGTATTCATTAATAACGTATTCATTTATTAACGAGCCCCACGGCCCGTAGATATGTTTCTGCCAAAAGCGAGTTGATAAGCGATCCCACTCGCTCTCAGCCTTAAAACTCTTTCTTTTGCTAATTCTTTGCGGTCGATCATCCCGTATAAGCCGACGTCGTAATCTTCCTCATCGATCTCGAACAGAGTAATCTCAAACTAACTTTCTCGTACGCGAGTGTGTCAATGCCTCTTGATGACTCTATAAAATCTCTGGCAAGAGCGATATAAATCTACGTCTTTGTTTGTAAATTCACACGAGTTTCTTTTTTAAATAAGCCGATCGAACGATTTGAGGGAGAGAGAGAGAGAGAGAGAGAGAGAGAGAGAGAGAGAGAGAGAGAGAGAGAGAGAGAAATGAAGACGGAGAGGGATAGCAACAACGAGTTTAATCTACGCCGGATCAACGATGTGGAAACTGTTGCGACAAATCCGTTGGCGAGATCTGAAAAGAACGAGCGATGCATGCGAACGAAGGAGGCGGTTAATAGAGTTTTCTCGTTCCCCGGTCGTTTCTGCGCTACGGGAGATAGCGGGGAGAAAGAGAGAGATGGAGAATCGCGCAGTGCGGAAAAGAAACGTTGCGAACGCGAGGTCGTATCTCGCAGGGAGTTGCACAAGTCCTTCCTCCACTTTCCATTTCCATGCGCGCATCCGACATGGTTAACGCGGCTGGTTAAGCGCGGTTCGGCTTGTAATTACGTAGATCGGCGCATCCGCTAGAAAAATCTACTGAAAACCCATAGTGAACGAGGGAAAGGGCCCGCGGATTACTCGCGCTTTTTCTCCGTCTTGAAACTTCCGCGGACGACTAATTAACTCGCGCAATTACAAAATTATGCAGCGCTTGCTCTAATTACGCCGTGTCCTACCTTATTATCCGCCCTTTCTCAGAACCGACTATCGTGACCGGTCAAGGTCGCATTATGCTAAGGACACCGCGCACTCGCCATTCTCATTAACGTCCCTTCATTTTCCGCCCGCGATGTTTATCCCCTTGGAAAATAATTAACTGTTTTGCCCTTATCGAATCCTCTGCGAGGTACACCCCTTCGCAACTACCAAACTTAGCGATGGATCCCAAAAATCGAACGAAAAGCAAATCGGAAGTGGGATCTTGCGAGTCTCTGATCGCCATACGATTTGGTAAATTATTCCGCTATTTCTCATTCCTTATCTCGATTGATTCTCAGATATTAACGATTTTACCGATTTTGCAGATTTTAAGATAGGATGCTTGATTTTTAGATACGAGTCGAAATGGATACGCGTAGCGGTGGATTAGACGGAAGGTAAACACATGCGAATAACGCGCATAACTTTGGCGGTTTACGATCGAATAAACCCTAGAAACGTGCATTTCCCCCGTTCTTTTTCCCGCGAAGGTGCCAGTAAAATGAACGTTTACGAAAATCTGTTTTATCGAGTCGTCTTTAACGGCCGTTCGCCATTTACGCGCTTATTGCCCACGACGGCGTGTCCGTGTATATAACGCTATAAACGCTGACCCGTTACCAAACGGAAGACGTTCCGGAGATACATACTCTTCGCGCAGCAAATGTTGGGATCGAACCCCACAACGCGTCATTCTACTCCTCAAGAAAATCGTGGTTTGCGATTGAACACAAAATGTTTAATATCCATTTAATAATATAGGTATAAAATACAATACAAGAAAATAGATCAAAAGTAATAAAAAAAAAAAATAGTAACTACTCTTCGCGATATACAGAAAATGAGGGATCTTTTAGCGTTTGGCAAATATACTTTTTCGGTGCACCGTACCACTGGGAAATAAATAAAGAACGCATCTCTAGGCACGCGGGTCCCATTGTTATTGTGACAAATCATCGCAGATTCCAATCGATTATCGTAAGAGGAAAAATTGAGGAGAGACGAGAGATAGAGAAAGACGCTGGTACGGAGCACGCAGGGTTGCGGTCGTGACTTTGTTCTTAAAGAACCGTAAATGTCCTCGAGGACCGCGCTGAAGCGTCCTTAAGGTTGTTACCCCTTAGGGATCCAGATGTTCCGACGATCCAGGTGCGTCTAAGGGCCACGCCAACACATTGTAACGCGGCTAAGGATTTAATTCTGATTCAGATTTTTCTACCCGTCGTGAAAGGAGAGTTTCCCCCGAGGTAAAACGAACGGTGCTTCCTAAAGCTGCAACCGAGGCAGATGCTATCTTCCTGTTTGGACCTCGGGCCTTGGGGCCATCGATCGAATCACTCCCGCGACGTTTCTCCCGAGGGTACATATCTAATCGCACCATCGCGCCGATCCGAATGTATTTTTCATTTCGAGCAAAAACCCCAGGGCAGTGATTTCCAATCTCCCTTTCTTTATCTCATAACGTACCTAAGGGAATTACTAAAATTCTACAATACAGGATATATTGCACGCTTGAAAATAGTAAGTTGTATCTATACAAGTACAACGCATAAAAATTGTTGGCTCAAAGTATTTTGCACGTAATTTAGAACGTACGGATATCCGCAAATTACCTATCGGTACTTCGAGTTCCGATAGAAAGCACCGTCCTTTAGGTACTCGAATACGCACGCTGAGATTAAATCGTACTACAATTGTTTGAGTATTAGAAACGTTGAGGGCGTTTGAGGAAACAACTCTCGCTCGTATGCGCGCTTCCACCATCGACGTTCTGCCAACGAGTCGAAACTCGCATCGCTGACCGAAAAAGACGCTACACCGCGCGAATTCTTGCGCGGAACTCTGGTGTCTCCGTGGAGTCTACTTTGGGAAACACGGTAAGGGCGATCGTATTAATAGTAACGTAGTAGTAGAAAACGTGGTAGCAGCTATCGCGAGGCAGAGGTATGCGATCGTGCAGTAGTAGTGGAATAAGGAGAAACGCATGGTGCACCGGCTCGATATACGCGAGGGACCGCGGACTCCTCGCGCTCGAGGAGTTTATCGGCTGGCACAGGTCGCCTTTATAGATTCTATCGTTTTGCAGAAATTAGACAGTTCGGTGGAAGATGGGTAGATCGAATCCGGGACGCTTCTGCTCTGTCTCTGTCTCTCTTTGTCTCTCTCTCTCTTTGTCTCTCTTTGTCTCTCTCTCTCTCTCTCTCTCTCTCTCTCTCTCTCTCTCTCATTCTCGTCCTCCTCCTCCTCCATTCCGTACTTCCACGTTATTCGCGGAGAGGTATACCCACGACATAATGACCGTTATTTAAAAGCAGGGGAGACCGGTCATTGCCGAGGGCGCGTCTGGCGCAACATTCTTACTTCGTGTAAAACGTCTAGGCGGTCTACGAGCAAATAACAATATATCGGGGATAGTTCGCCGAGTCATCTCCGTTGGAGAGGTTCGCAGTAAAACCATACAGCCGTCGGATAAGCCGATTTTTACGATCCCTTCGTCCTACGATCATGATAGCCGGGACATGTGAAATCTATTTTTTTTCCTTCCTTCCCTTTTTATTACGGCCACTCGAGCCCTCGGTCTCTAACGAGAGGGCTGCTTTGGCAAATTGTTCGGTGTTTACGGCAGCGAGTAGCCGGATGGGACGTCGAATGGTACGTTGGTCCTGCTCGAGAAATTGTCCCGCGCGAATCGAAGAAACCGGTTTTTTCCATGGAAATAAGCATTATTTGGCTACTGAAACGAAATATCGGACCTATGGTCGTAATGTTAAAAATTCTACTTCGATCGACGATCGATGATAGAAGGATCTTTTATCGCAATGGTACATTTTCCAAGTCGACGATTAGCCGTTGAAAACGTTCGGAAGCGAAGGTACGCTTTAAAACTCGCGGTAGGCAGTCGAAGAGATCGCTCGAAAAGACATCGACGATGGCCAGAAATAGAGGAGCGGACGACGGCCTATCGATTCGCTTCCGCGATCGTTGTAAATCGGACGTCGATTCTTCGGATCAAGATCATGGGGATAAATCGCGTGGCAAAAGTATATACGCGCCACTGAAGATTTCCATAAAACTCGGAGTACCGGTGCCATGCTTCGCTGTCGAATACGTCGTTAGTGCGGCCGATTAAAAAAGGGGATAAGAAGGTCTCGTCATGAAAGGGACGGGGCCGTCGACCCCGTGGCAGCATCTCGTGGTTTACACGCCTAATAAATTACCGTAAACTGGAGCCCGGAGTGGTTGGCAAGGGTTTGCACGAATAGTAGTTAAGCCGAGCCGGTGATTTGTGCGATATCGTCCATCGTCGCTATCAGTACCGGGAATCGGATGCACGGTTGAATCTTCCCTAGTAATTTTATCCCGGTTGAAGGTTCATGTTGCCTCGACGAAGATTCCATTTCGCCTCACTACCGATTCCTACGGACTACCACTGCTCTCGAAGGAATCTCGTCTACGGCTTTCCCGTGAAATTAAAAGGACGGCTCGTACGAAAGTTTAGTCCCGACTGCGTCGTTAAATTTTCATAAACTATTCCCAACTACGGGGAGGCGAGATCCGTCGGTGATATTACGAAGATCGGCCTGGCGGTCGAGGCGAGTTAATGCGAACCGGGCGCTACACGCGAGAATACGTTGCATCGTAACGCTCTTCTTATCTTCGTCAAATGTCTTCATTTCGTCCTTCGGCTCGACGCCGCGGGTCCCTGGGAAAATGCTGGCGGTGGAGAAAAATACGAGGGATGCGCCTTTCTGCGGGCTTTTTACCAGCCGCCATAAGCTGATTATGATGATATATCGTGAGCACGAAGCACGCCACGGCACAGCTTATGGGGTTCCATCTCGCTCTCTCTCTCTCTCTCTCCCGACTCTCCTCTTTTTGCCCGACTTCCCTGGCTACATTGGCGAGAAAATTACGAATGATGGTGGCGCATATTGATCCTTAACGTATACACTAATCCGCACTATATTAACTTGCCTCGTAATCCGACCACGAATTCCTTGGACGTTGTGAGAAAAAATCGATAAAGTTCCAGAAGGTGCAAGGACGCGTACATTTTAGTTTTTCTTATTTTTGCCAGCTGGAACTCCAAATCCGTTTGTTATGTCGCTGAAACGCGGCGAAATCTACGATGGCGTGGAGAAATTGAAATTTTGCACACGAGCCGCGTTCCACGGTGGCGCGTATATGCAAAATCCTTGGCTAATCCGCATTATGTTAACTTGCTCTCTATCTCCACCTCGCGTTCCGATCAGGAATTCCTTCGAGGTTGCGAGAGAACATCGACGATGTTTCAGGACGTACGGGAACGCGATTTCATTGTTCCTTTTTGGGTAACTTCGAAGACGGCCGTTATTCCAAGGAGATCAACGCGTTGTTGCGGGCTGATCAAAATTTCGTACACAACCGCGTCCCACGGTGGGACGTACGTGCGAAGTCCTTAGCTAATCCGCGCTGTGCCGACACACTCCTCATCCGCAGCTCGCGATCCGATCACGAATTCCCTCGAGGTTCCACGAAAAAATCGATAGAGTTGCAGGAGCTACGAGGACGTGGTTTTGTTCTTTCTTTCGAGGGGCTAACTTCGAGGCTGTTCCAGGGAAATCGCAAATTTCGTACACGATCGGCGTTCGACGGTGGCACGTACGTGCGAAATCGGGTACCAGCTCCTTTGTCGTCCGACATTAAAGCCTCGGCGTAGTTTCGCGCAGCCTCGTTCGAAAAGGTGGGACTTTAGAGGCGATACGGCGATCGTGGATTTCATGCACGTGCGCCGGACAAATGGGATTAGCCGGATGACGAAAGTGTCGGTCGCTCGGAACGGAACCGATCGCGCCGCTTGAAATTCCACGATGACGCAGAAGGAAAAGTAGTGAACCGAAAACAGTTAGTCAGGATCCGCGTCGGATCGGAACCGGCGATCGGAAACCTGTATTCCGTTTACGCCGCCACCTGAGAATTTCCAGTTTTCTGCGAATAGAAGAGAATCCTTGGCGGTGTTTCGATCGAGGGTAAGATCGAAGGCGCGGCTAACGAAGCCACCTGGGGTATAGAAAAAAGGAAAGTCATTTTCCAGTTCCCAATGCCGGACGTCCGTCCAGGAAAGTTCTGCTCGCACGCGAATTACGAAAGAAATCCTGTACCGCTAATCGATCACAATGGCTACGATTTCACCTGTCACTCCTTTTCTCATAACCGGTAAGGACTAATCGCTTCTCGAGAAGAGTATGGTAAACCGTGGAGGGATAGTTTTCTAACGGAAGTACGAGTTTCGCGGGCCAGAGATATCGGGTATCCGAAAGAATGTAACGATATGTAACGCGTCGGCACGTGGGCACGATCAATGATATTTTTCCTCGGTTCGCGGATCCATCGTAAGTTATATCGTATTTGCATTGTACCGGTGGGCGTTAAATAACATTTCCTTTACTCAATTTACTGTTAGTACTTCTTCGATATAACCTGTGTCCGCGTACGGCCGCACGAAGTGCATATTTACGAGCAGGTTGTAAAGCCCGTATCGGTGTGCGCGCGTACTATTTGCTACGATAAATTGGAGCAACACAACTTGTCCGGAGTAGTTGATCCTACGGAACGATATCATCTTTATTATCCACGATAACGACCAGTTGTTGAAATAATTTATCTTGCCGCAGTAAAGACAACCGCGATCGTACCGTGGTGCGATCAACGACCTTTTTTCTCGAATCGATCCAGGATCTTTATATCTCGTCTCATAGCCCTTTGTTCTTTTTTGATTAACATACGCTCACGATCGTCGCATCGAAGCGGGTCAAAATTCATCGATTTATATCTCCTTGGATTCCTGCTATCCGCGCATCGATGATTCACGTCTGGTTTGTAGTACGAAGAAATGCACGGTCGCGAATCATTCCGGGTGACGAAACGCGATGATTATGCGCGACAGCCGAAAAGTTCAATATCAAAAAACCAGCTCATCAGGAAATTTCAAGGCCGGCATAGGATTTAACGTCGCACATTCACCATCGCCTCGAGCTCCCAAACCGAGGATTCACCGTTGCGTCGTTCCACGCGGAAACGCACAAAAAGATGCGTGAGCGTTAATAGTAGTGACCGAGTAGCGACCGTCGTAGAATTCTTTTCCAATGAATCGACGGAGTATAATCGCCTCCGCGCCAATCTACGGATAAAACGCGCGCCGATCGCTTTTCGGATTCGACGTCGTACCAGCGGGATCCCTTTTCTCGTTCGTCACGCGAAATGACTGTACCAACAGACTGGACGTTAACTCGGTAAGGCGCACAACGTAATTAACGACACGATCATTCGGTGGAAGTAAGAGGAGAACGTGCGAACTTCCTCGGACAACTACCAGCGCGCTTTTGCGATTAACACCTCCGACTCGTAAAGGCCGCTCGTGGTCTCTCCGGCGCTGCATCCGTTTGGCCAGAACGTTAGCAAGGCTTTCAACGTGTAATTACAAAGCGATATTCTCCACGGAAGCATATATCTCGCGTATATATCTCGCGTATTTTTTTCAAGGATTTGCACCGTGGACGTTACAGACGTGGAATATAAATACCGGAGCAGAGTTTTCTCCGTTGGTTTATCGTGCCATTGCACAAATGCCGTGCCATTATCGAGCAAGGCGACCGACGTGTATTGACCAAATTGCCGCAACGCTGGCAAAATTGCTTATCTTCGCGTCCAGAGGCTGAATTATCCAGGCGTCCGATTACTTATGGACGATAACCAACGCGCGCCTCGTTGTGCCTCCAAGTGCAGGGCCGATAGTTCTGCGAGAAAAATCGATTCCCCGATATGTATATCGAACGGTTTTTCATCGAAGGAACCCGACGTCGTTATCGTATGGTTCTTCGTTGCCGAAGCCACCCCGATCCTAAACATTCCCCACTTTACTCTCGCCCATTCGAACTAATAGGTCCGCATTACCGGACTTTATTGCCTCGTAATTTCCATTTCTGATGCCAGAAAACCAATATAAGTTGCAGAAGATAGGGAGCGCGAGGGGCCCTCGAAGCACGGCGCTGCGTTCATCGCGTCGAGCGTGTTTTGCAACTTACTTGCCACAAAGTGCTTTACGATTCGAGGGGAGAAAAAGGCGGGCTGAACGTTAATCGCATAACCGGCGATCTCGGCTAGGGCATTAAGGTTTTTCTTAAAGCCTCGCTGACGGCTCATCGCAAAATAGTGCATAAACCCTGCTTCCCAATGATCCATGCCCGACGATCTTCACGACCGTTACCGTTTGCTCTACCGAATACGATTTACTACCTTTTCCTCGGAGGCTCTTCCACCGCTCTCGGCATTTCCCGATAAACGGGCCTTCCGGACGGGGGAAGCGTGGAAGAAATTTGCCCGTGGAATTTCATCGGCGGCTCCATTAACGCGCGAGAAACTCGTATGGCTCGTCGACGAAGACCGTTAAAACGTTGTTGGAACGTTTTCTTAATTTTATCGACCCTCCGTTACTCGCTTCGTGACTCCCGCGTTACGTTTTATCCACGTGCATCGAGATACGTCGGATATTGGTTTCCAAGTATATTAAACGTCGCTGTGCATATTGATCGTCGAACGTCGACTCGTTGAAATTGTTTCTTAAACTATTTTTTAACGGCAGCTCTGTAAAACCGAAGGACAAATTTTTTTTCCTCAAAGCTCGGTCTTGATTCAGTCGCGTTACTTCGATAGACCATACCATATTTTTTCGAGACACCCTACAAATCTATCGGGGCGAAGCGTAAAATAAGCCGCGGTGTAAAAAAGTTGGAAAGACGAGGAACAAAGCTGGGTCGCGAAGGACGTTGGCGGTAGAAGACTTACCCGGGTAACCTTCCGGAATGACGATTTCCGGTCCAACCTTGACGTCGTGTCGGTACCGGTGTATCAGCAAGGTCGCCGTGACTCTGAGCGATCTTTGCTGCTGCTTGTACAAGAGCACCGGTCTGCCGCCGGTCCCCTCGAGCCTGACGACTCTGGGCAGCGAGAAGCGATCCAAGAACTCCCTGAGGGGCATGTATCCGCCGCTCGAACCGGAACTACCCTCGGCCGTCGCCTCCCTCGAGCTCGGCAAGGACTTCGGCAACGACGGCACCTCCTCGCTTGACATCGTCGAGAATTCACCGTTCGACGACATGTTTCAACCTTTCACCGACCAGCGCCGTTTCTCTCACCATAAACATAACCCACAGTCTTTCGCATAAATGTCAATGGAACGGAAGAGCATTTTCGCAAGGATTGGCGATCGGGGGATTCGAGAGAGGATCGCTGGAGAGAATTGGGGATAGGAGCCAGTGGGGTCATCGGCCGTCCTTCTGAGGGTACTTCGCGGACCAGCCAACCGACGCGTCATTTAATTTTCGTGCTCGAGTAACGGCCGCGAAGTTTACTTTTGGCAACATTTTTCTCCCTCGCTTGACACCCGGTCATTACCGCTGCCTTGTCAGCGGCGCGTTACCGGTTAATAACAGGTTCAGCCGCTCGAACTTTCTTCGATCGTGTCATTCCAGTCTGCTCGTCACTCTTACTTTCGTCCCGATCTTAGCGCGGTGCGGTAGGTTATTGGAAGTCGGGGACAGAGCCGCGGGGCTTTCCTCGAAAATACGCTCCACGCGGAGAACGATGCAGGATAGTCGGCGACGTATCGAGAGGAAGATCTCGGCGCTGAGAACGCGCACTGTCGATCCTGGTCGAGTATCGATTCACTGATCACTAACTGTTACCGCGAGTAACAGCACGCAGTGAGATCGAAAATCACGGATCACCACCGAGGGTTATTTATTCTCCGCGCTATCGATCTTCGAGCGCTCCTCCAACCCTGCACTCCCCTACTCGCTATATCCAAGTAACTCTCTTCTTCGATACTGCGAAATCCCACAAGAGCCGGCACTTTCGACGTTGCACTTTTTACACAAGCGGAGAAAAATCCCTCTTCGGAAGGTCGATCTTCGGGGAGTAACGATATCGTCGTGCACGGAGCTTCGAGAAGCTCGAGCCATCGACGCGGTCTCTCGATGGAAGCAGCGGAGTGGATCGTCTTCCCCGGGAGAAGGGCAATTCGGTTCGTCGCTCGTACAGAATGCGATGGGATAAATCACGCAGCGTTCGCGGCTGCCCGATTACTTTGCCCTCGAAACTCCCGCTCCATTGACGGAGAATGGATCGTTCGGGGATGAATCGATCGATCCTTCGGCCATACCAATGCCGCGGCCAACGATTATCCGTCTCTCTCCCTCTCCGCGAAACCGAAGGCGGTTATCTCCCGTAGTTCGATCCCTGTGGCGTTTATGATTTACCGGTGCAACTCCTCTTTCTCCGTTTCTCACGTGGAACCGGCGGATGTATCTCCTCGAGTGGTTTTATCGTTCGAAATTCCCTAGAGGCCGCGGGGTGCCTTCAGACGCCTCGATAACTGGGTCTGAACCGCATCCTGGTAGTCTTCGAACAGGACCTACCGTGCAAAGGTGTCCTGCGCGAGAGAGGATGAGATGGTTGCGGAGAGAACCAGAGAGCGAGAGAGAGGGAGAGAGGGAGGGAGGGAGAGAGAGAGAGAGAGAGAGAGAGAGAGAGAGAGAGAGGGATCGTACAGGGATATCCTTCAGACACCTCCACCGGTAGAATCGCGCTGCATCGCGGTGGTCTGAAACAGATAGGCTGAGTTGTTTAACGTGTTCCCGAGGTACGACACGTTACCCCCGTCCCAGGGCAAAATTGACTATATATCTCTCCCTCCGAGGTGCTCAACGGAATTCACGCTCGGATCTTCGATCGGACTCCGATACCGCTCGTTAAACAAACAAAATACAATTACATCGTATGCGAGTGCTCGAAGGGGATTTATTCGAGGAGAGAGTTTCGATCGAATTTACGTACAGGGTGCTCCGAAGCTTCGATCGGTTTTACGCTCAAGGCGCTCCAAGGTTTCTACCGACTCAACGTACAAGCTGTCCCAAAGTTTCGATCGCCTTTACGTTCGAGGTGCTCCAAAATCTCGATCGATTTTACGTTCGACGTGCTCCAGGCACGACGCAGCGTCGATCGATCTTACGTACGAGGCGCTCCACGCACAACGAAATTTCGATCGATTTTGCGCAGAAAGCGCTCCGAAACTTGGACCGAGAACGAGCCGCGCGCGGCTGGAATTTCGAGGGATCGTTCGACGGAGTATCCGCCAAGTTTTCTCTGTTAGGCGTAGACCGGTATCGGGTTTTCGAAGGGACGGACGGTACCTTCCGGAGAGGATCCGATCGGAGCGGCGGACGCGAAGTCACTGACGTCCGGCGCGTAGAGAGCCGACCGTAAGAGACTCACTGACACTAAGGTAGGCGGTAGTGTATCCCGGCACCTTCACCACCGTACCGCGCTGTCCTGTCAGTGCCAGCACTACCACTGGCCTTAGCGAACTTTGCCTCGAGTCTGCCAGCTAACAGAATACGTGCCTATACGCGGCCGACCTACGAGACGTGGGTTTATTCAATAGGGGTCCTATTGTGTTCGAGGAGCTGTTACCCGACAGAAGCGTACCGCCCTTAATAGTTTCTCTAGAAACGTAATCGGGCGTGGTAGGGAGGTTACTTCGTGTATCGGTCTCTTAACAAGAGTCGAGGACGAGGCCTAACTTACAGGGTGGTCGAAAGATCGCGATCCGTTTCGGGAGGACACCGGAGTCGTCTCGAAAAATATTCGGATCATCTCGCTTCGCGCGAAAGAACGTTTCGCTGAAAAGTAAGGTAACGTAGGTTTGTACGAATAAACCTTTGCGCGACGTCGGTGCGGACGTTGCTCGATTCGAAGGTACGCTTATCTCGTCCGGCATAGATATTTTTAATGCCGCGCGTAAAATCTCCGGGAATTTGTATATCTATATAGGTAGGTCAATTTATACACGTAAGCGCACCGTTTATCTAAAATCGATTACTCGACGATCGGTCCGTATAAGCGATACCCTTCGGACAAGCGACGTTCGAGGCGAGAAAAAGCCGGTCAACGAGACTCGGGGCTATTCCATTTTTCGTCCGACGTCTCACTCGTCCACCGTCCGCCACTCGTATTGCCACCGCGTTACTTCGTTCGTTTCTTTCATCCTTCGCGTCTCTCTTTATTAACGCGCGTTTTTCCCCGGGTTCGACCTTCTCTCGTTATTAATACTATCGTCCGGCGTCGACGGTGCACCATGAATTACGACGAGCCCCGGCGTTGCGAGCGGCTCGAGAGTACCATCGCCTTATGCGGCCATGTGCCTGAGATTAAACGTACGCGTAAGGTAAATTTCTTTCTTCGCGAGAACCAACGACATCGTTCTTCTTTACGCCCGCCAGAAAGTCAGCCTCGGGATTCTCCTCCCCTTCCCTCTCCCCTCCCCTGCCCCCGCCAGGCCCCGCTTGTCGTCGCGCGAGCGCGTAAGAATAAGGTAAGAAAAATTACGAAGCGCCGCCGGTCGTTTATCCCGATGGCGGGAAAGTGGAACGACCTTGAATTTTATTTTCGCACAAACTACCGACGACCGGCCGGAATAATTCGTCGGGCGGTTGCATCACGGGCCGAAGTGACAGTTCGCACGATACAGCCGCGGAATTCCTTTTTATGGGAATCTGGCGCCTTTGTTTGCGCGGATTGCGTACGCGAGGATGCGTAATGCAACCTTCTAATATTCGGAGTTTGCTTCTGACGACTGGAAGGGGGCGAGTTGGGAAAGTAACGGGGTCGTTGCAAAACTCGATTACGTTGCAAAGTGGATCACCGAGTCGTATAATGGAAATCGGTGGTAATGGATGATTTGTTCCTATCGTCCCATGAAAATCCGAGTACGCGTGGTCCTAGAGCATGGAATTTTTTTTGCACCTATTCGCACATTTTTTTTCCATTTTTTTTGGACAACTTTTAGCAAACTTTTATGATATATCGGTAAAGGATTTTCTTCGATTCGCTTCGGTTGAATCGGATAGTTGGAAATAGAAAAGCGGTTTATCGGTCCTCGTGTAGGACGATCCGCGAAGCATGGCCGGCAAGGAGTAGAATGTGTAGCCGTAATCGACGTAGGGCCGCAAAAGGGTTAAGACCGGCGTTACTTTGGCGCGCGGCCGCTGTCATAGCTCAGAGCTCAGTACATAACATTGGTGGATCTACTCTAACGGCAGCGGCAAAATCGCGATAACCAGCCTCGATAAACGTTCACGACCGCGAGGTCTCTGCATACTTCAGTGGCGTAACGCATTATGGTAGCTTTTACTCTGCCGTTACATTTCTTTATAGCTCGTTAGCCCGACTTATCCCGCGTGCCCCTGGTCGGACCTGCGCCGACGATATCGCCGCGCTCGTATCTCGGCGCCCGGATCTGGAGGATAAGGTTCGGGTAAATACCGGACAAAGGTCGAAATTCCCTTCGGAACACTTTTCGCGCGAGAATAGACGGAAAGCGTGAAATGGGGAGAAGAGCGACGGAGGTGGCAGCGACGATTCTGTCCTCCCAGCTTCTCGAAAAAATTGTTTTTCGATGAATTTTTGCTCGAGCTACGGTAATATCACAAACGGTAGATTACTTAAGAAGGCTTGTTGCAATTATATTGGCGTATATCGTGATTTCTAAATACTCGTCGATACTTCGGGGGGGGAGGGGGGCACATTTGCGCACTAACATCGATAGAAAATGGCATAGTTATATACGTCAATGATCTCACCTTTCGAGCTACGAATACTTAAAAAAAATGTCGGTGCTCATCATTCAATTATCTATGCAGCGGTTCTTCGATCAACGACAATCCGCGAATCGATAAAAACGCGACAGCCAACTTAGGAGGCAACGCGTAAATGGAACGTTACTTTGAAGTCGCCGTCGGTTATGGATAGTTAACCTTAACGGTCGAGACCAAAAATCGGAGGGATAAATAAAAAGCTAGGCGGACGGCGGGTGCTTCTGCACGATGCAGGAGGAAGATACGGCGGTAAGAGGAAGGCCGTAACCACGCGGCGTACGCGGAGTATGTGAAACGTCGGGTTTATTAATACCGTCGGTAGCAATGTCTCGGTCCATTTAATTCTATATTTACCGCGGGCGCGTTTAGTAAGGACGCTTTGATAGGGACTAATCTGTGTAAAGGATCAGTCAAGGCGAGCCGGAGGGTCCATCGCGATCGCGGAGGAGCGATCTTCCCACGGTGTTGCCCGGCGGATCGTTGAAAAGAACCGAGTCAGCGTGCCTGGCAGCCTTGCAAGGACAAGGACGCCACTTTAGATGTAAGCGCGCAAACGATTATTATTGCTCGAATTTTGCTTTCTCCCGGCCATACGAGCACCGATGAATTTCTAATATTCTTCACTTACCACGCAGGATCCCAATATCGTCCACTTCCTCGCGTGAAATCTTTTTTTCTTCCACCTCCCTTTTTTAAAAATATATAAAAATAATGATAATAAAAATTTAATTTTTAATTTAGAATTTAGAGTGTCTAACGATGCCACGTAGCGAGCGGTTCAAACGTTAGCATCCAAGAAATAATTCCACTCCACCAACTGGAGAACATTAGAAATTCATCCGTACTCGTACGACCGGAAAAAAGCAAAATTTGTATAATGCCAAGGAGCAAGAAGACTAGAAGGATACTTATACATAGGGTGTGGCGGGCACGCTCTTTCTCTCCGTCGAGAGAAAACAAAACTGGCCGAGCGTAATCGCACCTGCGGAGACCAGGAACGACGGGGGGAAATGCCGCGAAGATGCAGAATGCGCGATTAACCATTTTTATGGTCCTCCAAGGTCGGGGACGCGAGGAATCGTAATAGGGGCTAACGATTATTTCACGCAGCCGCGTTGCGCCGAGCCGGCGCTCTTCATAATTTTATTCTACGCGACCCGCGTTACGTATTTTTACACGCTCGATTATATACTTAAATTATAACGTAATTGTAAAATACTACGTGGTAAACTCGATACGCTACTTATATAATTTAACCGTTACGAACTTACTCTTTTGCATTGGCAGTGAAACATTCTGGATACCAACTCGGTATTGCGTTTAAATCGTAAAGCACGTACGATTAAAAATAAGGACCTTTGATTCCGATAATTACGATTACATTTGTCACGGATATAAATTGTTCTCCTACGTCATCTAAATTGACGACGCGATATAGGTGTCAAGCTCCTCTTGACATTGAAATTCGCGACGCGCAACGCTCCGTGCCTTTCGCAGAGCAACGTACATACTCGCACGAAAGCTAGCGGCGAGTAGATCCATATTCCATCCCACGGAAAAGATAGAACGCGTCGTAAGGAAACTCCGGGACTCGCGATGCATCATCCTCGTCACCCTCTCCGACCGTGATCGCTCGTATCCTTGCGCAAAGGCGCGGTCGACACTTCGACGTGACACTAATGAGCACCGCGGACCGGCCGTCTCCCTGTAATTGGTTAGTTAGCACATTTATTTTATATGAAACGTCGAATGAAAAATGCCAAGCGCGTGCGCCCTAATTGGCGGCCGCGCCATTCTTGGCGTGAGTCGAGAACCGATCGATCCCCGCGATATCACCGGGCGGATCGTTGACACGAATGCCCGACTAAAGTTGCCCCACGGACCTTAAATACGCATACTCATTCTCATTCGCAGGAGATGTAATTGATCCACGGACAAAGCGTCCGCGGACCGTTTAATTGATCCACGGACAAAGGGCGCGTAGACCGGTCAGGGCCGCGGCCCGATAAGAGGAACCTCTATACGAGATATAATGATCTCTCGATCGTGTTGAAAGGGCATATCGCTCTTTCAGGTACGGTAGGATCAAAAGTCTACCCTCCATCTTATATTTATATACGCGTGTACGATGGGACGTTTTTACCTTGTATAAATACGTTAATTATATGTATGAAATTTCCAAGATTTTATAAACACCGCCGAATATCCCAATTTTAATAACGGTAGTACGCAGCCAGGACCTTCTCGGAGGCCGTATTATCAGCTTGTTTCGCAACGACCGAGCGAAGAGCGTCTGGTGATTTTCTCTGATTGGCCAAGGCTAAGAAAGCAACGTAATCGGGCCGAAGGAATTTGTTTCTAAGGCTAACTCTACCCTGCTAGAAATTCCATCCCTGCGGTCAGCTTCTTACCAAGAACTCCGGCGCTTTAATTAGACCTTGCCCAAGGTCGTATCGATCCCTTCGGTTTTCCCCGAGGAAAAAAATCTCGATGTCGGCAGAACGTCGAACCCTCGAACGGACGTGTTTACGTCGAGTTCGTGATCGATTTGGCCCGAGCTCGCCTATCGAGCTTTCCAATTGTACGATATCGATTTCTTCTTTGCCTCGGAGCCATCCTTTATCTCTGTCAGGCCACCGCGGTGCGCGCGAGAAATTCACCGGGCATTCCGCAATTGACAGCCCTTCGAAGGCATGTCCAAGTGTCTAGCGAGTGCTTATAAGAGTAATGCACGTGTAAATGAAGTTAAGTAAGGCAATGTAAGTAGAAGGTGGCAGGTGCTACGCAAGACCCCGCTACTTTTTTTTCCACCGGGTATCTTCTATTAGTAGCCGTAGAGGCTGAGTACTCGCAAGGCTGCCGTAGGGTTCAACGGGATAGAAACGAGCGCGAGCTGATTCTGATTCTTGCGCAAGGTGCGTGTGTCTTCTTATTGATTTCTGATTAAAGCAGCCGTCCTCGATACAGCGGTTAATTAAGTCTCGACTCAAATCGTACGTTTGGAGGGTTTTTCAAGAAAGAGTTGTCGTACGATATAAAGGTAACGATGCGTGCTTTTATTTCTTCCCGTACATAACGATGCAAGGACATCGACTATTCTATACACGTGTCCATGTCGACTTTATAAAAAGTGTTTTCATAGCAATACTGTGTCATTCGGCAGTTATTAGACACCTGTGAGTAATTCGATCCACAAAGTTGGTATTTTGCTACCGTTTGTACATTCTCCTTGGTCCGCTGGTTCGTAGCCATCGCTACCAACGAACCTTGCTTACCTGCAGATGTAATTGCAAGGTACTTGGCATTTTTATCGTCGCCACCGCCACTTTAACCGAACGAACACTCCTCATCTTATTGTTGTCTGGTGTTCTCGCCTTTATGGTGAAAGAAAGTGCGCAAGGGAGGGTCGGGGACTCTTAAGAATTCCAAATGGGAATGGACAAAGGGCAGTACGCACTTGAGGTCACGGGAAGTTGCACGTTTTTCATCGCTTTTGCCGTCGATTACCGAGCATTGCTGAAAACAATCTCGCTTCCATCAACCCCTCGCACTCGTCCCTTTCTTAGGCAAATTACTTTTCTTTAAATCTTCTTCTTCGACCTTCCCCGAGCAGATGCACAGGGTAAAAAGGAGTAGCGAGCGATAGGTGCCGCGTCCAAGGCTAACCCAAAGAAAGATCCGCTCGAGAAAAAATAAACAAGGGGATTGGTAATCAAATTACTTTTCGGCTCGTAAAAAAAATTATAGGAAAAAGATAAAACCCAATCCCTATCAACGTTTTTTTCCAACGTAGATGCGAATAGCTTCCGTTCCCCCTATTTGAAATATTTTAAATGAAAATACGTCCTTCACGAGCGTCCGCGTAACCTTCATCCACGATACAACTTAACGTCGGATAGCTCTAAATTCGATTCCTCGATGGCCACAACTCGCGCGAGTAACGCGCAAAAAGAAAGTATGCGCGTTCGGCCCGTCGGTTTTATACTCCGAAGCTTACCGTCCCCCGATGGCGCGATAATAGAAAGGACGATATATCGTGATTGAAATCGAAGTGAAAAGATGCGGACGGTCGTTTGGTAACCGGCTGGGAGGACATATTATTGGCGCGGCCGTTGCGCGTACCGAGCATCCAGCAACCGCATGCGACTATGGGCGGCTTCATGCAAATGTGGAAGAAAACGATACCGCGCGCGAGGCGTGCCTGAGATAAGACGAAACGGTAGCGGGGACGTTATCGCGCTTATGCGGCGCATAAAGCAGGTTACACTTGACAAGACACACGTTGGCTCAGCCGCGGTAAAAACGGCCTCGATATACGACGGGACGCTCCCTACGATCCCCTCGATATCCAACTATCGCGCTTTTTCTTGCCGGTAAACACTGCCCACGCGTTAGTCGCCGCGTTTCGCCCTCGACAAGAGGATATACGAAGGTCTCCTTCGTCGGACACCCCGACATAATCGGATAGCTTGGCGCGATTAGAGATTCCGCTCGTGCACTTCCTGGAGGTACGTGCAGAGTGCGCGCTCGTTTGCGAGTCGTTTAAATTAAATGAAGAGAAAAGAAAGAATCCCGGAACAATGGAGGAGAGCGCGTACGGGGCCGTTCTGTCATACGGAGAGGCGTCGTTGACTCGACCGCGAGGCGGACGCCGAGGGGGGCCGCGGCTCGTCTTATTAAGAAAGATGACATTCGAATGCGCGGCATTGTGCGGCACCTTTGGATTAGCATAAAATCATGGAAACCCGCGCGTCGCGGTACGCCAATTCGAGGTGCGGAATTGGCACGTACCGCCGATACTTTGCGCCTCGACGGTGCATTAACATTCGTCGTCCGCGGTCATCGTGTCCTCCCGTGCCACTTGCTAGGAAAACTACCGGGAGGAGGGGGTGGAGGATTATTTGCGCGTATCATAGAGGCCACGCGCGAACGGATCGTGGACGAAAAAATCACGCGGCGAAGTACGATTCGTCGAACTAATGAGGATCGTGTAATAAACCGAGCACTGTAAGGCGGAAGAGATGCCGCATCGAGGGACGAAACGTCGCTGAATAAATGTCAAAAATGGACCATTCGTGAGAGAAGAAAATACTCGACGGGTTTACGGGTGCATAATCTCGATGGGGAAAGAGATGAACGATTCGGTAGGCGCACGACCGGCACGAGCATACCGATGAGCAGAGGGGACGATCATATTCGCCGCGTTAGTCACCGCGTTAATTGCCAGCCGAAGTCGTGGGTATCGACATGGCATAAGGTTTAAGTAACGGTATTTGTGTGCGCACTTATGAGCGCGCGCGAGCGCGATTACAGAAGATGTTACCTCTCGGGGCCACCGGAATGCATCGCCGCCTCGACGCGAGACGCCTAACGGCCGTCGTTTATGACATAAGACTTACTCTCATTCGCGGATCGCATCGATCGAGCATCGTGCTCGCTTATGCGTTCGTGGCCCGCGTTGGACGAGTTCTTTCGTTTACAGGAGCTGACGGAGTATGATTGATCTTTTAAAACTAATGCCGCGCATCGAGCGGTCAACCCTAATCCACGCGGCTAAGGGGAAAATACGGTGCTCGTAAAGACCAAGAAAATACAAATTCTTAAACTGGGAGACGAGTGAGGAGTCGAGGCGTACATATGTTAACGGCATTAGTCGGAAAACACGGCTGATTTCTCTCTATTTGCATCAATACCCTTTAACACCTACCTTCGCATATTTCACGGGTAAAATCGCTTATACGCGTTTCGTGCACACTGTACGGTTGCTATGCAAATGCATCCTAGTCGAAGATCGTATCGATCGAGCATTGTGCGCATCGTCGCGTGCGTGGCCCACATTGAACGAGTTTCTTCGTTCGCACCAGTCGGCCAAATTATTTCGAAAACGCGTTTCTGTTTGGCAAGATCAATGACGATTTGCGTTAAGAAAGATCAATGGCCGCACTGTCCGCATTGTCAACTGCCGCGGTATTCATCACTGTTAAGATATAACGATATTTGCTTATACCCGAGACGTGTGCACCTAGAAAATTATTCGCCCGTTCTGCGCATACTGTATACCTGATATGCAAATGCATCCTATTCGCAGATAATATCGATCGAGCATCGTACGCACCTCCGTGTTTGTGGCCCACATTAGACGAGTTTCTTCGTCTATGCTAGCCGATCAAATTATTCAGAAAATGCGGTTAATTCGCGCTAAACGGGATTAATAGTCATGTTACGCGATATGTCGGGTATCGTGATTAGATCACGATTCTCTCGTAAATTTCGCGCTGGTAGTTTGGCAGTATATACTCGGATGTGTGATTCTAGCCCACAAAAATCTTTGATCGAACATTATCGACGTTTGTCCTTTGGTTATGAACGGTAGATGAGTTCCGTCTTCGCTGGCAGTCGGCCAAATTGTCCGAAAAATTGTGGTTAATTTATGTCCGTAAGGCAGTACCGCGATCAAAAGGTTGATCACGATAAATGACCGTACCATCGAGTAATTTCTCCCTCGCGTAACTCATCCCCTTTGTCAGGTATCGTAATTCGATAAAAATGCGCCCGCGTATTTCACGCCTATAATTCCACGATATTTGCTTAGACGCACGACACGGCCTCCTAGAAGATGATTTGCGCGATCTATGCATACTGCATAGCCGATATGTAAACGCGTTACATCCTCGTCGCTACTCGAGTTCGCCATCTTGAATTATGCATTTAACCCATCCTCACTTTTCGCGCATAAATTCCCCCCGCGGTTCTACGCCGGGATTCCCCGGCGTAGTATACGTTGTTGCAAATGATTTATCGTCAGCGCCGGCGTTCCACATAATATCTGTAAAAGTACCATGAAATATCGCGAGTATAGCCCGTACAAGAAGCGTCACATTTTTCAGGAACGTCCTTCTTTTTTCATTCCTCATCGGGAACCGGTCTGGAACTGCTCGATCCCGCGGTTCCTACGGGGATGCATAATCGCTCTGGCTCGCTGCGATCCATGAAAAATCATAATTTATAATTATGCTTTCGTTAATCGTACACTTTTAAGTCACTTTCATCCGATACGTTCAACGATCCTTTTACAAGCCGCTTTCGCCCTTCGACGATGAGCACTTTGTTCGTTAAGCTCGATGGCGATGATAATATCGATTGTAAAATATTGTTGAGACGTATTTTTTAGAATCTTCGTCGATACACGTAACTATATATCTTGATCTGTGAAACAGAGGCGATAAAACGGTATGTATCGATATAAATTTGGAAGGATAGGCGGCAAAAGCGAGCTGTGTACGGCATCCATTCTTCTTTCGCCGATTGACCCACATAACTGTGTGTCCAAAACGCTTGTCGACTTAATTACTCCGTATCGTTTTTCTTCGTCGCGCGTAGGACGTCGTTCTTAACTTAAATTGAATCACGTACTACGCCCGAGATCGAAGCGTGCTTCGACAAGATGAGAGTAATGAATTTTCGCCACTTTGCACATTTTTCTTTAAATATCTAGCTCCATATCCAGCATAATAATAGATAAATATGGTAACGAGATATTTTAAAAACGATAATGTTCGTCTCAAGATTTAATCGTAATTTGGAAATTATAGTTAAATCATCGTTACAAAGACCAAGAATCGTGTTCGCGTATTTTTCAAATCTTCAAGTGCGCCTGTTTTTCAAAATGATCGGACAATCGAACGGTTTCTCTCTACCCGTCAAACTATCGATACTCGTTCCTTTTCGAATGAACCTTTAAATCGTTTGCTCGCAAAAGATCGTCCTACGCAGGTCCATGGATGGCGATGAACTTTTCAAGGTCGAAGGTGGTTGAAAATGCAAGAATTCAGATTAAACGCTATCCCTACCGAAAGGGTTCCAAGGTAACCTTCATCATGGTCGCCTGCCAAGAGTTCGTCCTAAGCGGGTCCTTCGATGGCGATGAACCTTTCAAGGTTACCGGCCAAAGGTGACGGAAAGCTAGAGTTCCGACAGCGTCTTCTTCGCAAGAAACACAAATTTCTTGGAATTTTCGCACGAGCCAAATCGTCGTACGCGTTAGAAAACGTTATCCTCGCTCGAAAGGGCTCGAGAAATCCTTCATAATGGTCGGCCGCGAAAGTTTGTCCTACGCAGGTCCTTCGATGGCGATGAACTTTTCAAGGCTGCCGGCCGAAGGTGGCGCGGGAGACGATGACGGCGACGACGAATGCGAAGACGCTGACTCGACGAAAGTTTCCTCTCGGCTTACGTCACACACGACGATGCACGCACACGTCAGGTGGCAACGACACCTCGCGGTGCAGCTGCGGCTCCGGGGGATTTCGCAGGAGGCGTGGGTTAACCAGTTTTTAGGGGGCGTCGAGGTGCAGGGAGAAGGGTGGGCCGCCTCGCGAACCGGCCGAGTATCCGGGCCAACCGAAATCGACGAGGAAAGTGCAAACGAGAATGAAACCGACTCCTTCCGACGATCATGCCGCATGACGCGTCCGTAATTAAACGTTGCGCTCGTGTCGCCCCGTATCACCGAGCGGGGGATGGTTTCATTATTATTACAATACGCGCTTGATTTCCGCCACTCTCCGCTAGGGTCCTTTGGATTAGAATTTAACGTGGTTTCCGTGTACGTATATCGTGTCGAAGATTATCCGGAAATGACGAAGAGGATTCGTACAGGAATCTTTCGCACGAGAGCCCGAGTCGCTGTCCATCGCGGTAGCCTTGCTTCGTACGATGTCGTCATGCCCGAATCTTAATGGATGGTGCGCCGCAGTTGGAAAAGAATATAATCGACATATCTCGAGCGTCTCACTCAGCGTCATATTCGCATCGTAGCAAAGACGATTTGATATTCGGTACCAAAATGGCGGGCGCGTAATCGCGGCGGAAGCGCGCCGCGGTTGAAAATCCATTATAATCGGCGCATCGAGCGGCGAGGTCTTAAAATCCCGCTTAGGTCGCGAGCGCGTCGGTGCAAATATTGTTATCCGCGGACACGAGCGACCGGTTCTAAGCAGGATGAAATCGGGGAAGCTCGGCAGTGGCCGCGAGGAAGAGGGCCGGTCGCGGGGTCAGGCTTACAAGCGGAGATCTCGCGCTCATCAGCATCGGATTATTATTACATAGAGGTGGTGTTTATACAGAGCCGGCATGCGCATAGGAGCGCGTGCGTGCCTGCGGAACGTTCGTGTGCGGGGCTATGTACACTCGCTCGGTTTACCACGCGATTCGCTCGGGTAATATAATGCGAGCGACACGTCGGGTAATAACTTTATTTAGATACACTATCGACCTGTGTAATTGCTCGGTAAATGTTCTACCTTGCCTCCCCCTTTGCCGCCTCTTCGGCCCTCTACCCTCGCGCCCTTCCTTTTTGCCGTATCCATAAACATCGCCGTTTACGACACACCGCTGCCGCGGAGCCTTATTCCCTTGCGTACACACGCCGTGCCTTTATGCTCGTTCATTTGAAATCATTATAATTAGCAACGGTGAAAAAGCGACGAGCTGCTCGGTGCCAGATATTAACCTTCGGTCGACGGTACGTCTTCTCCCTGGCCCAAACTAAACTACGAACGTCGTCCGTATCTCTTGGCACGATAACGAACCACGTTGGGCGTAGAAAATATTGCGCCTCAGCCATCGTCGTATTACTTTTTTTTTTTTCGACTTGTTAATTATTGTTCCGCATTTTCAACCGCGGTTGTGTTCCTTCGCATACCCTCCCTTTACGCTCGTTAATGCGAACGATTCGCCGATCCAAGGTATATTTTCGAATCTGATTAATCCGTAAATCCCGAGTTAACGCGACGTTATCGATGTCGGACATACGCGACGTCGATGTCTCGTAGAAATCCGAACGTTGAATTTATATGGCGCGTACCAAGTACGTGGCGCTATGAAAGTTGTCGAAACGTTTATTCGAAGGTACTCGAAGATAGCCGTGGAAGGGTGAGCGAGATGCACCGAACGGCGTATCGCATTCTCGCAAATAACGGTTGATTTTAAGTCCAGAGGTCGACGAACGAAACAATCACCGGACACGCGTATCGGCTGATGGGGCCTGCCACGATGATTATTGTCGCCAACGGTGGTACAGATTAAACCTGATCATCGGATTCCCATCGGGCTGTATTACCGCATAATATTAATTTTCTTCTTTACGAATACCTTCCTCGCGATAAACCTGGTTATTATCGCTACCACGGTCTTAATCATAAAACTCGGGACGGGCCGAGTTTTATCGTACACGTTGGCGGGTAGTCGGAATAAAGAGAAGAGTATCTAAGAACCTGTGCACGCTATATTCATCCTTGACGATTACCGTTAATGCAGCTATAAAGATACAGGATACAACTAAACGAACGTTTAAATGCTCCTCATTAACAATTCCCCGGAATTATAAATAGCGAATGAATTTTGTCCTCCGAGGACCACGCGTCTTTTAAGCGTAAAAATCCAGTGATAAATACGATTAAAGAAATGAGATAAAATACGGGCTAAAGTTGTCGGTGATAACTCTTAGACGCACGTGGGGAACGTACATTCATCCCATCCGGCCCGGTGCTTAATCCTCGTGCAAAGAAACTTGCGTATTTGTTTCGGGTAAAAGTCATTCGCTGACGGTGCTCGTCTTTGACCCGAAGAACCGGGAAACGAGTATCGAGAGAGTGAAAAATACAAAGTCCGGGACGGGAAAGAGCGGACATCAAAGTCAAAAAAAGAGAAGGACGTGAAGAAGAGCGTAATATAACGACGTACACATTTTTACCGTACAATTTTAAAACACGCGCGATACGACATTCGTTCAATTTTACTCGAAGCATAATCTACTCGCAAAAGGATTATCCGTTCCGCAAAAAAGCTTCTCTCCAATGCACGTCGCTCCACTCGACGAACCAGGAAGCGAGTACCGAGGAGGGACGAAAAAGGGGTTCCGTTCCGCGAGGAGGGAGACGAAAAGTTTGAGGAAGAAGTGGGGGAAGGAGGAGAAGGCGGTTTAACGCAACGACGTTCGCAGAAGGATGGCCGTGAGGGGTGGGGGGCACGTGAAAATTAACCAGCATTTGCATTGTAATACGCTTCGAGTAATCACTATGATCGCGGTGGGCGTAGCGAATCCTTAACTTTAATAACCCGGATTGCCCAAAAGCCAGGCGTATCCTCGACCGTACGTGTACCTACGCCGCGGCAAAGGGGCGACGGGGGGGGGGGGGAGGAGGAGGATGAAGAAGGGCGGAAAGAAGCGCGGGAAGAAGAAGGGCCGGCGTGAAAATTTTATCGTTTCACCGAGTCGTAATTTTGGCGGGTGCGCGTTGCGTACGCGGCTGTTAAAAAGTACCGGGGCACGTAATGAGGGACGCTGCCCTCGGCTCGAGGCCCTTATTTTCGACTCCTCGACGTCCCGTGGCCTGACGTCGGAGCGCGGCCTCGGCGCGGACGAGCGCAGGATGCGTCGAATGCATCGAATGCATCGAATGCGCCGAGAGATGCGGTGGGATGCGGCGCGCACGCGAGGAAATTTATGCCCCCGCGAGGTTTGCACGACTTAACGTTTACCGTGCACGTTACACGTACGCGCGTTATGTACGCCGAAGGGGGTTGTGTACACACACGTGCGAGCACTTATGCTCGCGCGCGCGCGCGTAGACCCCGTGGCTTCGTGCGAGTCGAGGCGAGCGCACTCGCCGCGCCGTGCAGAAGTATCGGGACACCTGCTGGCATCGCGCAGAACGCGACAGCTCGGATTAATACCACTTTTCTTGCTTTTATCGCGTTTCAGGAATATACGCGTATAATGAAGCGCGCGTATTTGTTTGCGATCGATACGGAAAGAAATGTATTCCAAACGGAGATGTTGCGGCCTTCGCTGCTTCGTTATATCGCTTTCTTCGCTGTATATTTTTCAACGTTAAACCGGTATCCCGGTGGTTGCGCGATTGTCGCTGGATTCGAGTTCGCGCGACTCTTTTCTTTCTCCCGAAACTCAAAATTCGCGGGAACCAACGCGAACACAGTTCGAACATCTCTCTCGATAAAAGTTCACCTTTGCCGTCTCCTCGAGATCCAGCGCGGATAATATCTCTACAGATTTCCAGCCAAAGCGAATTTTACGAGACGAGTCTTTTCGAACGCATCTCGCACGTTGGTGTCTAGGCCGCGGAGATGTCGCGTAGACTCGGTCGCTCCCCCGAGCTCGACGACGGATCGCTGGGCCACGATTGCGCGCGACTCGACTTTGGCACGACTCCGAGAAAGGCGGTTCTCGACGTCGAGCGTGTGGTCCGCCTCGCGGCGTGACTCGACGCACGCGTGTCGCGCCGGCTTGATTGGACACATCGTTGATTTTCAGGTCGTAGAGCGCGAATACCGAGACGCATAACGGTCTATAAACGATCGTTTCGTCGCGTCGGGTAAAGCCCATTGTTCAATCTTGCATATTTGTTTAACAAATTACGAGTAGGACACTGTCGAAACGGTAATAGTGGTCGGCGTTTCGTTATTAAATTTCTCCATATTTAGGACGATGCACTTTTGGAGAGAGCGCGTCATTCGACCGTGGAATACGAACGATCGACTTTTTTATCGTAAACGACTCCCTCTTACGGATCTCCAGAACTACGCGCGAAAACAAACTTTCCATTCGATCGAGCCACGTTTAAAAAGTGAAATACATTTTATTCTTTTCTCCGATACGTACTTATATCGATTTGGAATAAAAATCGTCACGCTCAAAGACGACCGTGAGGATCGTTGACGTATCTGGAAACGAGGGCCGTGCGAAGGCCAACGAGTTAACCCACGTAGCAGAATAGAATCGACTTCTAGCGAGTCGTTGTTTTGCGATGGAGCATCGCGCACCCCCACGTCCACGCTTCGTTCCGAGTCGCGCCCCTTTCGCCCGGCCCATTAATGCCTAGGAATTCGCACAGGGTAGAGATATCCTCGGACGGGCGGATAAGATAGTTCGATTAAATTGACCGTCTATCATCCCCGCTGTCGCGCGCGCGCGCGTAGCCACGGCACGAGAGGCTAACGACATATTATCGAAGGTAAGTAGACGTTATAAATTACAGTGTGCACATAAATTATATACGGTGTAACGAAATTGATGCGCGTCCCGGAGGGTTAAAATGCGAAGGTCAAGCGGTTTGCACTCCGGCCGACCTCGGTTAGGATGGGGGGAGAGCGATCGAAGAATCGAGGAGCGATCGGACGATATCATTTGGGGCCGATCGGCGATCCTCCGCGGGATCTCGGCGCGTCTCGCGTTGGAGCGCGTCGGGCGCGTAGGTCGTCCAGGGCGCGATTTCCGAGTGGGTCTGGCACCGCCTAGAACACCATCGCCGGCGCCTCGCCAACTGCATGGAAAGTCCGAAGGCGGAAAATAATAATTCAGCGTCGGGGTTTCTTTGGCTCGTTAGCCGCGCCGGAGGAGCGACGGGTATCGAGATTTGATTTCGCATCGGTATGCGTCCGTCCGATCTTTCGGTCTCCGTGCTGCGCGAGCATCGCGGCTCGTTGAATCCGTGATTTGGTAGGCTCCTCGCCATTCCTGCTCGTCGTATACAGATAGAGAGGGGAAGGTATCTTGTCGGAAGTGGACATTGATGGCCGATAGCTCTCGTGTCCCGATGCGCTCGGGGACGGGGATGACTTCGAAACTGCGTGGCGCGCCGTGGAATCGCAAGATCGAAGATCGGGGATGGGAGCGGGAGGAGCGCGAGGAAGAGAGCGAGAGGGAGAGAGAGAGAGAGAAGACGAGGACGCGGCACGAGTGGTAGGAGGAAGAAGACCGAGAGGCACGGAGCCCGGCGAGTTCCAAGCATGTCGGCACTAACTTGTATTAATGTTGCCGATCAATCCTAATGGACGTGGTCGCATCAGCGCCGCACGTGCATTTGCATGCGTATATACACGTACCTCCACGGACGTAGTTACGCCACGGCGTGCGGCATAAATCCCGGGTCATCGCGATCTTTTCGTGTCAAACCTCCTTGGATATACCGAACTCGGAGCAAAGAAACGCTTGGCTCGTTTCTTCGTTCGCGGGATCGCCGTAGAGTTAAGCTTCGCTTGGCATTCCTCTCTCGAACGGCCGGACAACGCGATTGAACTTGCCCCCGACGATGCCCTCGCGACAATTACGCGAACGACCAAATGTTCGAACCAACGACTTCCCTCTACGCTCCCGCGACAGATCCTCTCGACGACTTCGAGACGATGCGCGCATACGACGATTCGCATTCGATCGAAAATATTCGACCAAACGACTTCCTTACGAGCTTCGACAACGAATTCCACCGACGATCTTCGAGATGATGCACGAATACGATTATTTGTGTTTGAGGAAAAATATTCGAATCGACGACTTTTCTATATTTCTCGACGAATTTAGAATGATCCACGACGACGATTCGATGGTCGAGAAACCGCGATAAAGAATTCCGTAGCGCGTATCCTCGAACCAAGCCTCGTTTCGATATTCGAGAGAATAAAGACCGATGCGAATACACGAACTTCTATTACGAGTCTTCGTATTCGTTCGTTCGTTCGATCAATTATTGGCAATCCATCGTATTCGCGTTTCATTTTTGCTACGCGCATCGGGTTTGCGAAAGTCCATACGCCTCTTTTATATCTCGACATTTTTTACGTCCGCATAACTATTTCCGAACTCGTCTTCTCCGTCTCACGATGACACCGCAGAATATGCCGGCGAGGTACGTGACAATAATAATTATCATCGGGGAATCGCATCGCTTATTGCCGGCACCAAGCGTGATAGGTTACCAAGGGCGTTACCAGGAACTTCAGTGCTGGTTCCAGGATTAGTCCTGGTTCGTCACGGGAGAGGAAAACGACGAGTGGGAAGAGGTCAGTCACTTGGCCGTTGCAGCGCCAGGAGAATCTCCTCGACGCGGCGCGATTCTTCTTCGAAGGAATCGCGTAAAAGAAATGATTTTTAATACGATCGCATACGAGCATCGATATCAATTTTGATACGTACCACTGCGCGCGCTCTCGCATCAGGATGCAATTATCGAGGCCGGATTCGATTCCCGGTTTAGCCATTCGACCGCCCAATTTTTTTTCCCCTCTTTCGCCTTAATATTTATTCCGTAATATTCGATCGTGCATACCGATAAGTATAAAAATCGATATCGATGCTCGCAACCGATCGTTTTAAAAACAATTTCTTTAATAACCACCGACGAGCAACGTACGCATACACCGACCCGCATAGAAATTCACATCTCGAAGCAACAGCGATAATGCTGAAAGAGCCGGAGAATAATCCATTACGCCCAGAGCTTCTTAACCCTCCCTTTCCCCTCTGCAACGTAAATCCTAACGATTCAAACTGGCGCTCGAGCGTTTCGAGGATCGACAAAAGGACTTCTTTTCGAAAGAATTCAAAAGACGATCCTCGTATCCCGATTGAAAGATCATAAGCCTTACCGGTCGTTATACCCTCGTCCAAATGCGGCAGAGGGCTGCGAGGAAGCTCGGCGAAAATATCGGAGGAAGAGAGAGAGAGAGAGAGAGAGAGAGAGAGAGAGAAATGGAGAGTAATGGCAAGTAACATTTGGGGAACTGCTACCGTGAACGTAATTGGCGTACGCGCATTGTTTCGCGAACTGCTCTCGAAACGGCGAAGAAGACGAGGGTGTGGGGAGAAGTGGCTCGAACATCTCCCCCCCCCCTTCCCCTCCCCACCCCCCTCTCTCGAGCCATCCTCCTCCCGGCGTCTCTCCTTTTTCTCCACTTCTTCCTCTCCTCTCGAAGCCGTAAAAAAGGCCGTATACTTTGGCGGAGGCCGGGACGGGTAGGTACGGGGCGATATATAAATTACACGTCTGGATCCAGGGAGCCCCTGAGGAAGTAACGGTACTCGCGGGGGCTCCCTCCGCCGTGCCCGCCGATCTCTTAGCCCGGCTCGCGATCGCCTCTCTTCTCCCGCCTCCTCCTTCTCGTGACAGTGAAAAGAGAAGAAAAGTCTGGCCACCGAGGGGAACTCCGGCCGAGCTCCGGAGGCAGGAAGAAGGAGACGGAAGGCGGCGGAGGGTGGCGAGGAGGAGGAAGAGCTGGAAGCGGAGGGGCAGGAGGAGGAGGCGAGTTCGGTTGATCGGCAGCTAAGATTGTGCGGAGTTACGTCAGCATCTTATTGGTACGCGCATAGGTACACGAGCGGTCGATCAAAGGGACCCGTGTGCGGATTCGTTTAATGGCCGTGCGCGAATATCTCTGGGTTTCAACCTCTGCTCCCTCCTTCCTCGCCCTTCCCTCTCCACTCGCTCCCTCCCCCCCGGTCCTCGAGCGCCGTTCAGCACGTTCCACGGCCGAACGAGGCACCCAGAAATGCTGGCTCCTGGCGCCTTTTTGCCGGCCAATCGGGGAAAGTACACCGGTACGTCGTCCCCTCGCGGCTTCGCGAGATACTCGCTACGATCGTCCCTCGATATCCAGGAGACGTGGGTAGAGCGAGACCCGGTGGTATTGCGGAACCGAGGAGACAAACCACTTTGTCCAACGCGTTCGCTGCGGGAAAAATGAAGAACGTCTTGTCCAGGGTGCCAAAGGTTCGTTTGACTTACGTGGGCATTTAATACTCGACGTTGTATAAACATCGTCAAGACTGTCGGCATTGTATAAAGTTGGTCGCGTATTTGGAGCTGCGACGCAAATGGGTTAAGCGCCCTTCCTCGGTCTCGAAGTACCTGGCCGGTACTCGGAGCGGTGCGAGGTACGCGAGTACGTCGCCGAGGGGAGTACCGAGTTCCGCGAAGCTCGAAATCGGAGATTCCTGGACATAATTCGAATCCGGTACGGCACTAATGACGACGGCGACACCGGAGTCGTCCGGGGTAGGTCCCGGTGAGGATCGTTAGACACATGCATACGACTAGCCGCGATGAACGAGGTCCGGACCCCGGAGCAAACGGTTCGAGGTTTCTATACCGGGTCTGACCTTCGTTAATCAGGGTTCTGCGCTTCCTGGTGATAAATAACGTCGCCTGCCAAGTGCGCACGGAAGACGCGACGCTTATTTGTATACAGGCCGTAGCCCCTCGTTACGTTGGTCACGTAGCAACTCGGCCGTCCTGGTATGTGTAACGCCGAGTCGAACGAGGAGACGAAGGGCGGGAGGAGCGGGCGAGGGCGGCAGCGGGTGAGGGGGCGGGAGGAAGAAGCCCGAAGAGACGCGAGAGAGGAAGACGAGGCAAAAGCGGAGTCGCGAACCGTGCGTGAGATCGACGACACCCACGCTACCCTAGCTATCTCGCTTTCGCGTTTCCCATAAGCCGAACCTATGCTCCACGCCTAGGCGTTTCCCTCCTCCCCTCCCTGCCCCTTTTTGTCAGGCGAGCTTGGCTCCTTTCATCGCGCCCCGATGACTCGCGCGAATTCGCACTCGGGATTTATGCAATTCTGGCGGGAGGATCCCGAAGGCGGCAGTGCTCGAGGCTCGAGCGCGTTTGAGAGACGCGCATCGAGAAAATTAGGTACGCTCGATGTTCCGCGATTTTACCCATCGCTACTCGATTCACTCTTGTTTTCGACGTCGTTTCGAACCTCGCGGTTGACCGAAGTCGATCTCTTGCGGTTTCGAGGGGATTGTGGGAATTTCTTTTTGATCGGGATCTAAGCCACCGCGAGCTTCGCTGTTATACACCGATATTTTATGAACGATTTTTCGGCATATCCATTGCAAAAAATTGAGATCGTACGACAACCTTGACCGTGATCGATGTTTTCAGTGTCACGCATCGCGATCGCGCCTAGCCCGATTCGCATCGAAATTCTTTCGGTTTGGCCCTATATACGATATACGACATTCTTGCAAATCGTTCCTCACTCTTCGTCCTAGAGTTCGCGGATGCGCTCGTCCGCCGGAAAGAAAATTTCCACAAGACGAGATCGCCCCTGTCTCTCGCGGACGAGATTGGGAAGAGACGCGTCTACCGTGAAATTTCGGTCGTTGCAGAGTATATCCGACATAAATACTCGAGGCGTGTAATTTGCGTAATCGTTTAGACACGGCTCCATCTGCTTTGAGGGAATAGACGGGAAATTGCGGCCGTTACCGGTCTACCGGTATCGTTCGAGGAACGCGGATCTTACGCCGCACTTTTTAGCCTTTGCGAGCATTCTAACGATGGTACCCGTTCGACGGTTCGAGGGATCAAACCGTAATACGTACTTCGCGGAACAAATCCTACGGAGTGTATAGAAAGGTATATAATCGTCTTATTTTGAATGCTCTTTGTATCGATAATCTCGAGCGCACGAAGTCGCTTTTTACGCGATGACTCGTCCTTCGAGATACTTCTGGATGGTGGACGGACAAATTATGAGACTTTAAAGGATTAATCGCCACGTCTACGGCTCCGTTCGGAAAAAGCGGAGATTCTGTTTCGCACGCAACCCCGCGATACGCGTAAACGCACGCCGAAACGCATCCGAGCGGGCTGCATAAGTTAAAGTAACGGTGCATCGAAAGAAAGCCGGGGGCGCGGTTCGAGAACAATAAGTCGGCCCCGTTACGGCGGCCCGGCCATAAACGCCTTGCCATTTTTGCCCGCGGTAGTCGATATACGGCCGGCCAATCATAATAAATCGCATCCTCTGGTTGCGGGAGCCCGCCGGTTTCGCCCGTTTGCGCCACCGTTCGTGACCCGGCGGCCGGTGTCGGCCTTAACACTTTTCCGATCGGAAATCCATTATTGCTCGCTCCACGACTCGCGGGGATTTTCGAGTAGCGCTTTGGGGGGAGCGTTGATACGGGTTTTACACTCCGCCTTCGTGCTTTTACCTATCGAATTCATTCGTTTGCATTGTTACACGCGCAAAAATATCAAATCTTTTCATCGGATATTTCGTTTGGTATCGCAGAAGTTAATTGTAAGAGGGTGAATTTGATTTGCAAAGGCTAAATTGGGAGTCCAAAGCGGGTAAACCAAAAAATGTGGAACGCAAGCTTTTTCGGGTATCTACGGGATTTTAAGATAAAAAAGGACGGGATTCGCGGGTATTATATTTTGAAAGTACGAAATACGACGAAGCAAAATCCGCGAGATGTATCGTAAATCCCAAATCGACGATCCATACATCTGGGCTGGACGTGCCATTGTCGATCAAAGAGCTGGTCTATGATCGCCGAGTAAACCGTCATTAGTCATATCCACTTTCAGCTTTTGCTTCGTAACGCAAGATTGCTCGAGAGTCCAGCAAATTGGATTATTGAGAGTTAAGTCACGTTTGTATCTACGCTCAAATTATTTAAATCGCCGTTGTTGTAACCGATAAGTAAACGTTGGCTGTCTGCGCAGCTCTCTATAATGATCGTTTATAGGCACAAATATATATGTACGAGAAGAGATACACAAACGACCATCATAGCAAATATACGTGGTAAAGAGAGTAAAAAATCTTATCGGTCGCTGTGCCTGTCCACGAGCTAGAGAATATATCTTATTTTCCATTAATTTATCGTAAGTTTACGAATATAAAAATAAACGTGCAAAAGCACAACGAGAGGCGTCCGATGTAAATGTATAAAATAACCGCCGGAATTACCCAATAACCAATCGTTCGATGATAAAAGTATCCGCGTCGAACGCTGTCTTAAGCAATACCAAAGTAATTTCATCGTACATTTTCCAAGGATTGCCCCCATATAAATCGTAGTGGAATAAGAGATCAAAGCTGCGAGGGCTGCGGGAATCTCGATCGTTTCTCTCTCTCACCGAGACCGGCGCTCCATCTCCATGGATACGGAGGATTATCGTTAATAGCAGGGTGGACGTAGATGGATACGTAAGCGTGGATAGACGAATAGCGGTGGCGTGTCCTGCGCTAATTAAATCCCATCTAAATTACAAATTTGTAGATAAATCTCGCTCCACTTTGGCGAGTACTGGTAAGCAGTCGAGAGGGGCTCTCGGTCTAGACCACGTTTCGAACTGGTAGTGGACTACTAATGACACTGCTGGTATCGGAGAGCTGGTAATGATGCTGCTTACGCATTGGCGTAAGTCGCGATCAAGGCCGAGTGTACCGAGGTTTCTACGATCCCCAATTCGCCAAAAATCTTGTCGGGATTTACTAATGACGTGTCGCGTTGGTACACGATTTAACTTTTTACCGAGCAAAAGTTTATCGGATTTTTTTAATTCCGCCGTGAACTGCGCGTTGTAGAGTATTCCGTGTTATCAATTTTTCTAAACGATCACCTCGTTACTATCGATAATGACAAACGCAAGCAATATGTCTCATTAGATCGCAATGGCAATGTTAATATTTAAGGTCGTTTTAAAATACATCTGGTTTACGAATTGCAGAAGTACACGAATGGATCAACGTTCTTTATCTTTATAGTAGCGTGCGATTAAGGTCGTTCGTAATTGGGTTACCGCGAGATGGTGGATGGAAGCTCGAATTTCCATGGGAAAGTCTCGAGTTGGCATTCTGCCTATAACCTCTGAATCCTTCCATGCGATATGCACACTGCAGGCCCGTTAGTTTAAACACACGCCTTAAAGAACAGGTTATTTAAATAACCTTCGCGGTGAGATATTCCTATGAACCCGGTATCGAAGAAGTCTTCTTAACGGCAAAAGTACTGGCGACCATCCAAACGTATCGAGATATACTATACGCATCTTTGAAAGAAAAGCAACAATGGGAGAGAAAGTATTTGTCGAATTATGTACAGCAGGAAAATGATAGAGAATATAAAAAAAGGATGATACGCGATTTGGAGGAATTTTGATGAGATATTAAAGGCTTCGATTTGGTAGTTCCGCTATTAAAGTATATTCCACGATACGTCCGCATACTTTTGTACGTCAGTGTAATCGATTAGCCTCCGATCGGCCGATTCATCCCGAACACCATTCACGAGTGCATCGACGGTGCACCGACCGTCGTTCGAAGCAGACTCCACTCCGGCATCTTCATAGAAACGGTCCATTATCGCTATTAGCGTAAAAGATATCCAGCTTCTCTGCATCGAAGAAGCTTCTGTTACGCTCGTTACCCTGAATCTCGTCCGGGCGCACCTTCCAGAGGCTCCGTTTTACCGTTCGCATCGAGGCGCCTAGGCGACCTTATCTGGAAATAATCCTCGATTCCCCGCGGTAACCAATCGCGGCGCATAATCGGCCATCGCTATCTGTACCCGCGATAAGAAGCTGCGCCCATATCGCGTGAGCCTGGTCATTATGCCGATCGATGTAAATTATAATAGCACCTCCCCCCCCCTCTCTCTCTCTCTCTCTCTCTCTCTTTTCCTCGTGGCAATCGCAACTTTGTGGATCCTTAGGCCCGTTTAGAGAGTGGATCGATCGTTTAGCGCGGTTAAAGCGTATCCTTCCTCGCGGATTATATTATACTCCGATATTATTCTTACGAGATAATGCGCGAGGCATCGCGAGTTTATGTAACGGGGGTAATCAGGCTCCGCGAATGGCCGCTAAATCGTTATCGCGCCTGGTCTCCTCGTCGCGATAAAAGGAAGTGATCCGTTAATATCGCGAAACGATGCTCGACGAGCGGTAATGCGTTTTCCTTTAGCCACCGTGAAATTATTACGATTTAAGCTCTCGCACGCAAATCGAAGGAGCGCCGAACTTCCGCCCGATGCTCGCTACCGTTATGAACGAATTTGCCAGTAAGGCCGGTCACTCGAGGACCGTTCAATGGATATGATTTATTACCTTCCTTCCGTTTGACTCGGTAAAAGAGCGAAGAAGCGCGAGATGGGGGAATTCAGCCGTGACTCTACTATCCGCGATCATTCCGCGGCGCCTGTCGCGGATCAAGAACGACGCGGAAGCGCGTTTTCGAGACGTACCGTCGTCATGCCGATTGGATTATAAAATTGGAGATGAAAGTCGGAGTTCGTGGTAAATCGACTCTTTATCCGAAGTTCGTTGATCCCTCTCCCTCAGTCCTCCCGCTATACATCGGATATCTCTGTCGAACTTTTTTCCAACGATTTAAATCCACCATGGTACAGCCGTTTCCTTCCAGCATATCCGTGGAGCATTTAGACGTACAGTAGTGGCCGACTTTTCTCTTCGTTATTGCCAGTCGACGATCGATTTCGCCGGGGATACTTTGTAATAAAACTCGAGAAAGCGGGGGGGGGGGGGGAATGAAAGATTCGCGTATTTCTTTAGAACAGATTCCTCCTAATAAAAATTCCAATACCACGATTGGTTTAAAAGATAAATCTGTTCTTGTTTCCAGTTCGGTAGAATTCGTACTCTTCCCGAACGCGTTAAGGTCGACTACGCAACCACCAGAGGTCTTTCGCTTGCCGTACATTTGTACAAAATTTCACGGCGGTCGACAAAGGGATATTCGAGGAGGAGAACGAGGAGAAGGAGGATGAGGCGGTCGAGGAAACGGTAGCGCCTGCGATTTGGTTCTGGGAAGGAGCACTGGCACAATGGCCACCAGGAGTTTTCCCTTCCGTTCTGCCGCCGTCCGGCAAAGAGGAAAGTAACAGTACTCCCGGGCGCATGCTCCGCGGGACCGCATAAATCTCGGGGTTGCAAGCAAATTGTCCGGCCGGGAGATAGAACGCGTCGTGTAGAAGGAGCATCTCTCCTCCCCCCGGCCCCCCCCTCACCCTCCCTGGATCTCTCTCCACCTCCGTTTCTCTCCTTCTCCCTTAGCGCCCGGGAATAACAGCTAACAGGAAACGTTGTACGGCCTCCGTTGTATCTCTCGTGTACGCGTTTGTAGCCGGCTATGGTAGTCCCCCGGTTATGTTGCCGGATACTCGCAGGAGGGAGAGAAGAGTATCCCTCCTGTCCGGTACCACTCGCCTCCTCCTCCTCCTCCTCCTCCTCCTCCTCCTCCTTCCTCCCCTCGTCCCTCGTCTATCCACGCGAGATGAACTCCGCGCATGAACGTATATGGCATACGGTAATTGTCTCCGTAGGTGCCGGCAGTATTAGCACTTTGCGCTCCGTCGACGACACGGTACCGTCGTACTTATTTCGAGGATGCGCTCTCTCGACGGTACGGTGTCTTCTTCTCCTTCGATTAATTTCTCGACACCGACTACTAACGTCATTTTGCTTAGGATCTACCGTTTAAGGTGAATTCTGCGTCATCGGAGCTACGGTGTACGTGTCTCGAGGAAGGAACCAAAGGTGACGCGTGTAACGACGAGTAGAGGATGTAGATCGATCGCTCCCTTTATAGTCGACTTCGAAACCCCCTAGAAAGCGCTTCCGATGTATCGAAAATGCGCACCGAACGATGGGCCTACGATTTGGTAAAGGAAATTGCGATAAAGATCGGTGGGTCTCACCGAATCACTTTATACAGTTCTTGGGGCTAAAATCTTTGCGATGAAACGAAGGTGTATTACTAATGGATAAACGTGCCGAACGATGTTACCATTGCGACATTTCTAATATCAACGAGAGTAAATCTCGTCGATCGACGGTGATCCTTTGAGTGCGCTTTGCACCGTATTTAGACATCCACCGTCTTCCCCATTCTAATTTCACTTACCCCGTTTATCCGGCTATCCATCTCCCCGTGCACTCTATATATCACACACGGTGAATGCAAATGGAGCGACTCCCTTTTGCGAGAGGCTCTAGCCGCTAAGTGAAAGAAACGCTGATCCTCATCGCGTTCGGGCGCCTTCGGACGCGGAAGGATAACTCGGATGCTTTGTGCTGGAACTGGTGATTGAAATCAGCTGTAACGTCATCATCGCTGCCTCTTACTTCACTTTCGTGCCCACGGCGGTTCTGCGGTTGTGCGTGCTAAAGCAAAACGGGCGAATCATCGACCGAATCTTTCGTTATTTACGCCGAGCAACTCTTACTTCCTATTTTACTTCCTCGACAAGTTGGAGTTACGAGTACCTTGAGGGACGAAGACGTTTCGTTGCAAGGTCGAGGAATTCCGATGACACCTGTTTCATTGATCGGTGAAAACTGTTCATAAACGGGACCTGAAGCTCCTATACTTTTTCCGCGCGTATAACGATCTCCTCCTCTCCTCTCTTCTCTGCGAGGCTATATTATTTGTAATGTTTATTCTCGCCTCAAACAAGCGATACGCGCGGCGTTTATTCGCTTCGGAAATCCACCGTGGTACTAGCGTCGTAAAACTGTAGGACAGCGCGAATATCCTAAACGGTCGACGAGTTAAAAATTTGACATCTCGCGGTAGGCGATCGCAATTAGTTCGAGTGGGCACGAAAGGGCTGGAGCACCGTAGGCGCGGTGTGCCAGCGCCGAGGATTTCCAGAGGTGAATTATCTTCGCTGTGGGTGGTCGAGTTTGATTCTGGCGGAGGACCGCGAGCGGATCCTCGCCTAAGACTCTCGCAAAGTGTTTTTCCCGATCAAGAATCGCCCATATGCTCAAAATTAATTTTTCGATGGAATCGGGAGATTCGTACGCATCGTCAAAACCGATATCTCTAAGCGTGAAAACGAATAAAAGTACATACAGTTACACTCCCCATTTCCTATTTTGGACCTGTAACGTTTAAACCGATTTTATAGTCATTCGAAGGCCGATCCTGGTCGATAAGCGTGACGAATCATTTTGGCCAGAAAATTTCTAAAACTTCCCTCCGCGCATCGGTTTGTCAGCGTGAAACGAAAATGAGACGGCGAGGAGCGCGAAGGCAGGAGGAAAAACGGTTCCGCCGTTTATCGCGGAAACGAAGTGTCGCCCAAGGTTGAATGAAGCAGTCTACGCCGGGCAGGATATCCCTTACGGCGACAATTTAGCGCCCCCAGTTAGAATTATGCGCGAAACCAAATACGCGCGCTCATATTACGCGATTACGCGATTTATAGGCTAGGGAGAATATCCGAGCGCTCTCCTCGCGACGGCCGCGAATAAAGTTTCTCGCAATATGAGACGGGAATGCTCAAGGTCGTAATTTTGCGGGATATCTTTCTACCCCATTGCGCCGTTCTCATGAACTCTAACTGGACTTTACACGCTCGGTACGTTGACTCGCGCATCTATCATTTCGATCCCGTTTTTGCGGGGAGCGATCGCCTAGGAAATTGCCGCCCCGATCGACGTACACCCCGGTTCAGAAGTGACGCGGATCGGCTAATCCGGAGGATCGTTAGGAAATAATTAGCTTTTTTATCTCTCTTTCGCATCCTGACGGCACGAAGAACTAGCGCGTTCGACGTTACGATAAGCGTCTCCTTATTTACGCACTGTAAAATGGAATTTTCTTCCGGCGTGTACATCCGCGACGAGTAAGCCTGTTTCTCGTTACGGCTAGCGTTATTCGGATCCAGGCATGACGTAAATGATCGTACCGTATCGTTTATAACCGATTCGATGCAAACTATTTTTTTCGCCCAACACGCTCACACGCGATATTCGTCCCTAATAAGTATGACGCGTAAACTAATTTAATTAAATTAATTTAACTAATTAACCAAGATCACTAAACAATACGCGTGCTTCAACGTATATTTTTATCCGTACAATAATGTAACGTTCGGAAAAATTACGCATTCATTCCGACCAACGACCGCGTTTCGCACGCGAGCGGCACAGGTGTCCTAACGCTTATAAACGCGAGTGTACGCATTCGTCCGCGTTTCGGATAACCGCGACGTGGGCGAATCGTCCGCCTCTCGGGCCCGCCTGCTATGATAGAAACTCAATTTGCTGCTGCGTCGCACCGTAAACTCGGCGATACGATACGAGGAGGGGAATTAAAAAGGCGCGGCGTACCCGGTGCGGGGAGTCAAAGGGATCTAATCATCCGCGAGGACTTTCCGGGCTAGGTAACTCCGATAAGTCGGCCAAGTAGGTAACCCACGCTAATGGAACATCGTCGATACCGGTCGGCCTTTAAATTCGATAGCCTGGACAATAATGGTGGGGACGAGCCGTGGAGAAGCCGTTGCGTTATGGCAAAACGTGCTTTTTCCGTCCTTCGCTTGGTTTTCTTTCCTCAAAGCGAGCTCCGATAAAGCCTACGCACCTTAGGACTCTTAGTACTCGATTCACCGGCCAATAAAGCGGCCTATCGATAATCGCTATTCGGCAGCCATTAATTTGTTCGAATGCGATATACGAACGGTGCGTACGAAATTTTTCGAGCATTTATATTTCGCGCTAATAAACGACCTGTGCGAACTTTGTATAATTATCCGGTCTTTCGAATTCGACGCGAATCGGCTTAAGCGGCCGCCGTTCGGAAATGCAGTTACGAAATTGATTATGGCCATTAGTACATCGCGGCGAACGTGGCGGATTAAAATCGCGCGTGTAGCCTCGCTTAATTCATCAACGTCCGCAAAGCAGGAGCGTTTGATCGATCGATGGCCGACGTGGGGGCATTAATTTCATTGTGGTATCACTCGGGTTATATAAATATTCAGCGTCGCGCTATCGCGCAGCCGATCGGCCCGAACGGGTTTGCATTTACGAAAACGTTCGGCGGCTCATTCGTTCGGCGTTATTCCGATCGAGTTCGCCTTGGCGCTTCCACGTCGTATAAAATAGGGGAAAGTCGGGCCAATGCGCTACATTCCAGCCGATCTCGAGGCATTACGCCGCATGCTAATTTCGCGGCGTAACACGGTTTCCGAGAACAACGCGCTAATTTGCGAAGCGCGAAGTTTCAGCCTTTGCTTATACTCGTTCTTTCAAGATGTAGATCGAAAAATTCTACGCGTTTTTGAAACCGTATCGCTACGGAATGTATGGAGCTACGTTTAAAATACGTCGTATCCTTATATTCTAAATACTCACCGTTTATTTAAAGAAAATAACGACTCGATAAATATCGATTTTAGTCTTTCCTCTATATGCAACAACTTTTGCAAATGGAAATATAAAGAGTACTCTTCGTAAAATTTTCGACGATAAACATCGTTAACGAATAAACATCTAGACTAGTCTTCGAACAAAGGACATACTTGGCCGTTTTTATTTTCTTCCCTCGCGCTCGTCGTGCCAAAGTTATAATTTACCTCAAAGAACGCGCATCGTCGCAATTTGTCTCGGGAAACAATGCACGCTTCTATCCTCGTCGTCGCCCCCTTTCCTGCGCCAGACGTGCAATTGATCATACCCGAGGTCATAATCTACCTTAAGGACGCGCATAGTCGCGATCTTTTACGAGAAACAATGCGCGCTTCTATGCCCCCTGTCTCCGTACTTCTGAAGACTGGCAATGCAACGGACTTTCGCAATTTGCGTGAATCCGCAGGAAGTTCTCAAGCGCTTCCGTTAACCTGACGAAAGCATCCGGAGGTTCGTGGACGACACCGAAGTTCGGATGACCGACTCGACGATCGCGCTATCGGCGACTGCCCATCGAGAGTTGGCCCAGTTTTTTTGGAGCGGCGATTACGCGACGTGAAGCGACGCGTTAATGCGCGGCCGCTCCCATATCTCCTCATTTCTTAGGCTAGAAATCAACGCTCTGCCCTTTCACTGAATCGATAATAATCGTGTTCGAAATACAAATCTATTACCAACGCTTCGTGTAATCGAAAAGACAAAAAGGTCGTCGACTTATTTCGTCGTTTATACTTTTTTTTTTATGCAACGCCTTTTTTGTCTCAAAATCCTATGTCTCGAAAAGTAAAATAGGCAAGTGCCGTGCGCGGCGAGTAAAGGGAAATGTCAGCGTGTGGAAGGAATATTGTGGCAGGGATCGAGAGGAAGGTATGCCTCTGGTCGACTTCCTTGTCTATCACGACACTTCGTAATCGCCGTAAAGACAGCGAGAGTTACTTGCGTAGACGAGTTTTCTACAGTTCCGTAGGTGCGCCCGTGAAAGCTCGCGTCGAAAGCGATCGTCTACCTCGATGGTAATTCATACAAGTGGGCTTCGGATCTCGTGATACACGAAACACCGAGTAGAAAATTCGAGAATTCAAAGCACTCGTACGTTGGCTTAGAATCGGCAGCGGTACAAAAAAGGAATTTAGAAAAGGAATATTGCGAGACGAGTAAATGAGGATCATAGAAGCAAGTGGAATCATCCTTAAAGCTCAGACAACACTGTCGCGATATAGTTTACTCCGCGTAACTTATTTCTAACCCATCGTTTCTCATATATTACACTACGCTGGTCGAGCGATTTCATTCTTCTTATTTCTCTCGAGTTACGACACAAAGTTTTGTTGTAACTTAATAATTATATTCATAGCTCTACAGTCGGTTGTGGTTCGCAAGATTAATCCACTCTTCGATCGAACACCTTCTAATGCGATAAAAATAAAAGGACTCAAATCAAACTACAAATGCAACACCGAACTAATCCTAAAAAGTGTACGCATACGAGTATTTATTTCTGGAAAGATTTTTCAGAAAATTTTGTCCAACTTTCGAGGGAGTAAAAAAGGCGCGTGATTGGTTTTACTCCCGGGAATTTCGCGGCGCTTCCAGGTAAAATCCCGCGTCCCTCTTAAACTCCAGGGAGGAGGTACAGGGAGTTGGTGCATGCCTGCACGTACAAATACGTCGGCGCATTCCGGACGGTATGTCATTGTCGCCAGGCGTTATGAACGCGCGCTATCTCGGCGTGTAATGCGTGCGCACGTTCCGCGCACTTGGCCACTTTTATTTCCGTTAAAATCGTTATGAATCAGTTTTCTGCCGCGCAGAAACGATACGCACGTAACCACACGTAGACGCGGCATTCCCGACGGTATGTCACTGTCCTGCAACATTATGATCTCAATGTGTCCCGGCCGCCGGTCCGCGCGTGGAACTTCCTAACGTTCTTCGAGCTTTACGACCAGCGCAAGCGCCACGTCCGGGAGCCACCGTGGCGTACCGAATGGCTTCTCCGCGTGGAAGATCGGGGTTAGAACCTCGCGCACAGTGGATAAACAATTTTCCATGCGTACGCTACGAAAAGTACCGTGAGAATAGTGGTGGACGTCCTCCATTGCCCCTGGAGTATTATGCACGTGTACATTGGTGGTAAGAAGCTTACCTTGAAATAGTGGGTCTTAGGTTAAAGGAACTTAGCGCTCGATGTAGATAATCGGCGAACCATTGCTAAGTAAATATACAATTACACGGGTAAAACTTTCCGTAATTACGGCCAAACGTGTAAGCAATTTCGCGAGTCGCAAAGTCGTCCATCGACGTTTCTGCCGGTTTAGAACGTATTACGGCTAAACGTGCCTCGGCTTTATGAATGACACGCACTTATATAACTGGTTTTACATGCAACCTATGTTTTACGGAGAGTAATTGAACGGGCTTCGGTGTTTCTCGCCACCTTGAGTTTTACGTCGATTTCCCTCGAGCCTGGGAGCCGCGACTTTTGCGGAAGACCATAAGCGTCCGCGTGAATATATTATTCGTTAAATTCGACGTTAATAACCAACGACGGACGAGCATCCTCGAAGACGTCTCGTGCTATGCTTTCACTTCTCTTAAGGGCAGCGGGACTTTTAGGCGCAGCCCGATGGGCAGTTTCGTTGAAATATCGTACAAAGCGCGACGTACTTTTTCGATAAAATACCAAACTGGTTTTCCCCGGTGCCGACGATACGCACTTTCGTTTACGACGATTAAAGAATTTCGTGCACCTGCGCGGCAAGGTGTCGGGAGAGAAACCTACCTCGTGTCATTTCGTAATAAAGCTCCCACGGGATTATGCCAACAATGGGGATATACAACGAGGATACAATGGTGTCGCTTGGATGGCAAAATCCCTGTAGGGAAAGATGTATATCTGATATGGGAATTCGCATCGTGCGAATGCGGACGAAACGCGCGACAGAACGGCGTTAAACCTCGCTACGATAATGGCCCACATTGTAGTCCGATGGAAATTGCGAAACAACAACCTCCCAGTACTGTATTTTTCCGAAGTCTCGTCGAATTGAAAAGACGATCCATTGTCGCCTTCTCTCGGGAGAAAATCGTGCGATTTTTCTTTTAAACGTAAGCCGACAATGGTCCCGTGCAAGTATCTCGGTGCAAAAAGAGGCGTTCGAGTGAAAATGCGTCTATCCTAACGTATAGATTTTTCGCGATTAAAATCACACGATAAGATATTTTTTCCACGTCTCGTCGAACTTGTCACCGTTGCATTTTTAGCAGTGAATCCTAAAATTATCCCGACAAACGCGAATTGACCTGGATAAGTAAATATCGGATACATATCGCACGAAAAAGAGGGAAAAGGTTCCCGAGTGAAAAGATCGGATTACGCAAGGTAGATGTCGGGTAATTATCTATCTCGGCAGATCACAAAGATCACAATCTAGCACTACCGCGTTTTTCCTAAGTTCGATGGAAATGGTGGAAAGGCAGCGTTACGATCTCGAAAGACAATCGTGCGATTTTCTTTTGAAGCGTGAATCAACGGTGGTGCCTGGTTAATATCAGCGTGCAAAGGGAGAAAAGTGGCGGAGCGAAAAAGGCGGCTTACGTAAGGAGGATGTATATCGCGTGTATATCTGTCCTAGCGTGTAGATACAATCGCTCGAGCGAGTCGTGCCGGGCAAAGTTGGGAAAGATGCTCCGCGAAGGTTTCACTTTTGTCGAATCTCGGTCTCGTCGGTTGTCCCTGGCGCGCGTAACGAGGAGCCGGCAATCACCTCCGTAATGTGTATCATCGCCGTAACGAACATAATTGCGGGGGAACATCTTTTCAGGCATTACCCAATGGCGTACGTACGAATTACGGGCATCGCGCCGTAATTCTAGGCCCGCGCGATAAAGGATTTACGTACCGCGCGAAATTATCCCGCTAACCAACGCGATGCACCTTGCAAAACGCATTGGTCAATCGAATCCGCTAGAAATATGTAACCGAGTGCAATGGGCAAAGTATTAATGCCGCGTGCGAGGATATAAACGGCCTTGTAACAGAAGATTAATTTACCGTAACATTTGCAGGGTGTGCTCGCCAGATGCGTATCGTCGAATTTATATTTTTTCGCTTTCGACTTTACGCAACGCTACCCAACGATATTGCCTTCGATATTTCGGTGTCTCTGCGCCTCTCGCCATTTTCCGTTATTCTTCGGCGATGATTCCCGGCAACGGTACAGACTCGAGACTCGTTTCCGATCCAAATAGAATGGCCTCGGAGATAATCGTGCAAAATGATGCAAAGGAAAAAAAAAAACAGAGCGCAGCGAGCAATACCCGCGACGAGTCGTGAAGTCACGCACTGCTGTAGCGAGATATATTTTATCGCGGCATATCGATCGCATTTCTTACGATACGTCACGGTTTACGAGCGATGATCCACGTTAAATATCGCCAAGGTTTCGCCGCTCGAGAATAAGCGGAGAGATAAAGAAAAAACAGAAACGCTAATGATATACCGGCAATGTCACGTCGAGATATAACATAATTTTATCGACGAGGAAAAAACCCGTCCTCTCGAACGGACCGTGCCGTGGGAATATATTATCGGCGTCGAACGATTTCCGTAAACAAAACTCGATGCTCCTTTCACCCGCGATTTCCATTTTGTTGTACGACCGAGCACCGACAAGAAATTCCCGAGGAGAATCTCGGGACTCTCACTTTCCTCGGCATCCAGCGTGCGTCCTCCCACAGCGAGGACCAGATGACATAAGGCCTTTTGCTCTCGGGGAATATACGCCGCTCGCGCCGAGAGATTTATGAAGCTTTCTCTCGGCGGCGAATAGCGAATGGCCATGCCCATATTTCCCTTCTGCTTCTTCGATATATTTTCGGCACTGACCGATAGGTTCATCCGGCCTAGAACCTACCGTTCAAGTTGCTTTCCAAACTATTAAAACCGCGGTACGCGTATCGCGTGCAAAAGTCGGTGATAAAGGAAATTCGAACTCGGATCTCCCGCGTCAAAGTCCGAACCTCTATCCACTACCCCATCGTAACTCTCACATTCCCTTCGTTTGCTTTTATTCCGACGACGATGATGCCGCGGACGTTGGACGAAGTACGGAGGTACGGAAGGACGAGCCATCGGTGTCGGGCCGGCTCTCGGAGGTAACCCTTCGCTAACGCATACGCCGCTATCACCCTGTACTATGACGCGATACATGACACGAGCCGCGATAATAATCGTCGAAAGGCATTCGAAGCCCTGCCGATCCCTCGAAGCTGAGTATCGTGGAAAAAGGAGGAGATCCCTCGAGAAGGAGTACCCCCACCATTATCGGCTCGTTCATCGGAACAATCCCTACGACCTATGACCCACGAACCGAGTGAAACCACGAGGAGACGGATGAAAAGACAAAGCGTATCTTTTCGAACAACCACGACGAGGCACAAAAATCTTTTCGTCGAGGACATCGCACGGCCCACCAGCACGCTCAATACTTATTTACGTTGACGCGCGTAGCAATGGGTGCGCGCGTTTAATCACTCGTCCACGTTACTCCCTAGATATTTATTCCCGACGTCTCACTTAAGCACGATGGCCGGGGCTTTATCGCGAATTATTGTCTAAGCCGTTATCGCGCCGGGAGTTTGCCCACACGCTATCCAGGATGATTTTTCTCCGGGCGACACGGCGCATAGACGTGTCACCGCGGCGACGTGCACTTAATAAAATAATCGACGTTTCAGGCGTAGCAACGGTATGCCGTGCGATGGATTTACTCGGAAAACTGGCGCAATTCCGCGAGTCCTACCGGTAGGACGACTTAATAAATTCGTGCAGGCCCATATAAAGATACGGTGGTACCGGCCGTACTCTCTCCACGCTCCGTTGATCGCGGCTGCGGCCGCTGATACGCTATTGATACACTTATTGTTGCTAAAGTCTCTCGTCTCGGCGAGTCGCCCCCGAACGTGACTCGCTTGCTTACCCAAACCGACTTCCTGGATAGGCTATAATTACGATAGCGCACCGAATTCCAACCTGCAGGTTCGCGCAGTCGCTTTATTATACCCGGCAACGGGGGTTATCGCGGATGGTCCCGAGGACCGACGTACGCCATCGTGCGAGAGTTTTTAGACGTCTACCAGTCTTTGCTTGATTTTATTTTAATCGTCGAGAGTACCTCGCGACCATCCTTCTTTTCTTCCTCCACCTTTTTTTGCGACAAAGAACTCCGCGAAAAAGCGGATACCGAGAACGAGCGGTCGGGGAGCCGCTATGGGGGACCTTTAATTGTTTGCCCGGTAAATACGACAGGGTCAACGACCTGTCGCCAGTTTGGACCAACTGGTTTTTTGCGCGTATTCGACTCGGTCCGATATATTCAGATGAGTTTGGCCCGACCTTGAAACGCCTGGGTCGTCGAACTACCGGACATGAGTAGGGGTCCACCGCGAATACTTTGAAGTCCGAACGGCTTCGCGTCTCCCGCCTCGCCTCTCCTCATCTCTCTTCGCCTAACCTCGACTCGCCTCGGTGGTCCCATGCGAGATAGTTGGTGCCTGCCTGCACATGTACGATGCACGGAATTGCCAGGGACTTCCTCCCCTCGTCCCCGAGCTTCTCGCTTCTCCGAGGCTTTTGTCGAATATCGAGACTTCGCGCGCCGACTCTCCTTGTGTCCTCGACCGGCCCAACGCTCACTGCCTCCGAAAATCCTCCGTTATCGCTAATGCGACCTTTACCGAGCTACGCGAGTTATTTGCGTTATTGCGAAAGGACAATGGTAAAGGGTAGTAAAGCGGAAAAAAATCATGATCGTCGATACGAAAATTTGGTCGTATAAGCCAGAAACTAAATTTATTTTTGATACACTCCGTGCGTGCCGATGATAACGGAAGCGACTCGAATGAACGAATCGATATTTTCCCGCTCTACGTACCCCGAACAAGTCCCCCTTCCGGAGAGCCTAACTATTCCGTAAGGCTCCCGCCATTTGTCGAATTAAATCACATTAATCGATTTGTGATCCCACGGTCGGATTGCGGGACACTGGCCGCGATCCAGGACCAGATCCGTAGATCCCCTCGAAGACTCGTTAGGAACATTCCACGAGCGGTCTAGACTCTCCATCGTCCCTTCGATCGGGATACGATCGAGAACGAAGCCACGGTAGCCGGACGGTGGTTTGGCCGTGATCTCGCACAATGCTGCCGTCATTTGTCGACCTTACGTAACACCCTCACGACCGACCCGGTTCGATTTTGTAAGTATCCGGAATCCGCTTTAATACGCCAGGTTCGGAGCTAAATAACTCGACGATCTACGGTGGAATCGAATGAAAAACGTGTGTTGCGATATCGAGAATTTTTAATCTTCGAATTCGTTTTTTGTCAGGAATTGCATTTTTCGTTCTACGAACAAATAGATCGTACGTTTTGGTTTATTTAAAAAAAAAAGTATGCTCGATATCGCATCTTTCTAAGCCGATCTCCCACCGTTCTCAGAATAATATCATTGATATTGAAAAAAATCATCGTGGTTAAACCTGCTTACCGCGACGACTGAAAATATTCTTTATCGTTAACCGACTTTGTTTTATACGTTGCGCGCGACAAAATTTACCTCGTTCTTTCGGAGCAAGTATCTTCGAGTATAAAGAGCCTTCGCAGCCGTGCACCGAGAAAACGACGTATCGACGTACGTTCCGCGCTAGACGATCGAACGACCGTAACTCCAAAATTTACGTCCCACGTGCACCATATAATACGACTGAAACGCTGAAGATTCGACGGGTAGCCCCGCGCAATAGGTTTGCCATTTGTCGACTTAGTATCAGCTACGCTCCCGTACAGGGTGTTCCATCCAACACGAGTGTCGTCGATATTTCCTCTATTATATACGATGGAAAAATTTTCCAATAAATAAGCTTCTTTTAGTCCCGAAGAATATATTGCGATCAAAAAAATCATTGTTTACAAAATCATTTCTTTTTTTCGAAATTTCACGGTCTTCGAAACTTTTTTAAACGGTTGTCGAGGTCGCCTGAAACTTAATCGATTCATCTTGACTTCGACTGCTATGACGTGATAATAAATACGTATACAGTTTGACTTAAAAACGCTTTGATAGCCTTGAAGTCTCGCGGAAAAGCCGAGCAAATTCTTCGTTCGTTTCAATATTTTCTCTCTCGAGTAAAACGATGTTCCGCTCGGGCGATATTGCTACCACAAAAATGAGCGAAATATTCAAGGTGCTCGAGATGCGTGGAACACCCTGTATGTACACGTACGTAACTGCGCGGAGTGCGGAATCGCGAGGAGCCAAGGATCCCATTGTGTCACAGACTCCGGTTCCTGAGTTGTTACCGGCACTGGGCCTCTATCCGCGGACAATTGGTTACGATAGTGCCGTGCCAGAAGGTTGCGAGGAGAGAGCCGAGGAGGACTCCTGATCGGATAATATCTATAAGTCAGGCCGCATGAGTTACCGAGCGAGTCGACGCGCATGGAAACAACCCTTCTGCCAGAGGTGTGCGTTCCGGGCAACCCACGTCCCCCGCGGCTGCCCCGCAATAAGTAACGATGCTTTTATTAATTAGTTTCCGAATCGATTAGTCGGTGAAATAGTCGTGTGCTTCGATGAGCCGTTACGGAGTTTTTGTTTAACCGAATCGAATAAGTATTTCTTATCAACCGCAATATTCCTTTCGATACATCCGCTACGACTTATTTATCGATAAACTTATTTATTGGTTCTTTTCTTCATAAATCAAATACGAGCGATTTACTCGATTTCTTTTAATATTACGCTAAAGTAGTACCGCATTGACGATTTGACATGGCGACACCTACTCGACTACTCTCATTCCAATCTCCATCTATATCTCGTTGATCCATTATACCTCGTTCTTCCTCCTACCTCAAAGCGTTTCGTGATTTCTCGGTTGGCAATCGATTTGCGCGTGGATCCTAGTCCTCGCACGCCTACGGTTATCGTTCGATGGATTTGCGAGCTTGCAGTGCTCCTATCGCGCTTCGGTCGGAGCCCTCGCGTTGCTTTAACCCTCGGGCTACGGTTAAGCTAGCCATTCTACATCTTCTTTGGCACGCATTACACAATTCATAATTAATCACGATCCTTTCCGATGCATCCCTCGTGCTTTTTCCCTTCTCGCCATTCTTTATCGACGCGTCAGGATCGCGCGGTTCGTAAAATTAATAAAAGCGAACACGATCGATATATGGACTTGGATAAAGTTGGATTAATTCTAGCCTAAAAGTAGTAACGCATAGGCGATGATGGGGATTAGGTAGAAATCAATACGTACTCTATCGTGAAATAACGGATATAATGTATTTCTAACAATATTACGTAGCGTGATTACCGATCCGTCTTTCGATGACGGGAGTGCAAATCAAAACGCGTCCAAACTTTATCCTAACTCAAAGGCAATATATACGGTATTTCAATTCGAGGTACAGAGTCATCCTCCGGTAATATCCAGCCGAAAACCATTACAGTTTCTCATAGCACCTTTAAGGGTTAAATGTCTCCGCACGAATAAGTTCATTATTACCGGCATGGACGAGAGGCTCTGGCTACTCCTGATTTATACTCCCCGCCACGATAATTACCAACACTAAAATAACCATACGTCAAACTTTTTGGTCGTGCGCCAAAAGCGGCCGCGACGGTCGCTCGGCGCTCATGCTTATTCATCGGTGCAGGACCAACGTTGTGCAGGGCTCTAAATCTGCATAGACGGGGGGGAGGACCCACTAAATCTGCGGGTTTCAGGGTTACACGGGTAACGCGCTACCGGGCGCGAGTTGATTATGCCTCTGGGCCGTATGATGTATGGTACCAATTTCATTTGGAGCGGGCGTGCCTCCTGGGCAACGAGTCTAAGGCTTCCTTCACACGTACCGCTTCGAACCAGCTGCCAGCCAAGTAGACGAGGACCGTGGCACCTTGAGTTATGAGTCGCTCTGCGTACGAACTTTCGAACGTACAAACTTTTTCTGCGCTGTATTTCGATCTCTGAATACTGACTTCTGGATTTTAACCTTAATAATTTCGGCTACAATTCCCACGTTTGAGAACGAATCGATCGATCGACTTTAAGATATTACGGAAAATTGAGTTTCGAGATACGAATTTCGAAGTGGAACGATTTAGGTTTACGAGTCGAGGTACGTATCGCTGTACTTTCGTCCTTTCGAATAGGTTTTGAAGCGCATAATAAAATTAATGTGAATTATGACTTTACTTTGGACGGGATGCAACGGTTTTTGAATCGATGTATACAACTATGGCACACTTACCATGTACTCCTATACCATGGCTTTAGCTGAAAGAGAGTATGGAGCCTACACCAAAACGTAAGAGGAAATTCGTTGGCTGGAAAATACCGTGCTATATTATTATTTTGTAATTTCTTCGTACAAGAATTATCATAATTTCCGGAACCTCGCCCTTTTATCCGCTACAAAATGGTCGGTCAAAATTGGCGTGTGTGAAAGTAGCCTAACAATAATCGACCCTCCTAAGGACGGGAGCATATCTTGGCGTTTATTATGCGCGTCGTGCCGATCGAGGAGCCGCTCGCAAATTCCACGATCGGTGGCGACTCCTTTTCGAGCGTGTAATATCGCGTAATGACGATTAATCGTGTCCCCTCTAAATACGACCGCGATAAAGATGCTCGATAATGATCAACACCTACCGCGAGCGCCTCTCGTGAATCTTCGCTTTTTCACTTCCCCAAGACTTGGCGATGTCGATAAAAAATGTAACCGTACAGCATATTCGTTTACGATAAAAATATCCAAACGCAGATTCATATTCGGACTCCACGTAGAATCATAGCATCGTTATTGATTTGATTTATTTCGATACGTTGAAAACGATGCGGCACAAAGTCACGCAATCCGCGTAAAGCGTTAGTAATTTCACGTTCTTTCAGCGTTCAATAGAATACGTCGGAACGTAATACAGCCAATATATCGGAGGGCTATCGAAAGCTCCCGAGAATGTTCGAAGATCGTGAAAAAATCACTCGTGATCGTTGACGACGAAACCGGGAGTTGGTATTTCGCAAGGGCGATTGGTCGCGGCCGGGAAAACGGGGAGGCGCCCTGCGATTCAACGTTCGCAAACGGCCCCCATCGATAATTGCGTAATAGCCCGTGTAATTCCTTCGTAAGAAGTCATTCGACGTTTAGCGGATTGCATAATGCGGGGAGGAAACCGGCGATTATCGCATTGAATTCAAGCCGGCTATTTACACTGGCGATACGCGACGCGACGCTCACCCGCTGGCAGTATTATCGAGAAGTCAAACCCGAGGATCGACGGTTGCGTGACCGCCCTCGATTTCTGCCATCGGAGGAAACCGACGAGGAATATACGTCCCACGATTAGTCCGGAATGCTCCAACGTGCATTGTTTAAATATAGGTTTATCGTTGCGAGGACCGAAGATGGCGCATCGCGATGGAGCAGGATCGCGCGTTCGATCGCGACTACGCTCGACGACGGTCGTCGACGAACGCCGAGAGGCAGAGGGAACGGATGGCCCTTTCACGAGCCGTGCCTCGATCAATGGATTTTTACCTCCACTCCAGTACTCTGCTCGAGAGCTTCGTCAATAGCTTCGAGGGCTCGCGCCCATGTTCTTTCGTCGATCGCGCGGCGAAAAATGCTTCGCGACGGCCGTGGTCGCGCTTCTAGGAAATCGGCTTCCCTTTTTCTTTTCCCCGTTTTTCTTTTTAATCGGCGGATCGATCTGCCGCGCGACCTCACCTCGACGCGCTCGCGGGCACGCGATGTGGAACGAGGTGAAATTCCGAGGACTCGTTACGGCCGCTCGATACTTTAATCGTGAGAACCCGGGATGAAAGATCGTTACAATGGTACTCTTAATTTTTCCCGTTACGCCATCCTTTCCTACGCTCCTCTTACGCGTTTTACGAGATTTTCAACTCGCCTCCCAGGTTGTTTATCCGACGGATAAACTCTTTCTCGGAATCGCGATGAGACGTCGCCGATTACGGGCCGCGCCGCGTCATTTTTCTCGCCATTCCAGCGGCCGCGGTATCGTCGTCGGGCGAGTCGAACGACGCGGTGGTTCTTTCTTGGGAAACTTTGCCGCGGGCGTTCTCCGATATCGGCGATGCACCCGCGATTGTTTTCGATTCCCCGTAAATCTCTCGCCAAGTGGAATACGCTCGAGGATTATCGTGCGTTAATATTTCGAAGAGGGATGCGCATAACTCCGAAACGGATGTTGCGGGGGGCGGACTGCGGCGCAGCTGCCGAGGAAACGTTATTAAATATCGCCGGCCGACGAAGTTTAAGTCCCTTCGAAGCGAACTGGCAATTAACTTTTTCAATTAGACACAGCCTCGGCGTTCTTACTGGGCGTGGATCGCGGCCCGTAGATGGGAAGGCAGACGTACGTGTAACGTGTGGACGAGTCCGTTGTGGGCATCGTGCCCGGAAAGATATAGGGGGATTACGACAAGGAGAGCGAAGAAACTAGAGAAAGAGAGGGAGAGAGAGAGAGAGGAGGGGGAGAAAGAAGAAATTCGTTCCGACCCGGGACGAGGGATGTAATCAATCGAACTTTTTGCCGCTCTTGTCTTTGGCTTAACAGTAACGGCTCGATGACCGTAACGGGGTCTCTGTTTTATAACGTCGCGTGTGAGAACACGCGTTACTCGCGTGACACTCGCCGTCCAATTCTAAATCACCGTAAACGCTCCGAAAGCTCTTCTCGACCTTCTTTGCTTATTTTCGAAAATTCGCGGTTTTGGGACGACCCGTGTTTCGCAGTTGCGGGGGTTTGGAAATCTTCTTCGGCTTTATGTAGTTGCCTTTTCAAAATTAAATTACGCGTATATCACGTCGAATGTTAACGCTGTCAAATTGCCCAATAAACGACGGTTGCTCGTACGAGGGTTAAAATATCGAGTTCTGGGCCGATCGACTCGAGCGAACGGTGTTGAAAATCGAATAAAAAACAGCGCGGCTCGTTTTGCGTAATTTTAAACGTACATAACCGTCGATTCGGGTAAAAATCGATATCTGGGTTAGGATTAAAATGTGCATTAAATCGGCGCATTCTCGAGATTTTCGCGAAAAGTCCGACACCCCCGAGCACATACCGAACAAGGCGTAGACCCATGGGCAATCTCCTAAGGTACGTATAAAGATACCGACTAACCGGTATAGGTACCAGTTTTTCTACGTTATTTCAGCCGAGCTTGCGCTTTACTCGAGTTTCGTGGAGAACGTATCGCATTCTTGGCGGCGTGGCGCTTTCAAACTCGAAGTTACGATAATTTTCGGCCGAGGCGTATCCGGTGGAGCGCGATAAGCCCGCGAGTTTATTCGCCTCCCCCGGCTAAATTATTCCCAGGCCTGAAAGACATTTCCGTTCCTTTTCGGGCCGAACGGCTCCCGAGCGCCGATTGCCTTTATCCGATCTTAATTGAACGGACCCGTGGAATCGACGAGCGCCTCGGCCCTCCGTCGTCGATTACTAATGCCCCGATTAACCTTAATTGTCGAGTAATCGATTTAATTATCCACCGACACGTCTCTCTTTCCCCGTGACCGCCTGTGCGTACGCCAATTACTCCGAATAACCGTTATTCGAGCGAAAGTGCAACCTGGCGACCGTCGAATCGTTCGGGGAATTATATCGAGTCTCCTGCGGGGAGAAACTTTACGATCGTGGTTGGCTTTGAGCTAAGGTGGCCACTGTGCGGCAATTCCCCCGCGGATACGAGGAAAGCCTCGCGCAAACATCTGTTTGGTGGTCTAAGCATCTGGTGTAACGTTTCAATTTGAGATTTAACGGCCGTCGATCATAAATCACCGCGAGGAATGAAGAAAGGAGCAAAAAAGCGCAGGGGAGTTAAGCCTCCGCTCGTTGGACACCTGACCGTGGGGTTTAGCTCGAAGAGGGATTTCGGTGTTGATCCACCAACGCGAAGTGGCTAATCGATGATCGGTAGCCGGTTGGATTAGCCTCCACCGGCGAAAGAGCGATCGATTCCTGGCTCCCTCGTCGTTCGCGGCCATACAAAGTATTTCGATGTTCGTCGAGAGTCGGAAGTAAACGAATAAAATAATAGATGGATACGTACGATTAAATAATAATCGATAGTCCCGACGAAGCCAGCCGACGATTTCTTTTTTCCACGCTCTCTTTGCGATGATGATTTTCGTGCTTAAACGATACCACCCGCCGATTGGTCAACATCTAAAGATGATTCCACGCAGCAAAGGAAAATACAAAGCAAGGAAAATACGAATTTTTGAGCAAAAGAGCAGATGGAAATTGGGTGGCCTTGTTCGATCACGCGCCACGGCTCCTACTATTTTCGCGAGCCAGCGTGTCCTTGTTTGGCCATGCAAAATCTCAAGAACCGGGCGTACACGTGCCCGGCACATGCCGACGCATCCTCGGTTCGATTCTTCCCTTCCTCGGCTCTCTTCGCTCTCCGACCAGCTGTTTGCGCGCCTCGTGAAAAAGGAGCTCGCGCTTTCAGCCGGTTTTTCGACGTTCGCCTTTTCATCGGCCGGTGCTTCTCTATATTGGCAGGCGTCCAGCTGCGATTTCCTTCGTGGCTCGCGGATGCTTCGAATTTCCACAGCGGCACCGCCGACTTCGAATTCCCTGGGAGGCTTAAAATTCCCGGGACGTTCGCGACGGCGTGTCGCGGCCTCCCTCCTTTTTTGAGACTCGCCACAAAAGTGGAAATCCCGCCTGTCCGTGATTTATCGTTCTACTTTCTAGCGATTTATCGGGCAGGCCCGACGATCTGCGTAACGAGACACCGCGGCGCGCCTTTAGCGGTTCGATCACGTAATTCGCATTGTCGTTTTGTACCTGTCGTCCTCCGCTGCAGCTTTTCTCATCGCCCGTTAGGAAACGCTCCTCCGTTTCGACACGTAGCCGTGGTTACGAGGAGTTAGGCGTAGAGACAGGACGACGACACGTATCGTTGCTCAACCGCGCATTGCCTCTAATTATATTGTAAATCTAGAGACAAGGGTGAGAGTGTAAGTATCCGTTGGTATTTGCCGATAATTTTCGCAAATCGTCCTGCACTTCCACGCAACGAAGTGTACTGTAATTCTAACTGTGGTGAAATTTTTGCGATGCCTTCCGTAGCTCGCGATCGGCGTTATTTTAACGAGCTCTTTGGTTTTTGAAATAAGAGGAAGCTACGAGGGAGCGAGTCGGGAGAAGGAGAAATTTATTATCGCGATGCGATCTTTTCCTTATTCATTCGCCTAACCGTGTCGGAACCTCGAGGTAAAACAATACCGATTATATTATATCACGATATCGCGTTCCAGCATTCTCCCCCGTCGCTCGCTAAATACGGAGGGCATACGCACTTCGGATATCCTTCGACGATAGCTCGTATCGCCGCAGAAAAATTGGCTAAAGCGCCGTGCGAAAAATCACGCGGATGAAATATGCGAATGTCTCGGCCCCTCGTCTCGTACGTATGGATTAAACGTTTTGAAGCGACCGGACGTTTATACCCTAGCCCCGTGGCGTCTTTCTCAGCGGCGAGAACTTCGCCGGGGGACTTGATGCGCGGCATTTTATACGGGCCATTGTGCGTATACAAAGTCGCCTGCTGGGTCGTTCTAAGCCCGCATGCCGGTTCCACGTTCAATCCGACCCGTCCACCTCGCGGTTACTGCCCTACAACTCTTCTCTCACCCATTTTCCACGCCCTTCTCCCTGCGTCCTTACTCCTCGCCGACCTGGCACGCCTCGTATCCCCGAGATTCCTCCACGATCCAAAAACTTCGCTCGGCTCGGCCGCTCGATGGCAGAAGCGCGGCTCGCAGGCCGGGCAGGCCTTATTTCCGCGATTAGTCCCGAGACGCACGGCCGGAACGCGCCTTTTGTCGGAGCAGAAGGCGTTACGGGTGGCGCGTTAACCTAACGATCAAATCCGAGGAGACGCCGCTTAATTGTGATTAACTCGGCGCGGCATTAACGAGTAGCGATCCGTTTGACTCGTAACGCTCCGTGAAATGTACACCGCTGGAGCTTGATGAAGTCGCTGACCCGCGAACACCCGCGTAGGGCCTTGGGTCAAGGCAGTCGGACAGTTATCTCGCTACGTTCGATTATACTTCATTACCTTCGATCGACGTTGCGGTCTTCATCGGGCCTTGGGCCAGTCGGTGGCTTTATCGGGTCGTTAACGACGTTACGGTTAACGTCTTTCCAATTAAATACGCGGCCGGGCCGACTTAACGGTCTCCCTGAATTTTCTCCAGTCGCTCGTGGAATTTGTAAGGGAGCGCGATATCCGCGGAACCGCAATTTACGCAAAGCATCGCCGACTTTTTGCAAGCCGATTTGCGCTGCACGACGTCGATGCGATATTCCGTACGAGTATTACCCTGAAACGCGGGTCTTATTCTCCCTTCTGCATACGAATCTTGCGAATATTCCATGTTTATAATATCGTTGCTTATTTCTGCTCTTCCCCTTCTCGCGCATTCCAATGTCCTTAACGGATCTAAATTATGGTGTACGAAATAAATATTAACGTGGCCCGGAAAATACTAATGGGCATTCCAAGGCCTGTCTTTTAGTACCCTTTTTATTATATTCCATCGTATTCTTTGAATCGCCTTGTAACGATCCGCGATGAGCGATTCGCATAGGTACGAGCGAGAGGAAATGTATTCCCGCGTTTATATTTGAGAAATATTTTATTCGAAGAAGTCCGTACGTTTTAATGCAAGGTAGAAATACGCGATGCTTGCGCACGGAATAGATCAAACCGGAGCGACATACGGCTTGTTAAGACTCATTTAGAAGCCGCGATAGGCATTCGAAACGGAAGAAGGCTCGTGTAAAGCGTCGTTGGGTACACTAATGATAGATGCATTAATCCTGCCAGCCTCCTACCGCGTCAAAGAATTCTTCGCTTGCTTTTCCATGCGATTAAATCCGAAGGGAGCTATAGGAAAGCCGCGGTGACTCGCCAAAGTATCGAATGCCGCGGCAATATTTATCGCGATAATATTACGCAAAGTTTTTCTTTTTATCGGACTTACGTTTGCGCCCGGTACTCCTCGCCTTTCTCGCGTAAAAGTTTCCGCAATCGCAATATCAATCACTTGACTTTTTCCGACCTTGATTCAGCGTGCGCCGTCGGTTAAATCCTTCGACGGGCATGACAGCGTGGAAATAATGGTTTCCCGAAAAAGATCATTTTTCGTACGAGCTATGTTAATACGTAGTTACATAAAAAAGAGTCGTAAACTTTTTTCCGGGATATTTAAACGTAACGAAATATTAGCATACATCCTAGAAAAGCGTAATCGCATAATTCGTTTTTCGCCACCACTACAGAACCACGGTATCGGACCGTGTCTCTCCGCGAGAAACGATCGTTCGTTGATTTATTTAAAATCCTTCATTTCGTGCGGTTATATAAATTTCCACGAGACACTATAAATATATAGAGATTTCATCGACACAAATTCGATGCCTCTGGCGAGTGACTCGGGAGGTATAATAGTTTGGCGAGGCAGCGTAGGCGGTGCGCAGTGACAAGACGCGTCTTCATCTTTGGCGGACGTGCGTGCGGCATGGTTGCAGGTGTCGGCATAATATGCCGTATCGGTCGGCGAGGAGAGCACGGTCGGGGACCTCCGTTAAGAGTCTAGGAAGTCGTTACGTCATCGAGTCGTAGGTCATCTCCATTATATCGGAATTTCGCCGCCGAGGTTAGTGCCAAGCCGAGGCCTCGACCGATGCCGCCGCCGCTCACAATGGCTATTAACGCTAATCGTACCAGGCCCCCTCAAACGACCGGTTTCGCGCCGTATTTTTTTCATTCGAATTTATATTCCAAATTCTACGCTCATCGTTGCGCGTTTCGTTCCTCTAACTTTACATTAGTTCGTATATTATCTTCTTCCTTCCTCTCTCACTTCTCGAAAGTAAGAAACGAGAGTGAAATCGATCAAAGACAAGGAACTTTCCGCTATATTTCCTTCGTGCATGAGTATACTTTACGCCTCTACCACCGTGCGTCGGTTCCTCGCGCTTCTCAGCCGCAGAAATCCAAACTCCCCGGGTGATTTCTTCGGCTCCCGAGTACGCACGACCTTGAGTCCCTCCATTCGGCTTTCGGCTATTCGGCCGGTCGTTTGTTCCGCGGGTTACCGCCCGACGGAGGCCCGGCTGCACGTTCCTCCCGATCTGATAAAAATGTTATGCATTCAACGCATGCCTATCCGTCCGCCATATTGACCGCGCTCTCGAGCACTCTCCGCGCTCCTGTGGGAATCCTCGATTAGCCCGAGTGGACCGCGCGGAGAAGGAAGGAAGGGCGATCCGCGTGGCGAGCGAAGGGCCGAGCAGGCCCTCCCTCGTTCTCCCAACGTCGCGTCCACGCGGAAAGCTCCTCTCGATCGCGTTTTTCCATTTGGGATATTACGGCCTATACATATATGCATAAGGAGGGTAGGCCGGGGATAATTCGATCCTGTTCATGAATATCGAACTGGCCTAACTCGAAATCACCGCGGTCGGCCTACGGATTTGAATTGCATGCGGTCGTTCGCGCAACCTTGAGGCTAACGGTCTCGCACCTCGGGACATCCCCGAAGAGGGCCGGAGGATTCGAGCGGCGCATCATCCTTGGGAAGGAAGGTGGGATCCAGCTCGGCGAAGTAACCCGCCGCGCACTCCTCTTAGGCGTGTAGGAGCATTGTAACGAACTTCGAGGCCGTCGATGGGGCGCAGTCCTTCGGCAAACGATTTATCAGAGCCGAAAGATCGGGGCAGGTGAGCACACGCAACGCGTATATACTTACGGCGTGTACGCGCGCACACATAGGCGGACACGTACCGCGTGGATAACGCTGTACTCGAACACGATGCCTTAACAACGCAATTTATCAAACGCTCCTTTCATCCGAACCATTCTACGTAGCAATTAACGTGTCCACCGCGGGAACATCGTATTTTAAAGGTTTATGGCACCGGCACGCCCATACAAAATTTGCTAGGCGTATCTCGCCGGACTTTTTACCTTTCCCTCGATCGCCGATCCAGAGATTTATAGGCCGTACCGGTGACACGTCGAAATGTCACGATGGTGGGGAACGGATGCGGGCAACCTCTTACTCGTGGCGCGCTTTAAAATATTTGCGAGCAGACCGAATCGTCGAGCGCCGAAGACTCGCCAGTAATTCCCTCTCGATCGATGTCCTTCCTCGATTTTTTAGATTTTCCAGGCCGGAAAATCGGAAACGATCCTCTTTCCGACACGGGATAGAGTCGTTCACACCGTAAGTATGTCCAAACTTACGAGAGGACGTCGAAGCGTTTCAAAGTCTGGCGACAAACGTACGCAACGTCGGCTTTCGATAGCGGTCGATAGGGTACCGCGGTAAGGACGCGATCTGGAGCCGCAAAAGCGTAATCGTTATCGGAAACTAATTTCCCAGCACTCGCGGTTCCCGTCCCCCCCTTTATACATCCATTATTGCCTCGTATAGAGCGAACAAAGATACGCGAGCGAGGACGATAATCTTGTTTATGCGCCGCGTTATTATGTCGTCGTAAAGCGGGCATTAGCATCCACGAAGCTACGTTTATCGAGCCGCATCGCCGCCGTGGCCGGGGGTTCTCGATAGAATTTCGCGAGTCGAAGAAAAAGCGGCTGGAGGAGCGCGAGGGAGGGGGCTCGGGGGGCGAGTCATAAGCGTATGAATTACAATCGCTTATCGCGGCTCGCCTCGCGCCGGCAACAATGCGAAGGAACCACCCGGACGTTTCCTCTCGTGACGGCGCCTCCATCCCGCGCGCCGCCGAGCCCACGGTGCCGGCGGTGCTGGCGGTGCTGGCGGTGCCGGCGATGCCAGAGGTGCCCCTCGAGACTCGGGGTCGTAAGCGGCACTTATCGGGGGCTAATCACGCAATATTTTCTCGCCGCAACGGCAACGGGATTCGTCGACGTTCTTCGATAACTCCCATGGCACTGAGCGGTACGAACCCACGCGCTCGGGGCCTCCGATAAATCGATACCCTGGTTTATGCCGGGCCGAGAGGCGCGCACAATCGCCCCTCCCCCCTCGGCCGCCCTGGCCAAGCTCTTCCAGTTTAGGAACGCCGGCCATTAAGCGGTGCGCGCCAGAGGAAACATACTTTAGACATTAACATTGCGGTCGTTTAGTGTCGGTGCGCGTTAGAGGAGGAAACTTCCTTTTTTCCTCCCCCCCCCCCCGTCGGCCGCCTCCTCCTCTAATGGCATTCCCGGTTAAAGGACAATGAGCCCTGCCCGCGGCTCCATCTCGGCCCGCGGCTCGGCGGTGCCGTGTTCGCCGCGAAACTTTATCAATGGCGCCGTTCCAATGGGAGAGCCACTCGTTCCTGGCCTCCCGCCACCCCTCCCCCCCCCCGTTAACGCGCCCGCGAGCCACCAATTACCGAGTTTATTCGGTGGGCACGGCGACTCCATGAAAATCACGTTTCACGACCGCGCGCCGCTGCCGCGCTCGCTTTAACCCTTTGAGCCCGAAGCTCGCAGGCTGGCCGCCCTGCGAGTCTAACCCGTGCTAACGAGCGCCGTGGGCCACCTCTCCTTCTCGCTCTCTCCTTCGACGTACTTTTCTTTTTTACACCGCATACCTATTAACGCTAGAACTACTGGCCACTGCCTCGGCGTATCTGGATGTACGATAAATACCCGTGGAGAGGAAAGGGGGCAAGGAGGGAAAGTCGGGGTTGCGGTATTTAATTAAATGCGATGATCGACGTTCCTTGGAAATACACCGTCATGGATTTGACATTTTTTTGTATTATTCCGCGGATGAGTTATTTTGTACGAATACTTCTCTGCTAGACATACATATCCGTAAAAAACGGTTAAAAAAAATCGATATCCCTTCTCTTTCCACGAAATCGCCTTTCCTCGAAAGGATTCTTTTCGAGAATGTACCCGGCGAACGAAGATCTTTCGACCTTTGGGGCCCATCGAGGAGAAACGATTTGCTCCCACCCCTTAGGAGGAACGAGTCGAGGAGGATACGAGGAGGCGTTTTGCATCGCGAAGCCAAGGAGGATCCTTGGTAAGATCCAGCTCGGATCCAACGGTAGTCGTTTTTGCACCCGTTTCGCGCATGTACGTCCCATCCTTTTTGCCGACCGTCCGCTATTCTTGCTTTTTCCATAACGGACATTAAGATACGTCCGGCGAGCGCGAGACGCGGACACTCGATGTCCCAAGAACGGACAATTACCGACATTGCGAAGCTCGAAGCCTGAGATACCGGCGATTTCGAATTGGATTAGCAAGGATACGACGTACGCCTATCCGTATGCAAACCAGACACGCGCTTCTACGCGATTTTGGAATCCGAAGGAAAGGAAAGGGACGCGACGAGCGCGATAACGTGGCGAGTTTCGAGGTAACCTGGAAAGTTGGATCGAAGGGCAGATATCCGAGGAGCCAGTTTTGAAACGCAAAGACGGTGGAAGGATTATGCGAAACGCGATATTACAACGTTTCCCTGCAAAACCACCGCAGCAACCGCGAAGACTCGATTTTTGAGGCCGACTCGGACCGTAAATAGCAAGAGCTCCGGAGTATCCTCTTGCCCTATGAACCAGCGCTATATCGATCAAAGGTTGGAAAGAGTTACTCGGCGAGGCCTGCGTGCGCGGGAATAGATCGTTAATCGATATCCGGATCTTATCGTCGTTAATAAATATCCTCCGGATTTTTCCTTCGTCCACGATTCTTATCGATCGTACGCCAGAGAATTTGCTTCCAACGATCGTCCGGCAACCCCGGATTTCTCCACGGGGAACGATGCTCTCGTCGCAGGGTGGTACACGCACCCCGCAGGCGCCCTTAACTCTCATCGGTGTCGGACTCACCGATCATTCGTTTTAACACCCGCGCTGTCGATCAAGAACGCCTCGCTCCGTATGCCAAAAGCTTGTTTCGAAGAAAATAACGATACTTCTTCAAATTCTTGGTCGACCACCATTTTGCATATCGCGATACAGCGATTCGAAAATTAGACGTTAATATGTATCGAAGTTTCCGAGCACATCTTTACTCGCCAACGCGCAGTCGCGGATAAAAGTAAAAATATCGAGCACGACCGTTAGAATCGTTCGCGCGGTATGCGTATCGATACGCACTCTCGATCAAGGGTGCTTTCGAACAATAGGAAAATATCGATTTTATCCGACTAGAATCAGAGTTCTTACCACCGTGCACCGTAGTAATTATGGAGGATCGAGGGGAGCCATCGGCATCTCGATCGGCGCGGTGGGCATTTGCAACTGCCAAAGGAGGCAATTACCAGGGCGCGGAACCGAATCGCAGCGGGGAGGAAGAGGGGGAGGGGCGATGGCCAGCGGCCGTGGCTTCGAAAAGCGATTCGGGAAGAATGTTAACGAATCGCGGAATCCCGAAGGCAGATGGATAACGGCGGCGAGTTCGTCGCGGAGGCAGAGAGGCGCATTCGAATACGCGAGGCCAACCACGAGCGCGTGTCCCTCGGGGCGGGTCGTCGAACTCCCTCGAATCTTCGGCTGCTCCGGATGTGCCCGACGTCGGGACCGCGGGAGTGCCTTTTATTCCTCCATCGGTTATATACAGGGTGGTTCGGTGACTTTGATACGGCCCTTTTGGAGGGTGGTGCTGGAGACGCGTTTTACACGCAACTCCATGCCCGAATGCTTCGTAAGTAATTTGATCGATGAAAAGAGTATCGCGTTATACCAGATATACAGCTCCTTCGTTTCACCGATATTACAGATATATAAACACATTTTATTCGCATCGGTCCTGATCGTCGATACGACGCTTTGTTCCTCCGTGCATATCGTAAAGGCTCGGTGCTCGCAAATGAAACAAATGAAATAATATCCGATTAAAAAAGAAAATTGGCTCTTCGAGAAGCCGTCCTTCGCGCAAAGAATCGCGCCCGTTACCTTCTCCTCGAGCGGGGGGCGTAAAATTTCGCTCTAAAATCGCGAAATAGCCGTATTTGGGATCGGAGAGGAAAGTACCGGGGACCATTCACCGTGAGGACGACAACGTCTTCGAAGCCTCGCCCGGTAAGGACGGCCGCCCCCGCAGCCCCCTCGTCCCCCTCGTCCTCCCCGCTGCACGTCCTAACCTGGCAGCCTCTCTCGTTCCACAAACGAGGAGACGGAAATCGGGAGGTGGACGTCGTGGCTAATGATGCTGCACGCTCGGCGGAGTGTACGGCGGTAGCTCCATTCTTGACGAGCGCGTTATTTGCTTCTCTACGCTCGGCTCGGATCTACGCTCCTCGTTGCGACTTGATTCATTCCACCGTCCTGCGCGCCTGACATCCGCGGATTCGTTCCCCGTCTCCTTATACCGTACGGCGCGGAGCGACGAGCTCCGAATTCGTACGTGACTTTGCGACACGGTAACCACCTTTGGACGTACGCGATAATACGGTTTCACTTCGACCGAATAAGATGTAAAAAGCCGCTCCGCTCTTTGGCGTATATTTAGGAATAGGAATATGGTCGATTGATCGGAGATACGAGACAACCGTTTTTACGACCAAGTTCTGTTAGACGCGAATCGAGTAATATTAGAGTGTAAATAGCGGGCTATTCGTACATGGAGTGCGCGATCGACGAGAAGGAGCATTTGTATCGAGACCTACTCTTCGTTTCGGAAGAACTGTTCTCGTAATATACTTGTCGCGCGGAGAAGATGAATATAATTAGCGAAATACGCGTGCCCGTATAATTTTCGATATTATCCATCAACATCGTTCGATCATCGTTCCGAACGCTCGTAGAATTACCAGACTCGCGCGGTGGAACCTCGAAACAATTATTCAACCTCGCACGCTGAAAATCCCAGGCTCTATTCGTTACGATTTACCCGAACCACCGGCACTGGATCCGAAGCGCGCAGTTCCTTTGGTCGGGGCGAACCCCCTTCGTCCTGCGTGCGAATAGAATTTAAACGGATAATAAAGTCAAGGCGAACCCCCTCGTTTCTCCCCCGTACATATTGCCGTCATTAGTCCATGTTTATTCCACGGCATTGTTGGCCGAGGTCCGCGCGGATGGCGAGGCAGCGGAAGATAAGCGCTACGATCGTTTTAATTCTCACGCAGAGGTGAACCGTACCCTTAGCCACGGCGAGTCCCGATACGCGGCGCGCCACCTGCGGAAAATAAAGTTATTATTTATGCGATGGCCGGATATTTAACGAGCCTGGCAAATGTATCTCGGTAATACCGGCACAATATAATTAGCATAACCAGACGCGGGGGAACTGTCCGCCGTTCTCGCTCCCCCCGCGACCCCTGGCTAAGCCCGTATCCCACCTCCGCCCGGCTCGCAATAAAGGGTCGCCCGATCAAACGTTAGATCGCGAAATGTGGATCATTATGCCAGATCGAGCGATACCGCGCGCTCGTAGTTCGAGGCGCTTAACGCCGGCCAGGCCTCGCTCGTCATTTCGCGAGCTGCTCGAAACCGGAGGAGGCTACCTCGTTTCCCGATCTGCCGCGGACGACGGAGCTTTGCTCTCACGCTTAACCTATCCCGATCGCGTCTCTAAATGCGCGATAAACTTTCAAATTTGGTACGTATCCTTGCGTACGTATTTGTCGATGCGCGCTTGACGAGATAGAAATAGATTCGGATCTCTTCGTTCGTCGAACTTAGCGTCATCTCTGTCTCGCGTGTACTAGCGTATGAAAGGTTTCGAAGAAAATTTCTATCTCGGTTCCAGAATTTTTAAATATTCGATATGAAACGGTACGGACGATGGATTAGTCCCGCACGAGGAACAATCTTGATGCATTGTCGGCGCGAACGATAAGTTGAGCAGACGTTGACAAAATCTCCGACACTCAGGATCCACGATGGGAGTTTTGAAAAGGTGTAATTTTCGGAACGTGGAATTTCGATAAGGATCGCGGCATACGCATTGGTCTACATCCAACCGATCCAACGCTCGACCGTCGAGGAGCCTAACTGCCGTTAGGCGTATCTAACGACCCATGTTGAATGTTAAAATAGATTTCCAAGCACCGGGAGTGAGGTATGCACTTACAGCCGTAAAAACGCGCAGGTGATGACTATGGCCATACCCTGAATCGCGGGAGTACGGGGTCAAACCTCCATCCATTACGCTACGGTAGCACCGCTCGATCGTCCGTGTTATCGAACGTTATCGAGCGGTAACTTCTGGTTCGGTAATAGGTAACTGTAACTTGATGGATCGCGGAGCGTAGATCATGCGCCATCCGCGGAAGCCGCTCAAGGGCATTCTAGACAGGATGTTCCCATGCCGGTTGACGCTCTACATTTTCCTTTTCCCTCTCCGGCTCGCGCTCGAATCAATGCTAAATTACGCTACCGCTCGCATGCGCAATCTGGAGATACCGTAAACTGGGCTATCCGCCGTGCCGGCTAACCGCTGCATCTATTAAACGCGATAAGCGCCGTCGTATGAGGGCCCATAAAGATTTACTGCCGATCCTTACGGTATTTACTTTTACTAAGTGTCACTCGGCTGATTCAAACGGTGCAACCGTACCGCGTACCTGGATAAATAACGTGCCGAACGATGTACGCTTCACCGCGGGTCAATCCGGTGTCTACCGGTCTTTACCGCGGGTATTTAAATACTGGCGTCTCACTTACACGCCGCTTATTCATTGCCCGTTCAATTAATGGTACAGAGTGCCGAGGCGTTTTAACCTAAGACCTGAGAAGGTGGAATCTGAAATGTCGGTTCTACGGTACCGTACGGGTGGAAAGAGGGGTATCGAAATCCAATCGTTGTAGGAGCGTCGATCCTACAAACGTCCGATTCTCCTTTTCCTCGAATAATTTACAAATTAATTATACCAAGAAAGTTACTCGATGGCCGATAAGCACTCGCTCTCTCAACGATACGCGACCCAGTAGAAGAGCCGCGTAAAGGTATTGCACGATTATTTTTGAAGGAAAACAAGATGTAATCCTTTTAAGCGCGTCGATGATTTTTACGCAAGAGCACTTTGATACGTAGCAAATCCTTTGACGGCTCTTTCATCGCGATTTTTTTCGGCTCGAGCGGACGACCATAAATTCTTTCGATTTCTGCCAAGAGCCCAAGGATGGCCCACTTTGGAAGAAGCATCTCGCATAACGGCTTGCATCACGGTACAGCTTTTGTGCGATCCAAAGTACGGCAGTGTGGCGCCTTTGATCCGATATGGCTTTTAGGCAAAACGCCATTGTACGCGGTATCTGGCCGATCGGCCGTAATGGATCATTTTACGCAACACGGATAGACGCGCAAGGAGGCCCATTATGTCGTGACGCGTTATGTATCATTCGGAGTAGTGGTCCCCGTCAGGGGGCCCGTTGGTGCCATATGGTAAAGAACGATGGGAAACGTATGCAGCCGGTACCGTTGCCGTTGATACACGATCCAGCATCGATCCTAGATCCTCCTCGCATCGGCAGATTACTGGTCAGTAGTGCATCACGATGGCTTCTAACGAAGGCCAGAATAAATTGGCGGAGGGGTCGAGAACGGGCAAATGCTCGGTTGACACGCGTGCCAAGAAGACGCGAAATAAATTCCTGATTAAACCGTTCACCGTTTCGCTTACGATCGCTGCTCGGTCCGTTCGAGATGGCCGATATCGAAGGTCTGGCGAATACTCGTTCGTGTAATTTACCGACTCGGATATTCTTTCGCGTCTCTCGCTAAACGACTTCTATACATTGTCGATACTCGTATAAAATTCAATGCGGTAAGCAAAAAGAAAGCGATCGCCAGAGACACGAGTCAACGTCTCGTCAGAGCAGAGGAAGCGGATGGAACGTACGATCAAAGTCTCTTTATCGAAAGATCGAGAGACGCGTTTGTTGTAAAATCATATCGTAAATATCGCGAAAAGGTAATTCTCTCCTTAACGTCGATGTAATGAATTTTATTAATACGAACAGAGTACTCCTTAAGGCTACCGAAGGTCCGACGAACGAAATCTAACGGATGGAATTTAAATCCCTCGTTCCGCTATCGAAAGGAAGGGTACATTCATAAATAACAGAGACGAATGCCCTCCGCGGTACAGTCATAACTACTGCGTTATTCATGGCCGATTTGATCGCATAATGACGAGGCGATAAACGTGGTCGATCGAGACACACTGCCGTGTCAAGGAGGCCGTGTTTTCCTAGGCCGCATACCTGGACCGAAAGTGGCAAAAATCGAGGGGCAATCCTTTTTCACGCACCATAATTTCAAGCCCGAACGCTAATCCACTTGTCCGGTCTCTTTTCGCGTTACGCACGAGATAAATTCCAGGATCCTGGGCAGACCGATAAGGGACCGACGATAAATCGCGTCGAATCATATTTATCGCGACACCGAATATCTATCTAGCGGCGAGGAAACCGCCTCCTCGAGGATCGGCTCGTTAAAATTATCGGCGCAAACTCATCGTCGGGTTTTCGTGATCGATCGAATAAATTGTACGTTATTGGCGGATAAATGTACCGTAAGCCGGGCTATCAATCGAGCCAGGAAATAATAATGGAAGCGTACGGGGTAGCCGTTGGATCACAATAGCGGTTCCTGGTGTCAGGTTGATTAGCCCGGACCGAGAAGTTTCGAGGCACGTGTCCTTTCGACGACCGTTATGTGGACGTGACCTATGTCGCCGTATAGAAGGGAGACCTAGGATCAATGAGCCATCGTTTCTCGGAAGTTAGGATTATGCCCATAGGTATGCATAATGCTCCCTCGTCTTACGCTGACTCATAACGGTCCCTTGGTACACCACTGACCCGAACACGATGCGCAAACTTCGCCCTATCTCCGGCATTGTTCTTTCCAAAGAGACCAAAGATAATGAGACCAGGATACTCGTTCCTTCCGTAACTACCTCTAATGGCTATGCTTTTCATCGCCTTACCGTTGGCTCGCTCCGCGAACCTTGTAGCGAGCCAAGCGACAACGGCTCTTGCCCGATGCACGACTAATGGAACGTATGTACTTTATTTATTTAATTTTCTCATCGACGTCCAAGCTCACTTACCCGTGGATGTACCGTTAAGGATAACTTCCGAACCACCGAGATTACCATGTATATACGTATATTATGCGGAGAAACGTAGAGATCATGAGATTAGAAATCACGTTTTTCCCTCGGAGCTTCCAACCTTTATCCGCGTTTATTCCCTTGAAAATAAAATACGCGGAGAAGCGGATTAGAGGTTCTGCGGGAAAGATCCAAGTTCAAATTCCATCGCTCGATACGTACATCGTAATTTCGGTATTTCGGTATTCGAGTTGAGTGCCAAACGACCTTAGGACCTTAGGCACCGAAAAATTAAACGGGTAGACGTTGCGCGTCTTTTCCTCTACTTTCGCAAAGTACGGTTTCTTAGACCGAGAACAAAGCATCGATCGTCTTTTGCTCGGTCCTCTTTTACTCTCTTATTCTCGCAAAACGATTCAACCTTGTTCCGCCCATTGTCAGCCGATTGATCACATATCGGGTAGCCTCGGTCTAGGGATGTCAACGTTAGAAACAAAGAACGTGGTAGATCGAAAAAGAAATTCGACGAGAAAAAGTCAAAGGATTTGGTTGAGTTCTGCCCTTCCAAAATCACTCATGAATCGGGAGCACGGTTTAAAGGATATGCCATTTATTATTTTTCCTTCGTTAACAATTTAAATCGACGCCTTGGCCGACATTTCATACCTTACGATCCAATACTCGGTATAAAAAAAAATCCTTTGGTCGTCCGCCCGAAAGTCGGGCCATGTCAGAGTGCCGCGAAAAAGTCGGCGACGACAGTCGGACTTAAAATCCGTCGGCGGTTAGAGGGGAGATCTCAATGCCGGCAAAGTCTCATCCGCTCCCCCTGGAATGAGGAGGTGCGTCGAATCGGAACGACGGTTCCTCGTCGTCCGGATTTCATCTTGGGTTAGACGTTCCACCGATTTGACGCGTCCTGCAAACGAGTCCTCGTCCTCGTCCTCGTTCTTCCTCCTTTTTTCTTTCTCCACGTCGAGAGATGCGGATCCTTCGTCTTAGATTTGCCGATTAAGATAAGGAGCCCGGCCCGGCCGAAAGCTCTAAGCGAAATCACGCGAGGGCCAGTTTCTTGGCCGGTGCAACAAAGGTTGCCCGGGGTGAGCAACCTTATTTGGCGCGTCGGCACGCCGGCTCCGGGCCACTTGCCGAAAGATTTGAGCGGCACGTGAATTCGAGGCAGGCCGTATCCCCGTGCACTCTTCGAACTTTGGATTCCAGATAAATTCGATCGTCGTTGATGACGCTTCGATATCGATGCGTGGCAAGAAAAAAAATTATGCATGTCGGGTGTAATGGTGAGGCTTATTAGTTTCGCCGTGTCTATTAGTATATTAGGTTGTGGGAAGTGTCATAACGCATTTTTCTGTTTTTTAAAGCCATCCGTTGCCAAAATGCGTTACGATTTTACCCAAAATTTTGGATAAATTGAGAGATATTGTTTTCGTCCAGCTAAAATTGAAATTTTTATTTTTGCGCAGCGTTGTCTTGCACACCGATCTACGAAGAACCTTGTCGTAAATATATTATCGAGAATTGCATATCAATTTTAGCGGCTATAATTTCCTTAACTTTCGTCCATTCCTTTGGACAGAACTAGTTTGACGTAGTGAACTAATTTTCCTATTCAAAGCGCGCGTACATTTTTCCGCGGCAATCTTCTCGTAGCGTAAACACGTCGCGTCGTCGCTATAAGAAAAGTGTTTATCCGATACAGACGTGTCGCGGCGAGAATGTAAGAAAAGTATTTTCCCGACGCGAGTGTGTCACGCCGGCGATGTAAGGAAAGTGTGACTAATATACACATGTCACGCCAGCGATGTAAGAAAGATATTCCTTTAATGTAAACACCTCACGCCGATGATGTAAGAAAGATATGCCTCTAATATAAACACGTCACGTCGACGATGTAAAAGAGATATTTCTCTAATACAAACGTGTCGCGCCGATAACGCGAAAAAGATATTCTCTCGTATTATCGTGCATCAAATTTTTACAAGGGTTCCAGAAACCCCTGTAGAAAATTTTTATAATATTATTTAAAAATCGCAACTGTGCACGAATAACAGGATACGAATAACCGGCAGTATCGCTACGACTTCTCGTGCAGGCATTTACAACGTTATTTAATTTTCTTTTCGTATCACCGGCCACTGCGATACGCACTATCGTCCCGTGAAAATGTCCGCAAGAGCATATCCAAGATCTCGTGGACGTACGACTAGAAGCCCCAATCCATTACGCCAGCTCGGCTCCCAAAATGCGATTCGCTATCGAGGCCTGGTAGATTTACGATATCGCGGGGCCGATACTCGAACGAAATGATTCTCCACCATCGCGTCCCCTCGTGTCTACATTTCATTGTCGCCATCTCACAATCGTGGCCTATACGGCAAGAAAGATGTACTAGCCGGTTAGGAGCTTGTACGGACGATAAGACGATAAATCTCGTCGCGTCGACCAACAAGGCCGCTTCATAAAAGGAGGATGAGAAGATTACATATCCTTTCTTAGAAATTCAAAGGACCGTGTTACGGTTTAGGTAGCAGCGGCCAGTGTGGCGATGCCTCGGGACGAAGGCACGTAGGCGTCTAGGGACCATCGTCCTACGCCACCATCCCGTTTCGTGGTACCTCCTCGGCTAAATTATCTTTCAGGGTGCGTTAACCCCTGGCTCCTTCGTGGGCCGTCGAATCCTCGCAGGGAGGCTTCCTCGACGCGGGATCCCGACCGGTCCTCGGGATCATCCCGAAGTCGTGCCCACGTACGTCGAAACCGGACCAGTTACTCCATCTTCGGCTTTCAGCCCTGACACTCCGATAGGCGCGTTTCTCATCCGCGGTTCGCTACCTGTTCGTTTCAATACTCCGGTAGTGACTAATAGCGGAATGATCGTCGAAAGGTACAGGCTATAATAATGGTACCTTTTCACTCGGCCGCCCGTATACGCCCGGTGATTTATGTTTTGGGACGACCGGTTGCAAAAGATGGATTATCTCTCGCGTGAGCTCGTACAACACCGGCCAGAAGAATGTAATTCGCGCATTAATATCGCCTTGCCATTTTTTTTGCGCGCCGCCGTAAGGTTAACGCATCATCGTGCCGGGCCGGCCTTTCGAGAGAACTCTCGTTCGCGCCCGCCGATATTTCAGCGACTCGGAGATGGTCGGGCATCGCGTGATCGAGCGTTACCAAAAAGTCGCGATTTTTCTTTTGCGCGATCGATATTTAACCGCATTACCGTGCAGCGCGAGACGAATATTAGCAACGAACGTGCATATCGATTATTTTGACACGGATATCCCATCATCCGAGCCATCCTGGAGAGTTCTACGAAAATCCTGGCCGTGCGAGCGCAAAAGTTCTCCTCGAGAACGAATTCTTCGCGATGAGAAAAAAATAATCGAATCTTTTTTAAGCGGGGAAAATCGTCGAACAAAGCGCGCAAAGAGAATAACGTACGTGCGCGCGTAAGCATCTCGGAGAAGATTAATATCGTAATTAATTTGATTACCCGCAGTTTTTATTAGTCACATTCCAGAAGATACCCCGCATTAAAGTGAAATATGACACTGGCAGTTCCGGCAAACAACGTCGATCGTTCCACCGGTTCGGAATACAAAACGGGCGCGCCTCACGTCATACGACCTCGGCTCTTGGTGCCAAAAATCGAGAAAACAAAGCTATTCCGTGATCCGCGAGTTTCGCGAGAGGAGGGAGGGGCGAGGGGCTCTCGGAGGAGTTTGAGGCATCGTCCTAGGCGAGCCTCGGGCCCGAGTTCCTCGTATATGGACATGCAGGGCAAGGCGAGCGATGTGGCACGCGTCGGCATTCTGAAGTGTGGCGCTCTTTTCCTGTCTGCGCTGCGTGTTCCGTTAGCTGCGTTACGTTAGACCGACGCAGGAGAGCTAGACGCGGCCGTGATTGTGCTAATGGGTCAAATAGCATCTGTCGTTAACGAGCCCCGCGTCGTTCGTGGGCGAGAATGAAAACGTTTATTGCCGGTATTGAATTAACTCGCCCGGCCACTCAAAGCCGGCCGAGTATCGAGTAACGGGTTCGTAAAAACGGCCGATAGGAAATTGGCACGTGCATAATCCCACGGCAGGAAAAATGCGGCGAGGCTCCAAGCGCAACACCCACCTCTGGTTTCTGGTTCCCCTTCGAACTCGAACGACGCAAATTTGCGGACCGACTTGGCTCGTATTCGCTTATTTACAAATGAAAGGAATTCTCTCCAAGCCGAGCTGGCGCTGTATATAAAGTCCCGAGTTGGTGCTCGGAGATAAAAGGAATAGTCCTCTACATCGTAATCTGCTTACTCGCGATACCACACAATTATATTTTAACGCGTTCGGGGATGATGAAAATCTTATCGAGCTGGAAAAAGAGACGAGTCCCTTTTCGTAGCTCGTCGTAGCGTTCGCGTCCACGAACGTTAAGTAATTCTATTGACCTATATGAAAAATGAAACGGAGGGAGTTCCCCGCTTTAGCGGTTACGGAACGAACCGATGGCCGATAGCCCTAGCTTCCCCGTACGATTTGCGATTATCTATCGCGGAATACGCGGCTCGATAGTGCAAATGGGTCAAACAGCGTTAAGCTCCTCGAGCGACTCTAGTCGTTATCGCGGTCGATGTCGCGGCATGCAAAGCACGTACGATAACCACCCTCCGGTACATGTACGCGTCTCCGGGTACACGATGTCCACGGAGAGGAATGGCTCCTCTTCTCGAGATTTTCGAAGGTACACGCCTCGGGAGGCAGACCTTGCTCCCTGGTAGCGCGCGAAGATATCAAATCGGAATACATCAATACCTCGCGTTACACCGGAGAGACCTTCCGCAAAGTTTGGCTGTAAATCAAATCGCCGTACAGGGAATAATTGATTTCCATAAGAATTCGTTGCCACGAATCGTGTCGACCCTCTGAATAAATACCACGTTGAAAAAAAGTGTTGTTCGATGGTATAAATAAAAATGTAAAGATACGGATAGAAATTGGACCGCGATGAAAGAATGGCGTTGCGGAGAACGTGTTTGGACAAGGCTTAAAAAGATATCGGTGTATCGTAATTATCGAGATAAAAGGAGAAAACATAGGCGCTGGCTTCTACCGGTGGATCGGGCCAGATCTCGCGGTCCCCCAACTTTCGGTCGTCCTTTTACGCGATTTACTCGGCATCCGGTCCGAAACGGTTCGAGGAATAGATTTTCGTCTATGGTTTTTGCGCCTTCGAAGAGGAACTCGAGGTTTCGACTTTCTACTCGGTAGACTCGAACGAAACCAAGGATCGTTGCCAAAGTTAAGCGGTCAAAGTGGGTTTTACGAACAACGTGCCGGGTCCAGGAGTTGAAATTTCCAGGGGTATCGCTTCGCGCGTTTTTCTCCGGTTCCCATACAGTACTTTGGCTCCACTCGGTAGTCCTAATTCGAACGGTAAACCGAGCTCGGCTCTCGGGGCAGATCGGGCCGATTCCTAGGAACAAGAATGTAATAGCCCATGAAAATTCACGAGGTAGGCGAACCGCGAGATAGCCGGCGTAGTAAGTGGCTAATCGTGATCATGAATAAACATTATCGTGGAAATTGTGACATCCCTACGACGATTCCCGGGGTTACCTCATAGCGGAGTCACTCGTTTCCATCGCACGGAACTCTATCGACTACCTCGCGTCACGATCCTCGGGGTATCCTTTGCCAAAGTGGCACGAGCCGAAGGTCGAATTTTTCGCGAAATCCGTCCACGAAAGAAGAGGCCGATAACGTCGTCGGGGGTGAAAATCCTTCGAGTCGAAGCTGAGTTTTTGCCGCATCGTGATGCGCGGAACGAAAATGAGGAAGGCAGAGCGCGGTGACTTCGAAGGTGCAGTCGAAGTGAAACGACCGGTGGGTAGGCTGTAAAAGGTAAACCCGTCGTACCGGCACCGTTCGTGGTCCGCGGGCATTCCAGGCGACGCCAACGTGCCCTCCTCCTCCTCCTCCTCCTTCTCCTTCTCCTCCTCCTCGTCATCCCTCTCCCCTTTCCGCTGCCCCCTCCGCCGGCACCGCCTTCCTCTTCCACCCTCTTCGTCCTGCCGTGGAGCCACTCTCATCGCGGCTTCGCAATAATGCAACTGTATGCTGTTGCGTTATCGACGAACTATAGCGCGACTACCGAGGCACGATGGCTCGGTGCGCGGGGCCACGCAAAAAACTCACCGAAACGCAACGCGATGCCTCGTTATACGTACGGTCTTCGTAGTCCTACTGTTAAGCGTTTACGGTGCGGGACGTTCTATCCGTTTCGCGCCGAATAACGCGTCGTGGATTATGGTCGAGTTAGAGTTACGGCTGGATTTCTCTTCGGAGCGTTGCCTCGTTTTAAGGACGATGTTCCTTCGTGGGCCCGCTATTGACGATTCGCGGTGCGAGGCATCGTATCCGTTTCGCGTTTAGCGATGCACGTTCTTTTAATATTAACCGTTTGCGGTGCCAGTCCACGTATAGGTATATCCCTTTTACCTCGACCAATGCGCAGCGCAGATTATATTTGTATCGCGACTCGCAGCACGTGGTGGACACGTCGAGACTGCCGATGTTACGATTTGCGAGGCGGTCTCGTCGTCGGCTAATCCCCGGTGATTATATATCAAGAACAGTCGCGCGACGACAGAGACCCGCCTCGCGTTGTACATAGAATCGATTGGACACTACGCGTCTCGTACCGACGTTTGAAAAGAACGATGTCGTCGAGACTCTCGATGGTACGCGCTCGAGTCACGAGACGAATCACGGTTCTCTATCCGCTTTGCTACTCCTGCTTCCTCGAAAGCAAAAGTGACTCGAGGTCCACGAAGGTCATCGTTTATTCCTGGTACTCGGTGCACGCGAAATTGTCCGTGGAGGCCTAGGCGAAACTCTAGACCGGGCTTACGAGCCACCCTCGGGGAGCACCCGCCTCGCGTCCAACCCCTCGTTTCCCCGGATCCTCGTGATTTTACGGCAGTACGCGACCGCGTTAGGCGCAACATACTATAGCGCGAATACGACGACTCGGGGGAACACTGCGAGGAGCCAGGCGTGTACATCCTCGTCCACAAGTCATCGGACAGTCGTTCCTCTCGAGCAAAGCGACGCGACCCGAGTGCGATATTCCGCTTTGCCTGCGTTGTCGCACGATCCCGCGCTTACCCTATTTTACGCGAATATTCCAAAAAAGCTCGCGACGCGAAGAAACGTTAAATGTACGATACACGCAATAGGAGTTGACTCGATCTCGCGATGTAGGTCATTTCTCGGTGGGAAAAAGTCCTCTTAAGTCGGGCAAGTGTCCGGCGACTTGTGAGCAGGAGTGTACGCGCGAGCTGTGTACGCTCGTCGATCCCGGGGAGCGGGCTACAAGGCCAGCCGGGATAGGCTGATTCATTCAATTCCTCCGTGTGCCACGGACTCGGCATTACGAGCTACCGACAACTGATTTTCTAGAACTACTTAGTATGCATTGGACAGCGCCGAGGACGATAGGGTATACCCTCTCTCGTCATCTAACGGGGGTTCCGATGGTGCTGCTGCGCCCGGTGCGCCGTCGCTGCACCGACTCGGACCCCGGCCTTCGCTCGCCTGCGATTCGCGAGCTGGCGTCGCCTCTGATTATGTCACGCATGCGCCTAGCGGCACGCTCGCCCTACGCAAGCGTCGCCTTTCCGAGAACACTCGCCATGGAAATTCGAAGGAGCGAAGTTGTTTCGCACGGATTTTTGAAATCTTCCCCGAAGCTTGGTCGATCTCTCGTCGAACGTTGTTCATACTGAAAAATAGAGCCATAGGTTTGGACGATTAGACGCGTGCGTCTAGCGGCGCGACCACTCGAGCAGTTTTTTTCTCGAGTTTTTGGCATTCGCCTCGAACTCGATCGGTTTGCCATTTCAAATTTTCAAGATCCTAAGGAGGACTCTTTCGATCCTCCGAGTAACGCAAACGTCCTTTAGGAACGCGGAGTAAGGACCATCTCGGATACTGAGCACAGCGATCGGTACCAAAGTCCACGAGAGGAGCTCGCCATTCGAAAGTATCGTCGATAGCCGAAAGGCACCGAGGTAGGTATATGGCCAAGGCTCTTTATCTCGCGACGATTACTCCCCCTCGGCGAATGCAAAGGACGCGCATTTAGGCCGCTTAAAGCGGGACCGGTATCTCGAGCGCGCCAAGCATCCGTCTTAAATTCCGAGAATGGCCCTTGGCGAACGCAGGGACAATGGGGACAAAGGTGGGTTTCGTAGTGCGCGGATCGCATTGCCAGGAGCGCCGGAGGGTGGCGATGGCGCACGGGGATGAGGCGGGGGAGAAGGAAACTTTAAATGCAAAGATCTCTCGCGCCGGATCCGGTGGTTCGGCCTCGGCGTTCGCGCGTCCCACATAAGTAATTGTTTGGCCGGATTTTTCCGGGCGTACAGCGATAGGATCGTACGTAGCCCGTACCCTCGGTGACGCGCTATTTGTTAGGCGCGGCGCAAACCTTGCCAGCCGCAGATGTATCTCGCCCGCGGCACGTGATCCAGACTAGCGAGGAGAGGGAGGGAGGGAGGG